>CM036552.1:9355845-9728345 GCA_020745685.1 Tautogolabrus adspersus
AAGTCTGGAAATGGGGTTTAGTTGAAGGGCAAGAGGGAAGGGGTTGAGATTTCAGCAATTCTTCACTTTATGACATTTTCTTATAGTAAGAGCTTGTAATGTCAGACAAATAATGGCTCTGTAATATGTTGCATCACATCAACATGTTTGAAAGATTTTACAAGAATCCAAGAATGTTCTACTTTAGAGGAGTAGCGGACTGTCTGAACCTGTGCAACCTTCTGAAATGCTCAACCATTCAGGGCTGTTTTTCTTTTCATATTTTGGGAATCTAAAAAGCACGTACAGATAACTATTGCCCATATGTACTGATTTGGGGCTCCTACTATCTTGCAAAGAGCTCCTCGCCGCTGTTGTTCTGCTTGTGTTATCAGAGCTCAGCGGACTGGGTTGAATAATTCAATGCTCCCAGCAGCACCTCTCTCTCTCTTTCTCACTCTCTGTTTGCACCGACCTAGTTTACAACAGGAGTTTACAGGATGGGCAGGGGGCTCGAGACTAGCAGCATAGCTATCAACCCTCACCGGAAAACAGGTTCTTTGTACAGAAGATTAGCCTGACAGACTTGGAAATTAAAATAAATGTATTATTAGATTGAATTTAATGCGTCATATCTGTGCCACACTGTGGCAACCTAAAACCATTTTTTTGAAATATGCTTTTCTATGACAGTTGCACATTTGTCCACAGCTATACTCAGGTCAAGAAGCCATAAAAGGCTTTAGGTCTTAACTTTGAGCTTCATCCAGAGACACAGTGTTAGTTCAACCACTAGCCAGGCTGACAAGTCGAGATGTTACGCCTGTTGAACAGACCAACAACATCCAAAAAGCTGCACTCTCTGTGGCAGGCCTGATGGTGCTCATAGCTCTCCTTTGACCTGCCAAGACGGGGGAGCACAAATGAGCTTTAAACGCAGCATGAAACACAGGCTGTCGACACCCATCTGTGAGTGGGCGTCTGCTGCCACAAGCTTTGAATTCAAGGGTTGTTGAGAGGTGACAGTACGGATCTGTCACGCAAAATCAAAGTTTTTAAATGCAGTGCTTTTGTAAAAATAGGTTTTTCATCAGTCCCTCCTAGTGCAGGTTGACTCTTCCCATGTTTCCAACCCTATTTTCCAACTACTCCATATTGGAGGAACAACAGATGCCAAGCACTAAGGTAAGGAGTTAATGAAATTTCCCCTTGAGAGAAGAAAAACACAACAACAAAAATTGAATTGGGCAGCCAAAGGTTTAGGGAAGCCAAGGTTAAGGAAATGCAACAAAGCAGTGCAGTGGTTTCATAGAAAATCAATACCGTGCTTCTCATTAATGTCCTTATACTGCTGTGTAGAAGACAGGTCCAATATTTCAACATGTAGGGAACACTAAATGAACGAGAGACCGAGTCTGTGTCAGTATTAGGCCTGTGCAGCCAATTGAATGTCAAAGGTTCTTGTTTTCATACATACATATGATAATTTGCATCAAAAACAAACAGTGAGGAATGACAAAACAACCTGAGCTTATAGAGACATTTACCCTCACTTCTCAGTACATCCCCAACTTTCTTTTGACCTCTGGCTGACCCCCCATTTGTAACAGCCTTCGCTGTCTGGCGTAGGTATCACTGCTTCAGGTCAATATTCAAATCACACCTCAGATGTGACTTTTTCCTTTTGGCTTTACCTGCCAATTTCTTTTGTTAATCCATGCAAAAAGTAAAGAACTCCCTCCCTCACTGTCATAAAGACGCCAATATTTTCTCAAACATTTGCAGGATGTTTTCCTGCAATACTGACGAGAAGAGACAAATAAGCAAATAGGTGGCTGGATTTAACCGACATCCTCTCCTGACAAACGTCAATGGTATTTTCAATGGTGGTTATCACTCTCATACTGTACATGAAATATGTTTGCTTTAACATGATATATTTATTTGTCTTTGAAACCATTGGCATTTTACTGCTTCCTTTTATTTGTTTATTTCTTAGTTATGTTTTTTAAGGCCTTTCAGAACTCATCTAAATAATACGGGCTTAACCTAGATTTACTTTGAAAAGCGATGATCTTAAAAACAAGTTCTGATAAATATTCTACAATTCTACAATTCACTTAGCAGACGCTTTTATCCAAAGCGACGTACATCAAAGAGTAAGAACAACACAAGCAAGGATCAAGGAAAAATAAAGGAACAATGTCAGTAAGGATGAACGATCAGCTTTGAGTCCGATTGGACACACAGGTGCTGAAAGGCATTGCCCGGAGGCAAGGCACAACATAAACTGCCGTTCTGAGACTCTAATCAGTATATAAACCATCTTATACGTCGTCGTTTTCAAACAAAAACAAAAACCATCATCATTACCATCATTACATCAATACTATCGAGATCATCATCATTAAGTTAAGTTAGTAGGTATTCCTGAAAGAGCTGGGTCTTTAGCTTTTTCTTAAAGGTACAGAGGGACTCTGCAGATCGAATGGAGTTTGGAAGTTCATTCCACCATCAGGGGGCGACAGAGGAGAAGAGTATAGTCCTCGTCTTTGGACCCTGTTGTGAAGGTTGGATCAAACGCCTTTCATTGGCAGAGCGTAGTGGACAGGAGGGAGTGTAGACCTGAAATAGAGAGTTAAAGTAAGGAGAAGCCGTTTTTGTTGCTGTTTTGTAGGCGAGCAGCAGAGTTTTAAATTTAATGCGAGCAGTGACTGGGAGCCAATGTAAGGAGATGAACAGCGGAGTGACATGAGCTCTTTTTGGAAGGTTGAAGACCAGTCGTGCTGCTGCGTTCTGTATCATCTGCAGAGGTTTGGTTGTGCATGTAGGAAGACCTGCCAGTAGAGAGTTGCAGTAGTCTTTGCGTGATAGCACAAGAGCCTGTACCACAAGTTGTGTAGCATGTTCTGACAGGTAAGGTCTGATCTTCCTGATGTTGTACAGGGCAAAACGACATGATCGGGCAATCGAGGCTACTTGAACCTTGAAGGTTAGCTGGTCATCAATCATGACACCCAGGTTCCGGGCAGACTTTGTGGGCATGAGTTTGGTTGTTCCAAGTTGGATATTGATCTGTGGCTGCATAGAGGGACTGGCTGGGATGACAATGAGCTCAGTCTTTGAAAGGTTGAGTTGAAGGTGCCGTTCATTCATCCATTTAGAGATATCGGTGAGGCATGACGAGACTCTAGCTGAGACTGTGACATCGCCTGGTGGAAATGACAAGAAGAGCTGGGTATCATCAGCATAGCAGTGGTATGAAAAGCCATGAGAGCGGATTATCGAACCAAGTGAGCTTGTGTATATGGAGAAGAGGAGGGGACCAAGCACTGACCCTTGAGGTACCCCTGTGGATAAGCTGTGCGCTTTGGACACTTCTCCCTTCCACGACACTCTAAAGGATCGCCCAGAGAGGTAGGACTCGAACCAGCAAAGGGCGGATCCTGAGATGCCAAGCTCAGAGAGCGTGGAAAGGAGGATTTGATGGTTGACTGTGTCAAAGGCAGCAGACAGATCTAGGAGTAGTAGAACTGATGACTGACCTGCCGCCCTGGCCGCCTTTAGCGATTCTGTTACTGAGAGTAGTGCAGTTTCAGTAGAGTGGCCCCGCTTAAAGCCTGACTGATTTGTATCAAACAGATTGTTTTTAGACAGAAACTCCGAGACTTGCTTGAAGACTGTGCGCTCAAGTACTTTTGACAGAAAGGGCAGAAGAGAAACCGGTCTGTAGTTTTCAACCTGGGCTGGGTTCAGTGTGGGTTTTTTGAGCAGAGGGGTGACCCGAGCTTGCTTGAATGCTGTGGGGAACACACCCGTTGACAAAGAAGAGTTGATGATATGCTGAAGTGCATCATTAAGCGGAGAGGAGATGGTCTGCAAGAGGCTTGATGGTATAGGGTCCAAAGGACAGGTAGTCGGCCGAGAGTCTAGCACAAGCTTAGAGACATCTTCCTCAGTCAGAGAGGAGAATGAGTCGAATGAGGCACTTTTGGTCGGTGCTTTTGGGCTGAGTTGGTCAGGCTCAGAAAACTGGTTACTGATGGTTGCAACCTTTTCAGTAAAGTACGAGGCAAACATGTCGGGTGTATAAATATAAATATAAATATAAACCAAACCAGGCTTCTTATCTTCTTAATGTTGATTTTACCAGCTCAAATAAGGAATACAGCTCCAAAAATCTGTTGAAAATGCCACTTCTGGCTGACTTTCAAATGTTTTATTTAGGAAATGTAAACATAACAGTAAACTAGATTCATTTAAGTAAAACCATAGCTCCCAAAACGTATATGGTTTTAAAATCTTTTATTGGCTTTGGTTTTAAAGCTGTGTTCCTATTGTAGGTAAGCCAGGTAATTGTATGCAAACCTATGCTTCTGTTTTGTAACTCTTTTGTGCAGGAAATCACTGCTAAATGAATTCCTTCTAGTTTGATTGCAGATGTTTTAGGAGAAAAAAAGAGTCACTATACCTTTTTCTTAAAATAATAAGTTTTGCTCTTCACTAACCCATTTGAGGGATCAAAACAGATCGAGGCCATGTCTTTTTTTTATTGTTCAATGACAGGTTACATAAATTGCTGTTTTGGGAAGGAATTTGTAAGCAGTTAAGTTTGATTCTACAAATGACACTGATCTCCATTTTTTTTTATTGTACATACGAAAATGGTTTAATCTGTACTTTTGGGGTCTGGATTTAAGTTTTTACAAATCTGCATCATGATGTAATTTCGGGCAAACTTAATCAGAAAGTTTCCTTTTCAGGCTCATACCGCTTAAGCTATTTGGAATGAAGCTGCTTTGCAATTTATATTCTACTGTTAAACTGAGAATCAACAAATGAACGAGCGCTACTTTGCGATACTAAAAACCGAGAAATGATAATGTTTAAGTTGCAGACAAAAACGCTGCACAGAAAACAAAGTCTTGCAAGGAAGTAGTTCAACACTAACCGCTGGCTTCACCCGATTACAGAGAAATTGAAATCCATTCCTAGAGGCTTACATCTATCAGACAGTGATGATTGCCGAAATGTTCCAAGATTGAGCGACATTTTATCTCTAGACAAATATCTGCATGCAAGTGCAGTTCATCTGTTCAGGATCTAAAAGTTTAACTTGAGCAACACATCTGCTTGTTGCTGGGACATACAAATGCAAACTTAAAGGGATACTTCACCCATTTGCATTAAGCTTTGTATCAGTAGTAAACTTGTGGTTTATCGAATGGTCATGCATCCAGCCCTCATTTCCCCCCTAAGATGAGAAATATCTGTAATTTCTTTTCTGACAAACTGCCTCCAGTGATGCAAAAATCATCATATTGCGTCACTAGCGACTGTTGTGGTTAGCAGGGGGAAACTACATTGCTAGTTCCTCATGTTTTCAACCACTGAAGCTACAGACCAATCACAGATCAGTGGGCGGGACCTCATTCCCAAAAACGAAACTTAACATCCGCCATATTGCTTAGTTGGAAGCTGTGCTAACAGGCTTTGTGGAGAAAGCTGAGTAAAACCGACAATGGCGGAAAGTCAACTACAAACTGATATGACAGACAGCGGCTGAACAGGGACCCTGAGCCGGCTCAAGCTGGGTGTCTCTATGGATACAGCTCTTAAGGACCGAGAATGGCGAAAAAAGTATGTTTCAACTTCAAACTGATATGGATGAAGGGGATTTTAAAGGTTTTGTGCTCGAATCGGATGTTCGTGGCTCTTTCTACGAGCTGCAATATCTGCCAGGTGCCTTCTGCAGACAGACAGCGGCTGTACAGTGAGCCTAAGCCGGCTCAAGCTGGGTGTCTCTATGGATAAAGCTGAAGGACCGAGAATAGTGAAAAAAAGTATGTTTCAACTTCAAACTGATATGACTGAAGGGGATTTTGAAGGTCTTGTGCTCGAATCGGATGTTTGTGGTTCTTTATACAAGCCGCAATATAGCGGCGAGCTGGCTGCTGGTGCCAACAGGCAGGCTAGCTAGCCTAGCTGGCTAGGTCCGCGGCTGTGAGAGGAAGAAGGAGCCGGGGCAGACTTGTGGTGTTGGTGCTGTCACTGTTTGCCTATGGACACAGACATAGAGTCCGTTTTCTGCCAGGAATTTCCAAGATGCCAATTCCTTCTGAAAGAAATCTCGGATTCAGTTGAGAAAACTGCCGTGTGAGTAAATGTCCGCGAGTAATGCTGCATTCAGGTGCTGCTCGGGTGGTCCAAGTTTCTTAGAGAAATCCTATTGTCAAAAGTTATATTTGAGCAAAAAGTTGATGTGCAATACGTGCATGAATAAAAAGTATGTTAACAAAACACAAAACCGACTTGATCAGGTGTTTCATGTGCATTTTACAACCCGAAATCTCATTTTTCCGATACCACGTGAATGCACCTCTCCTTCAGCGGGAGTGTCCTGCGGTGCTGTGCATTCTGGGAGTTGTTGTCTCTAATCTACATAAGGCAAAAAGACACTTTCTGCCTTTTCTCGGTCAAGAAGGCACCAACTTCAAAATTTATTTCACATTTCTACTACATATATGACCCAATTTCACTACAGATTCATGTTTCAATGGGTGAAGTATCCCTTTAAGACCTGGTAATGCATGTAAACAAGAAAATGTGTTTCCTTTTTCAGGCTCATAGAGCTGAAGTAAGCCAAAGTGAAGCATCTGTTTAACTTGCTATGAACAGTTAAACAGAGACTCACCAGAAACAGATGAACAGGTGCTTCTCTGGGGATATAATGAACAGAGAAAGGACATCGTTTACTCTGCAGACATCAGCTGGAGGGATCATTTTCGTTTCGCTTTTTATCTTAACACGGTCTCTTTTCAAGTTGCTAATTGGACTGTAAACAACGCAGCGCTCAAAAAACGGAGTGTTGGCTTGAAGTCAGTCAATGCTAACCACTGTCTTTGCCAGAATCATCAGGAATTGGCCATCATTCCCAGGGGCACATATCATCAGACAGAAGCCAGAAGATTGAGAGCAATGAAACAGAACATTTCAAATATTATTCTTTGTGTAAATTACACATTGCATTTGCTTAGATCTATGGCAGTCATTTTCACTTAACTGATTTGTATATCAGAAATAACAGCCCTTCCACAATATTCACAAATGAAGGTCAAGCTAGTCGTTGTGCCTTAAACAAAAGACTACATATTACCTCTGTAAGTGCTACTAACATTATGCCACAGTAAATTAAATTACCCCCCTGCACACAGGCTGGAACTGCTGCTTGATCCTGACACTGACCTACCTTTGCTGGTCAGTGCAGTCGGGCTGGAGAATGAAGTAAACGTACCCCAGACACAAAAGGCCAACCCTGCTAAACTCCAAATCTACAATGCTAGGGTTGACATCCGGGATGCAATTACCATATAAATGAGATAAGGTCTTTAGTAATTGCTGACAGAAATTAAAGTCAAATAGTAACAGGAGTTTGACACTTTTTGTCTGCATGTAGAAGGAAAATGGGATGTCTTACAGTAGGGATTTCCATCTTTGTTTTTATTTTAAGGGGGTAATTTACTCTGAGGGTATCATGGCATTTTTATTGACTTAAAAGTATTTCTATTGCAAGGCATTTATGAACAAAAACATCAGATTTTATCTGTCCTGGCAGAATAAAGCGATTGAACATGCTAAAAAAAGGGGCAAGTGAAAACAGTTATATGGGTTAACTGCCTTATCAAGATTTCTGCAACCCCATTAAAGCTTTGTGATTACAAAGATGACTAAAACACCAGTCACTTTACAAATTAGTGCCCACATTAGCAGCACGCCTCCAGCTATATAAGTGTTGCTAATTACATCTGCAGCGGGGTGTCATTCACTGATTTTTACGACTGTTGTTCGACGTAATGTTACGGTCTTTGGTGCCCAGAGAGTGGCAGTGGCATTTATTAGTTGATGGAATGGCCCACCTGGGATAAGAGCCGTGACATTTCAGCAGTGGAGCAGGGCAATTACCCCCAGTGTCAGCAGCAATGGAGCAAGTTGGCCTTCTGTTATAGTTCAACTCATCTAGGCGTTGATTTGTTCAGAGATTTCTGTGGTTGGACATTCAGAGATGAAAAACAAAACAATTCAAATACAAGTCAGCTTTTAAAACCAGAGGTGGCAACCTGATCATTATATAAACTACTTTTTGGGAAATGCTGTACTAATGTAGTTCAGAGGTTTGTCATGTCAACATGAACATAAAAAAGAAAAGAAAATAGTATATAAAAGTGTTTTAATGGAAATGCCTTATGGATGAATAATCCTGTGTCAGGTTCTAAAAAAGGTGTTCACTTTTTTAAACGACTCAAGTCAGACAAAAGCATCCAATCACACAACTTTCTCTGGTTTTAATAACAGAGAAAGTCAAGTGAAGTAGGGAAGAAAGAAGTACAGCAGAATTTAGGTCTGTTAAAAAAAAAAGGTACCAAAAGCTGTTGTTGGACAGATGGTCAAATGCTTTAGGGTAACAGACCTAAAGCAGGGCTAACTCAGTCATACCATCAACACCCTTTTTAAAAAATATTTTTTATTGGGTTTGATTTTAGGGAATCCAGGGTATAGATAAAAGTAAATCATGGAACTTATTGATCTAGGTTTAATAGCTTCCTCCGTTTTAGAATCGCTGCCACTCAAACAAACGTTGTTTTCTTTGTGCCAATGTGCAGATCAGAGTCCATCTCAGTTGAAGCCCAACACATAAATCATATGAATTTTACTCCGTTAGCAATTCAGAATTTCATTCAGAGCTTAGTTAGAGTTTATTAAGTAGTTAAGTAAGTTGTTTATCATGGTTGAAAACATGATAAACTGGTCTCTCATTTATTCATTCGTTTTGAACACAGCAGATATCTGAATGAAAGCTCTCACATTTACTTGTTTTTTTTTAAAGAAGGCTTTCACAATCACAAACCAATGCCGAAAAATTGGGCTCACTCTCATGCATACTCATTACATGCATATGAAAAGCTGTGAACTACTGATCCTCTAAACTGTGTACACCATGAAGGTAAAAAAACATCTTCCTAGTTATTTAAAAGGGGATCATTTTAAAAGGGACAACATTAGTTTTTCTGCCTCTTGAGAACCCTCTATATTTTGACCTCTATTCTTTTTATCTTGCAATCTTCACCACCTGTGCTGTACGGAAAATGCTAAATTAGTGCAAGGCATCAGATCTAAACGAACAACACCCTGCTTGTTGCGACCTTTTCACTCTTCTGAAGTCAGGAATAAAAATCTCTACTTATCACGGCACTGTATTTCAATTACTCCCACATCATAACGCCACTCTCCTCTTCCCACATTACATTTGCCTAAGGTCCATTGCAGCCTTTTAGTATTGCATGCCGTCTAGTGACTTTTCGTGGTTGACCTTTAACTGTCTGTCGCTTCGCAGGATAACACCAATCACAAGAATGTGATGAGGTACATCATGAGGTCCTGGATATGTTTTGTACAGTATATTATTCACGAATAGTCTGTGTTCATTTGTTGAGGTCCATTATCTTTAAAAAGTTTAAAAAGTGACACAACACGCATAACAGACATAGTGAAAGAAGTAGGCAGCAATATATATTTTTTTTAAAGAGAAAGAAGAGAAAAAGACAGGAGACCAAATCTGCCTGGGATGACTTGAGCATTTACTTGACTTATTTGTTCTCCACAGGGTCTTCTCATTTATCTATAACAACTTGCCTGTAGTTATCATTACCATACACTCCTATTTTGGCAGACACTCTTACTTCCAACTCCATTGCAAGAACAAGGGGATTGTTGTTGTTTGATTGCTGCCCACCCACCTCCGAAATTCTGCAGTGTTAAGGCAAGTCATCCACTTCAAGACATGTCTTGACTGATGAGCAACTGCATTTGATTTTTTTGAATACATGTAAACAAAAGCCTTTCAGTTTGATATGATGTTCAAATATCTTAGTACTAAGACATAATTCAGTCTTAAAACTTCAGATGAATGTGAACACAGCCCGGCCAACAACCTCATTCAGATGACTAAAACATAATGCTCTGGAAGATGTCTAATTCCAACATCAGATTGTCATACAATACTGATGACTTGATAAGACGATCACTAATTGGTTTTAAGTTGTGTTAAGAAAATAAAAAAGAATCTATCAAACATTCAACTTAACTATTTGAATACTTTCAGTATACCATGAGGTATGGTTACCCGACAAATAAGGACTTTTTTAAGGCAAAAAGTAAAGGATCAAAGTTTGTAGCACTTTGTAAAGCATTTTTTTTGATGATTGAATGTATTTTCGTGTCATGCACAACAAAGTGCCAAACCCTCATGGGCTTATAAGACACCAGAAAATTCAGTTGCAGTGGTTAAACATTAACATTCATACATTACAAAGTTGGAGGCTCCTGTCACAGTACAGTCGTAAAGAGCTTGTTCTGTCTTTTCTCCAGGCTTTACAAATAAAATCTGATACGACAAAGGTTCCTTTTTTAAAACACAACTCAAGTTTTTCATAAGTCGTCTGACCAAAAGAAATCAACGTAAATTGAGGAATAAAGAACATCCCTTATGTCATCATACATCAGACAGGAAAGACAGAAAGTGAATCCTCATTTTCAATTAACTTACTTAACTCACAAACACAAACAAACTCGGACTTCCTCTGCGATGGCATTAAACCTGCCGGTCTTTAAAGGCTAATAATCATTTTGAATCATTTTAATAATAATCATTTGAAAAATCTACACTTATTCTGAAGAACAGACAAGTAAAAAGGAAGATGGCTCTGAGAGCATGTTTCAAAGTGGGGCAGAGAAAAATGAATGATTGTTGTTTGAAAGGCTGGCATGCTTAAAGAACATGGTCCAATTGGCTGAGTTTATTGTAAGTATAATTTTGTCACTCTGTCACCGGGACTCTCGAGGCTTGACTATTATGGGAGCTGCTGCAGCCTAATAACTGGGAATAGTGACTGTCAGGAATTTAGGGCAGGACCTGCAGTATGGCTCAAACATTAACATAAAGGATGTTGAGATATTTATGATGGGATTTTCAAGTTCTTAGGTGGGCAAAATGACAGCAAAACAGTCGTCCATACAAGAAAATGCAGATGTACCATACTTGTTCTGACAGCAAATCAGCTCTATTTTATAGCCGACTGTAAAGCCTTAGACATGCTAATTCCCGCGAATAAATACACACTGACAAAAAGACTTACACACATATACATACGCATATATTACAATATGGCAAGACTCGCATATAGACACCCACATTTCTCTCCATCTCTTACTATCATGAGCCCCAGAAAGTAGTTTAATTACTGAATATATCAACACTCAGTATATTCAAATGTCACATTCCTGTTGGCAGACATCTGCTGATGCTCTTAACCTCCACAGGGAGACTTACTTTGATGCCAGCAATCCTTTTTTTAGTGGGTAAACGGTGCTTTGCATGATGGAGGATATCTACTTATAGAAAGTGACTCTTTCTGTAACTAATTGGAGTATTTGGCGCTGCTGTGACTGCATGCTGTGGTTAACTCAGATCCAGCTGGGGTCGGTCATGTGTCCACATTTAAGTCCAGATGAGATCCACAGAGATTCCTTGGTTTATGCTCAGTTACACTGTCCCTGATCTGGGTCACCTGGAACTTACACTGGACGGCTGTGGGCCAAAGGAGAAAAAAATCAAAAACCCTGAAACACACACTCCATAATCTTGAATGTGAGACGGTAACCTTGCCAGATTTACTTGAAATCACTTCGGTACATGAAACTGTTTTAAAGAGTCATGTTTCCAACATCATTGTTTTCATAAACAAGAATTAGGATTGTTCATAGTTAGTTTTCCAAGGTTTGTTCCTGGAGTCAGAAAAGATCATTAAATATTAACCCACCACAGCCTGTTACAGGGCAAAGCTCTGCCCATGCAATAACAAGAAGGTTGTTTATTTATCCTTATTTGCAGTTTGAGAGCTTCATTTTTCTGCTACTATTTTTTGCTCTTAGAGGTTTATACAAGTGGGACACATTTATTAGAAAGCTGAGATACACCATTCATATGAAATAACTGTGATTTGCTGTTAACCAGCAAGTGTAAATATTCCAAACTCACCTGACACACTCATGAATACATTAATGAGAAGTGAGAAAGTTTGACACTTGGGGTTAATTTTCCTTTTTTAGGGTTTTGGATACAATACTATTAATGCTAAGACAAAAAGTATTTTTACACCTTTTCATACTGAAATGTAAGGATCTGAGATCTCTTTTCATCCCTGTTACTGTTACGCTGTCTTAATTTACAGATTTTGGATTGCTACAAACAAAAGGATAAACACAATGTTAAAAATTGTCAGATGTTTCAGGCTGTGTATTTATAAACGCCTTTGAAAAGAATACTGAAAATATGATGACCTCTTTATCCATTTTGGAGAATCAAAATAAAAAGGGCTTGATTTGATTTTCAGCTTTTTTAACACGACCTCGCTGTTTCATTTTTTTCATTGTTGATTCAGCACCTTTTGTTGCTTCAACACGTCAGACAAATATCAACCAGCACAAGGTGCGGGGTAAAATGCACGATAGAGCGGATGGAAAAACATTCAATTAAAACCCAGAAAAACAGAATGAAATTGTAATTACAAAGTATAAATAGCTACAGGGGCTGCAGCAAAATGAATTCCTTTTGGGATATAAAGTAGAGGGTCAGCTGTTGTGTTGCGCATCAACAGTTCGGGATACCAATGAAAATAAATTCTACTTCAAAGAGGATTTTACTTTGCACCTAAATGGATTCCCCTACAGGGGCGGGCAGGAGATGCTAAATTGCACTTTCCTATTCCGAGTGTAGCATTAATTAGACAGAGTGAATAATGAGCTGAATGTATAAAATACTTCCTTAGTGCTGTCAAGATACTGACCAAAGAAAAAGAAACAGGAAAAGGAGAGGAGGAAAGGATAAAGGTTGTTTTGCATGTAGAACTATTCTGAAGGTGTTTACATGGAGGCGGCATGGGAGTAAAATATTAAATAGTATGAACTGAAATAACCTTTCCTTCTTTCCCATGTTGTCTAAATGAAGATTTGTTCTATTATCAGGAATGGCATCTGCCATTGTGTCAAAAGAGGGCATTAAACTGCATCCTGCTTTGGAATGAATGATACTTTAGAAAAAGGAGAAATGAGACAGATATAAACTTGATGTTTGACTGGATGTTTTAATCAATATGGTTTTGTGGATCAGTGGATGGTTGGCTGATCCATTACTTTAGCTGAGGCTAAAATAACTCAAAAACACTTGAGATTACTGAGTGAAATCCCTCCAACAGTTTGATAGATAGTAAAATTGGCAAACTTGATCTAAATAATACCATGAATCAGCTGGTAACACCTGACAATAAGGTACACAAAATGTATCGTCCTTAGTAGCAAACGAATGAGGAACTAGTGAAAAGCTAACTGCTAGTTAACCATTAGTCAAATGAAAGATTATGAGTAACTCCTCATCAAACCTCTTCCTTAACATACACCAAGTCCTGTACTTTTCTTTGTTCTTAAAGTAGAAACTTTTGTTGGTGATTCGGTAAGTACTCATCACTGACCTATAAGGGGCACAACATATTTAACAGATGCACAGGCAACATGGTCTGACTTTACTATGATGTTGGCTCCAGTCCATGGAGGAGGAGAACTAAAATGGCAGAGCAGTTCAAATTACGTACAGTGTAAACGGTGCCTGGCCACAAACAACTCTCAACTGCTGTAAACTCTACTACATCAAAACTAGGTGGGTGATGAAACAGCACCGATTGGTTAATGGTTGAGTACTGGTTAGCGCAATATTCAGAAATAATCAAAAAGTCTTCATTAAGTAAAAGGACCATGAAGAGGGTTCAAAGATACCCATGAACTCTTAGTTTAGTAACACAATATTATAACAGCCGTTCTCCATTAAATTATCATTAGCGATCCAATTGAATGTTGTTCATTCTCATGTTCTCCTCGTTAGCTAATGGCTTCCAAGCAGTTAGTTCCTCATTTGTTCCCTTATACTATGCACATTTCTGAGTACCTTATGGTAAAGCTTTCCTTATTAGCATTTTAGCATGGTGACTGTTGCAAGTTAACATTTAATTCAACACCAAAGTGTGTAAAAACAGAAGAAGAGAGCCACTAGCATGAATCATGACCCCATCACACATTATATCATTCTTAAAGCAGGTAAGGAGCCTGCAGTCAAGCGACAAATACATCTAAGTGGAGTCAAAGGCAATCACACCAATCCAGGTTGCGGTAATCTGCTAGTAACTGTTTGCCAACCGCTATTGAACAAATGAAGAAGAAGAAGTAGAAGAAGCAGAAACAACAAAACACACAAAGAAGAAGAGTAATATAAAGTAGCAACGTAACACAGGGACAAGACTCGTCTGCTTCTTTGTGTCAGGACTTTCCACTTTCAATTCTCCAATTAAAGGCTGAAGAAGACCCAAAAGAAACATAAAAAAGAAAGAAAAATCAAATCACATATCTGTGTTGGTAAAGAGCCCCACAAATCTATAAAAAAAAACATTACTTTTTTGAAGAAGAAAAAACATTTTGTTTTATATGATTTGTCATACACGTAGTTTACTTGAACAGTATTCTATGATAATATATAGGAAAGCAATACGTAGGCCTACACAGTGCATGTGTCGAAGCAAAAAAATGCAAACAAATTGCTCTGACCATTGAGTAGAATCAAGGATTTAAATGGAGTATCCCCTTTCATGCTTTCATAAATTTCACCACAGTGGGCTTTTGAAATTAGAGGGTAGAAGGAATGTCAAATCAAAGACTAACAGCTCCTCTTTTAAACCTCATATTTATGGTTCTTTAAAAGCCCTGCTGCTGTTGTCATGGTGAAAAGAGTTACAGCTTTGCCCTATGAGATCCTTGAAGCCCTCTTTACTAAATGTGTTTGTATTTTTTATGCGTCTGTGCCAACCTCTATTAGTATCATGTCACGACGTGCCCTTGACTCCCGTCGAGCAGAGCTGTGCCTGTTGGTGAGGTCTGGGCTACATTTACAGTCCAAACCCCCCCGACACACACACACACCAAAGAAACTTCTCTGCACGGTGAAAGACAGATGAATGATGTTTAGTTATTCAAGCTGTGAAGTCAGCACCAGCTTTAAAACCTCTCCAAGAAAAAAAAAAATACTGATTTTTTTTTAATTGCAATAGATTGTCTGCTGCCTACTTTCAAAGTACAATGCCATATACAGTATAATGCCCCATGGTGCACTGCACTAATATTGGTAAGACTGTATAAAATACTGTTCTTAAGTCTTGTTTGATGACAACTTTACTTTACTCAGAGCGCGACTCAATGTCTTTTTAACGTTACATTAGCTGCTCGCTGAGAGTCTCACGTGGGCGGCTGAATCACACAGGGATTATATGTGCGGGTTCATTAAACTATTCAACCATACTTGTATGTCATTATGTTTCACGACTTCACTAGAGAGTGAAAGGTACTGTACCTTCCAAATATTTCTCACAGCAACGGGGAAGTCTTCCCTTTCCTCACCAGGTGGTAAATAGGGTAATTTTCTTACATCTGAGAAGAGAATTAACAGCATGACAGTTGCGTGTGACAGAAAATATTAGCCTTTAAATTTTAAGAATTATGTTTTTACATGAAATTACTAAATAAATGTCTGCAGGTTTTACAGTGCGGATATTTATCACCAGTGTAGCGGAGTAGAGATTGAAAAGATAAAATGTATTCTGTGTTTATGTGGTATCATATGAAATAAAAAGATGTCTTGTCTTCTTGGTAGGTTTACTGACCAGGGGCCTGTACTACGAAGCGAGTTAAACAGACCCAGGGTCTCTTTGGGTTATCTGGCTTCACTAACCCTAACATAAGAGATCGTGCTTAACAGTCCTACGAAGCTGGTTATCAACCTGATAGGTAAACCCAGAGTTACCAAGAGCGCGTTCACATAAAAGGGCGGAGTTAGCTTCATTTAACCTATCACAATCATAACTGCGTCTGCCGTCAGCAGATCGTCACATCTAAAAACTCTGATCAAACTATATTATTAATATAAATACGTTTAAGACAAACAGGCTCCCAAAGAATTACAAAGCTGCAGCAACAAATGGCATAAAAAAGAAAAATTGGCGAGTATTAACGTGCAAACTGCGACTTATTATATTTGTTCCATCGTTAGTTCACCATCGAACTGACCATAATAACTCCTGTTTTTTCTCTTTACTGAATGTGTTGCTCTGACTCTTTCATGTGGCGAGTAGCCTATAACAGTTTGAGAAGTTCTATTTCAGCTGCAGCTTTGACGATCACAAACAGAGCGGCATGGAGACATTAAAAATTAATATTAACATATAATTCAAAGCCATAAGAAGCTATTCGTAATTGTGCATCTTAAAAACACAACTAAAATGCTCCGGCGCCTTTTCAGTCTCTGTTGAAGGATGAAGGGCGATATATATCAGTGAAAAATAATCATTAACTTAACGGACTATAATGTAAAATCACACGGGACATATGAAGTGTCCTCCCCCCTCTCGATCAGCTCCGGGAGCTCCACGATCAAAAGATCTGATTGGTCAGTGGGTGGAGATTTTCACAGGTTGATCTCCGATCTCCAACATAACCTGCACCGGAGCAGGTTAGGCGTGCAGCGTAAGTTACCATGGCGATATACCCAGGTAAAAAGTGAACGACCCTCGTAGGACTGAAAACCCATGGTTAACCCTGAAGTTACCTTGCTAACCCCAAATCCTGCTTCGTAGTACAGGCCCCTGGGCAGATGGGAAGTGGATTTGATGTCATAGAAGTGAAAACCCTCATGTGGAGAGGAAAGATTATAGAGAATGACTTTCAGTGCTTTTAGCACATTCAGGGCCATTGGCTTGGGCTGTGTTAGCAGGCCAGGAGAGCTGCTGACCCTGACTGGGGATATTGTTGAGGGATGGGAAGAACTTAGGAACTTGTGAAACCACCAAACACATTCTTAGTTGATTGGATCTAGATCTCCATTCCATCTCTCATCTGTGTAAATGAGCTCAGACATCCAGAGACATCTTGGAATAGAACCACTGCTTCTTCATGTGAAAAGTAGTCACTTTTTTTATGAGGTGATGCCTACTTTCGTTTGTTTTAAAGCCAACAATGCTGTGTTCCTGTGAAACTTAAAGTCCCTTAGAATGAAGGATTCCAGTAATTCCACCAAATCATTGGAAATGGTGAGCTAGATATTATATAGGCGTGGGTGTCTGTGCGCTCCTCAGAGCAGGACATACTGTAACACACGAGAAGTGCTGTGGCATCCAAACACAGAAAACCTTGCTTTTTGGGCCCAGAAAGACGTCCTGTTCTTGGGTCAGCAATCCTTCTACCCCCTAAAAAAGTGCAGCCGGAGCCTCTCTGGAAAGATTAATGACCATTGATCCTGAGCACAACCCACCAGAGCAGCAGACCACTGGTCCCTCCAGTCCCCATGTGCAGTAAAATCCTCATTACACACTTTCTGAGTCTTTAGGTTTCCCCTCTGCCCGGCCCAAACAAAGTCCAAGGACAGATCTGGGTTTGTTTTGTTCAGCTAATTGACATAGCTGGTGTTTGTTTGCTGATGCATTCACGCTTTAAAGGGTATTCTATAACCACTGAATTTTTTGATCGCAACATATTTTGTTAGGGAAACAATGTCAATATCAAGGTATAAAAGGAGCAAACAACCGATGACCACTGTGCTTCAGAGAAAACTTCACAGTCTGAATCACACTTTTTAAAGAGACATGCACGCAAAAACAGAACTCCGAGACCACACTCTGCTGCAGACCCTCTCATTTGCAGATGAAACAGGAAGTCTGTATAATCATCTCTGTGTTTGGAATAGATGTTCCCCTTTTCTGCTTCTCTGTACACGACCTTCCTAATCAGATGAGCATTTCAAAAGCATACAGAGCCGAAGGTCACTTCCAGTATGGGGCTGATACGGCAAATTACCATTCGGCAGGAATATTTCTCCTTTAAATCAGCTCCAGCTCTATTCTGATCAGTAAGAGACAGTCTGACTTCTGCCCCACACATGGTGTTTGATGTTGGGAGAAGGTTTGAAGTTACAATGATTAAAATGTAACACATTCACTGAGACAAACACCAACAAAGAGACATAAACAACCGAAACAGAAGAACTACTCTTTTACGTGCATGTTGTCTCAATAAAAATAGACCTCATTCTTTTCTGTCATTGTGTTTCTGTGAATGTATTTTAGGTGTTTTTGAAGTATTGATTCAAAAGTTTTCATACTCACCATGAACAATATGCTGACTCTCGTTTGCATTATAATAATTGCATTAAATTGGCTTTATTACTGGACGGGATGAAACATTGCGTTATTATAATGCCTGAGGGAATTCCTTTGGGATTGATATCTTTTATAGATAGATGTGGTTGGTAGGCTGAAAGGAGCAGGCGTACCTTGGGCTCTGACTAATACTTCATTAGCCGGACCTGCGGATAGGTAAGGTGGAATGGACGCCACAGGGAAGACGCCAAGAGGCAAGACACTGGAGACAAATGAAAAACTGAATTAATGCAATTGGTTTTTGACACACAACCATGCCAATGTAGCACCTTCTTAACCTGATTATCCAATGATCAAGAGCGGGGTGGCCAAGGGGACCGCACTTCTTGCACTCATTCATGAAAGCTCAGATAACATTCAATTTGAATGCATCATGTAGGCAGAGGCAAGAGGTTACGGGCTCACTGGCCCTTTAGCTGGGGTTAGTGAAGCTGTGTAACAATGGTCTTTTCCATATGTCATGAAGGAACATTTAAAACATCTCTCAAAACCCATATCCCGTTTTCTTTTGTAAATGGGTTACACGGCCATAGTAACTTGTTAAGTTTAACCCCCCCCCCCCCAACTCTTCTCTCAGTGAAGGCTTCACTTACTTTTTGAAAGTTCACTGTTTCCCCAGTCCATATTTACAATACAAAGCAAACAATTGTCCTAAATTGGGAATCGTTTGAATCAAAGAAATAAACTTTAAGATCTTATCTTTAAGATTTTTTTTATAATAATTGCTGAACTGCTACACCAGTGTGTGGTCTGAAACAATGACATCAGGATAAAGAACAGATTCACAGTGCTTTTAAAGGGATAACATTGTTACACAAAATAAAAATGCAAAGTAACTCACTGACGTCCAATGATCCCCGGTTAATGTGACAGCTTTGCACTCTTCAGAATTCCAGTTTAGTGTCATATTCGTAAAAAAACAAAAAAAACAAGGGGAGGGACCCATTTGCAGAACTCAATTTCTTTCAAAAGTTCAAACAAAGTCCATCAAAACCCAAACACTGGGAAAAAAACACAGAAGTTCATAGTTATCCACACTACAGGCTCAGGGACATGAGGAAGGTTGACATATGACAAATTGACAACAAGAGGGAAGGAAAACTGAGACCTAACACATGTGAGACTAACAACACAGGTGAAGACAATCAGGGCAATCAAAATGGAGGGAAACCAGACAAAGGCAGGAAGTAAGACAAAAAACACTGGGGACAAGAACTACAAAATAAAACAGGAAACACTTAAAGCTAAACTATAGGAAATTAAGTAATAAAAATACACACAAGGGAAACAAGCAACACAGAGGGAGAAAGAGACAAAACAAAACAGGAAATAATTTCTAAACACTGAAATTAATTATATATAAAACAAAACAAGAACAAATCCTGACATTTAGTTCCTTTCTCTGGATATGCTTCACTTGAAACGACTTCTCGGGAGCTCCACATACAAACACTTGGACATGCACACATACACACATGTTCTCCCCCTCAGGCTCTGCCAATCCCGTCTCTTCACAGGGACATATTGCACCTTTAACGGGCAGTCTGAAAAGGACTTTTGGTAGCAAACTCATACATGTTTTCTTGCTCGATGAATTCATACATTGTTGTTGTTTATAGTTCCATCGAATGAATGACATTTAGAGCAATGGTTGAAAACGGTACTTATTTCACAGCCTAGAGATTCCCGATCTTCAAAACAACATTTCAACCCTCATCATTAGTGGAGCCAATTACCAAACAACATCACATACATGTTGAGATGCTTGGTTGATTTCATTCAATTTGTTCCTGTTTTAAGTTGCAGAGGGAAGACAAACTATACAGTGTTTGGCAATTCAAGCAGGGTTTTTTGTCCTTTAATTCTGAATTTCCAACTCAAGCCTTGAATGTTACGTGTAGCATTTGAAGCCCCCTGAGGACAGGGCAGTACGTTTATCTCCCTGCTGAACATGTGTACTTTTTCTTAACGGACAGTTTTGGCAATGTGCTGTAAATCGCCTTATCGTTCACCTTCCCTGAAGAAATGTTTACAGGCATTCAAATAATTATATAGGAACAATCAGTCTTCTCACTGATGGACTTGTTTGCTTTAATGGATCTTACAGAGGTATCAGTATTACTTCCAGTCTTTATCATTACCAGCTAAAAAAACTCCTCATACGAACTTTAAATGCAACAATCTAGGTCTCAGTCTGTTACTATTAGCAACGTCTCATGGATGTATTTGTTGCCAGTCCTTCAATTCATCCATCACTGGATGTAAAGAAAGACTGGCAACAAACTGGACATGTGTTTACTGTCAGGTAAAACGCCACTTGTAAATATACTGGTGCTCTTGAATTAATGACGTTGTTCTCTGTGCATCCAGATGAGAGGATAATATTTACTACACATTTCAAATTGACCTATAGTGCTGACAGCAGTGATATACAGCTGGTAATGGTGTGTGAATAAGTTTCACATAAAACCAGCATGAGGAAACACGCTGTCACAGCAGCCCCATCGTTAGGACAACAAACAAGGAAATGCTCTGATGGACACTAATCATTCAAGATCAAATGCATTTCAATTAAGTTTTAACATCTGCTCACACAGCCATTCTGGTTCTTCGCCAGATGTCCCGCAACCTCAAAGTGGCGATGACTAAGAGACGGATGTGCGATGATCTTCTTCCAAAGAGGAAAAGAGAACGCACAGAAGAGATTGAAATCGATTAATTCTGCTGATGTTGTTTCACCCAACAGGCTTAAAAATATACATCCTAAAAAGATGAT
Source organism: Tautogolabrus adspersus (assembly GCA_020745685.1). Classification (NCBI taxonomy): domain Eukaryota; kingdom Metazoa; phylum Chordata; class Actinopteri; order Labriformes; family Labridae; genus Tautogolabrus; species Tautogolabrus adspersus. The sequence goes on from CM036552.1 coordinate 9,376,963, forward strand.
CCTTGACTGTGACTTTGAAAGTTCCATTAACTTAACTGGGAATTAGCATGAAATGACATATTTGATCATTTTTGAACATATGGTTAAACTTGATGTGACAACTCTGCAATAATGAAGGGACTTAGATGAGCTCCAAATCCTCTCGAACATGTAGGGAACCTGTTCATATTAATAACATTGGTAAAAAATAACAAGACAGCAGAGCAAAAGACGACATGTTGAAGAGTTTGTTGCAGTTGCAATTAAACATATAATTTAAAAACAACAAATGAATAAAGGAAATAGAAAATGTAGAATTAATATCTAAAAGCAATTGATTTAAGAATTTAAAGCAACGTGTATTTGGAGTTGTGGCTCAAAATTTAGAAAGATTCCCATGGCCCAAAATAACAGATAAACAAAAGAATTACAATTGGAAGAATAAAATGGACAATTATTAATCAAATTTCAATTTTATCCTTCAAATTCCAACACTTCCATGAAGAAGAAATCAGTCTAATTCATTTACATAATTGCATTTGTTCCATTTTTTGTCCCAGGTTAATAAGCAAACATTTTAGCTGGAAGGGAAAAAAAACCCTGCTCCTATTAAGTGGGATAAACAGTGCCTGTCAGCACATCTATTCAAGCCTTATGTGTAATACAAATAAGCCTGCCTGCATGTATAGGTGCTGTAGCTATGAGAGGGTTTTCATCCATAGCTGAACAATTTTCTGCTCCTCTGGGAACTTTTGCATCAATTCAATTTATTTCAGTAAATGGATCAATTCATCAGGGAAATTTGGTATGTCATTTGTGTTTTTCATCAAGCGATATCGTCCTCCGCTTTTTTCCAGCAACAAAAATGGATTAAACAATTATGCAGACATCTCCAACTTACAGTACATTTGCGTGAGAAGTTATTGTGCGCTGACAGCAAACAGGCAAGAAGCCCTTTGCATGTTGAGAGGCATCAGAGTAATTAATATAACCAGGTGTTTACTGCTCATTCACTGTGAGGTATTGATTGTTGAGCTGGGTTTGCATTTGATTTAATCAGCGACGGGATGATGACGTCAGCTTTAAATCCAGACTCATGTAGCACATAGTGTAAAAATAGAATACAATTGGTGAAAAATGTGTAATAAAATCTTACAGGAACCAGCACAGGTAAGTTAACTCCTTAAAAAGACAGAGCGGCTGGTGCTCCTTATCCTTCCAGATGTCTGTGTGCAATATGCTCCTCCCTGCTGGCCCACACTGTCAGATTCGTGTCATCCCTGTGACATTTCCAGAGCCTTCACATTTCATCAGCACCGTAATTAATCATCGCCAGAACAATGTGGTGGCCAGGAACATGGGGGCTGCTACAGCGCTAAGGAGGAGAGCGAGTGCTGCCAGGGGCCTCCTTGGCACACACCAGGCTAAGAGAGGCAAAGCGTTGCCATGGCGAAGCCTTGGCTGCATCAGCCAGGACCATCAGCCCAGTGTGACATCTGTTGCAATCACAGTCTGCAAAACTAACCTATGAGCAGGAAACACTCTGGCCGCTCCATGTCTGCACAAATGACGGCAGTGACCGGTTTAAAATAAAATACTTCAACTAACTAAAGTTATCATGAACTGTGAAAAGAGGGCTGCTTGCCAAAAAGTTTTTTGGACAATTTTTAGACGATATGAGGTGAGGATTTTTTATCAAATAGCTTTATAAGCTACGAAAACAAACCAGACCATCATTATCATGATTGATCATTTACAGTATATATAGTAGGTCTTCTGCTTGTACCTCCTACTGTGTGGTAGATGTAAAACAGGCAGAAACAGCCTTTGTTTACATTTTTGCACAGCAAAGATTCACAGTGAGGATGTACAAGACAGAATCAGCACAGAGATAAGAGGTACCTTTATGTCAACAGGGGGTGCCAAAATCAAAACAAACTGAAAGTTCCTCACTGGAGCTTTAAGATATCATTTTGTTATGGTATCATGTGTTATGCCCCATGAATATTTGTTATATCGTGTACATGTTATTTGGTCATACATAAACTCCTTGTCTGTGTATTTCTAATGTCATAGTCATGAGGTTAGTTTTTGTGTTTCCTGTTTTATTTTGTAAGTTCTGCCTTTCCAGGCAGAGCGTCACTGGCTCCCAGTTTCTGTTGAGGAAACAGGGTCTGTTGGTTGTCCAGTCAGAGGTCTCATCAAGTCCCGATTCGCCACCTGGCTGACACCTCGTTCTCCGACGGCGGTCTGGCCGACATCTAGCCTGGCTCTTCGTCTGCGGTCAGAAATCCTGTCCCTGATCCCCATGGCTGCCCTCTGGACCTGTTCTGCCCACCTGGTGTCTGCACTTGTGTCTAGTTCCCCTGCTTGTCTACAGCTTGTGATATATTTTAGCCATCCTATAAATTTAAAACAATGACCAAACCTTGATAAGACTTCAACTAATTCAAGGCTGATTCTAACAGAGAAAAACTTTCTTTTGAACAAACTCACAGATTCACTTGGTTTTGCCAAGATTACATTTTGCTGGATACATTTTATCATCTCCTTCCACGAAACACTGAGGATGAAACTGTGTTTCATCAAATGAAAATGTTCCCTGATTTCTGTCTGGTGCAGAGCAGACCACTCAGTTCTGTGAAAATCAGTAAGCCTATATCAAATGTAATTTACTGAGGCCATGTAGTAAGATTCATGCTAGTGCAGTTTAAAGAGAGTTATCATCTTTGAATGCAGGGATTCTTCTGCAAAAATTCCTTATTTTAGAACTTTTTACTCAGAATAGTATTTCTGTAAACCTAATTACGATGCTTCCTCTTACAGTATGAAAATGACTGTTTTCAAACCAATGCAATCAACTTCTTTTTTTTTTCTTTTTAGAATGGGGCTAATTGAAACTAGGTACATTAAAAAAATCTTTGCAGAGAATTACATTAATAAAACATATGATTACATTTTTTAATCAGAAGTTTGATTAAAAATCTACCACAGCATTTAAGGAAATCTTGCCATGCATATGGCAAAAATAACAAAAAAAACTGTACACATCCTCAAAGTTAGGTATCAGTAGGCTGAAACTGTCTCTCATTTAATCTACACGTTCACTTCAAATGATTGTGGCAGCATTTAATCAACAGCTGTCTAATCAATTCCTAATGAAATTATAAATGCAAAAATAAAACAATCGCTGATACAAGTAAAAGCGTTTCATAATTAAGTATTGTTTGATTTATGTGTTGTGAAATCTTGAGAGGAAAAAAAGAAAGCGTCACAAAAAATACAATTAAAGTGCCTCAAATGTGTCATGTAATAAATAACAGGGCAGGTTAATGTACTTTCCACATCTAGTTGCTTGTCAGAGTAGTATACAGTGCAGAAGGAAACACAGCCTGCAGGCGGGAAAAAAGGTTGAAAGAGAGCCAGATGTGCCCCGGACTTTCAGGCTGTATTAAGTGTAGGAGAGGTAACCTACTTAAGATCTGTCAGCTGTACACACATTTTCAGAAATGCCATAATGAATAAATCAAAGGCATAACAGCGACCGTCCCCACAACTGCATCATTATTTTATGGAAGTTACATGTTATAAGGTATATGGCCTTAAGGTACAGGTTGTAAACATATTTTGCATCAAATATAAATAAAATCTAACATTATGTGGCTTTTGTTTTTGGCCAAATCTCAAAGTAACACCTAGCTCGCCACCTTGTCACTGTGACCTTTTAATGTGTTGTTCCTGTGTGTTTGTGGCGGTGCTCTTTATCAGAGGACCTTAATGAAAATGAAGGTGCCATCTTTTGAAGCTTTAATGCTAACTGGCAGTGATTTGTGAATAAAAAAACAACAACAACGGCCTCCTTCCAGGATGAAGCTGCTTCAGACGACTTTGCATTGTAGGAGGTTTTAGAAAATAAAAAATAACCTTTGCAAAACAAAAAAGAGTGCTAAAGCAGCACGATGAATACCCACCTCTCTTTTGTGGTGTTCAAACAGCATACAGAATGAAAATTCACAACTCCCTAAGTCAACCAAACAGGTGAGGTCAGATTATTATCAAAGCTGCTGAACCTGAAAGTTGATACGGTGTGCTGCATGTGCTCGAGGGGGAAGACACTGACAGTTCAAGGCCTATTGAGTCTGCAAGAAAACAGGGAGCTCGCTAGAAATGCATCTGCAAGCACTGGAATTATTAACATTTAGGTATGCTTACAAGACAGTATTAAATCAAAGTAAGCAAAACAAAAAAAAAAAAGAGAGAGAGAGGAAGAAAGGGCTGAAGCAGTGCTGTTTAGATGGACGCTCACATCCACACTTTTATTATTCACTCATTTACAATTCATGTCAAGTCACTACCACCAACCCCCACCCTCCTGCTTGACCCCCCCTGCCTCTCAGAGAGACAGCGTTGGAAGAAGAACAAAAAAGAAGGAAAGAAGAAAGAAGCCTCGGGGCCAATGCACGTCTTCCATCAGAGCTTCAAATGAAGTCGATCATCAGGCAGACAGTCTTTGGCAAGGTTTTGACTCCACTGAGGAACATGTTTTGGAATCATCTATGCTAATGGTCCGATTCAAACAGATCCCAGTAATACAATTAACGTGTTGTTTCATAATGGCTGAACTGTGCTGCAAGAATAAACATATCAGACTATAACTAAAGCTATGTGATACATTATGGGGGAAGGATGTTCCAACAAAGCAACTATTTGCATACCTGCCTGCATTTCAATCTTGTTTAAACCAGATTTTCATAGGGAAATCTGCTTCTGCCTTTAAAATCTGAAGATATGTCCTTCCCCAATCTCTCCCGTATCCTAAACTCAACAGGTTTTTTTTCTACCTCGTCTTTTTGTGTACATATTTTTGCTAACTTGACTGCTTTATTTTGAAAGTATTTGAGTGATTAAGTTTTAAGCCGGGAAACTGCATTCATACTGATTTCTGAATTTGTTTCATTGTTTATTGTGCGTCCCGTGTGTAAACCAGCCACCGTGATTTTCTGAAAAAGCTGCTCTACGTTTGGCAAAGTGGCAGCTGAGAAACTGAGTTAGTCAGACAGTCTCTGCCCCCGATCCTTCAAGGCAGTTTGCTGGTCTGATGGATGAGAATTGAAAGGCGAATCAATAGAGATCACAGCTTAAATGAAGAGTGATTTTAATTGACTTACTGTTATTGACATGTGCTTCCCTCAGCTTCTTGGACTTGCCCTGGAACCACACAAGGGTCTGGGCTGTGGCTGCTGCGAGTGCAGATACCGGGAATGCTTGCTGAATTAAATGACGTTTAAAGAGGGGTGACAATAGCAATTCAGATCAATGTTTTTTTCTGGGGTATTTCTGCATGCCCACCTCAGACTTTGGTTTGTCTGTTATCAGGGACTGCTAAGAGATTGATGACCATACTTTGGATGACAAAGAATATGATTCTCACAAATGTAAATGTGATCCCCTGAGTTTTGGGAACACTTCTCTTGTCTTCTATTAAAAACTGGAAAACATCTGTACCAGCTGTAATTTGTAAATACTTCAGGGGAAGCTGACATAAAATCTGATACTTATAAAAATTAAGTCAAACATGAATCCAGGTAGAGGCTGGAAACATCAGACCCTAATGAATTCTCAGTATGTCCTGATGAAATAGCTTTTTGTATTAAGTGGTAGCTGGAAGAGTCACAAAAACTCAAAACAAGAGGGAGAGAAGATGTAGAGTGAAATTTCAATTTAGCTTTTACTGTCTGACACTGCTGCAGATGTTTTAAAATTCATTGAGTAGTTTATGGATTTGCTAACGCTAACATTCTCAAGAATGGATTTCAATTATTAAAGTCAGCTGTAAAAACTGATTCTTTACTATAATAGCCCCACAATTAGCATAATCTTGCAAAATATGAGGCGATTCATCTGATCCCATATCAGTATTTGGCCACATTAGATTTAAATAGCATCCATGCTTTGACTTTATAAAAAAGAACCATTTGACTCAAATTGTGCTTATTTCGTGCTAATCAACTCAGCCTGTAACCTTCAGTCATCTCCGCTGACATACGGCTGTAAAAGAAATCCATTAAAGCCTGAGTGTCAGGATTCCCCCTTTTTCTGAGATCTTTGTTAAAATATGCAAACACTGCACATGATTATGAAATAAGACCTGAAACATAGCCTCTAACTTTTGATACACGCACAGTCAGCAGCAGGGAACGCCAGTAAGATTAACACGGAGGACCCCTCTGCTGATTGCGTTAGGGCTGCCTGAACAGGCTGTTTTAATAATGCATACTCACTCATGCATATTCTCAGGGCTGTGTCGAGCACATTGGAATTAAACAAGTTTATCATCTAAAAAATGACATGTTCCCTATCAGCCCTTTTCACTAAGCGGCCAGTGAACAGCGTGTCTGCTTTTCGCCTATCATGGAGATACTGAAATGAGACAGCTATCAGCAATCATCCAGAATGTAAAATTTCCTGCAGGGAAAATATCTTCAAAACCTTATTACTAGAGGAACAGTTTTGATCCTACAGGAGAGATTGTTAGTCGTGGACATTTTTATATAAATAATCATAATAAGAGTTAGGATAGTTTAAAGGTGTTTGGGTTACAGAGTAAAAGCAGACAGAGGGGACAGCTGCTTTCAAATTATAAAATCCTTTCTTTTTCATTTTTGAGGATGAATGGGGGGCCTCACAGCGAGGACGTTCAACTCACAGCGAGTTTGAATGTTCTCCCCGTGCATGTGGGGGTTCTCTCCGGGTACTCTGGCTTCCACCCACAGTCCAGAGACATGCTTGTTAGGTCAATTGTTAACTCTAAATTGTCCGTAGGTTTGAATGTGAGTGTGGAATGGTTGTCTGTCTCTATATGTCAGCCCTATGATTGACTGGCGAACAATCCAGGATGTACGTTGTTCTCGCCCAATGGCAGCTGGGATCGGCTCCAGCACCCCGCCATCCCGAACGGGAAAAAGCGGTATAGAAAATGGATGGATGTATGAAAGAATGGGGTGCTGTTATTTTTGTGGTTGCAACCACAGGAGCATCTATACATTTATCTATATATTTAGGAATGAGGTTAAATAAGTCAAAGTTCAAATGAAAGAGTTACCTTTATGATGCCTTGGCTTTATGAATGGGCTGGTCTTTCAGATACAAAGTACAAATTAAAGGGATAGTTCAGTTTTTGTTGTAGTGCTGTTGGCCCAATGGTTGGCTTGAGCACATGGAAGCTGATCTGTCTGCTGTGGATGGAGTCACAAGAGACACATACTTTAGCCACCTAAGCCACCAAAGTCCTACATTTCAGCTCAGTGTATTTTAACTAATTGAATGATTGCCGTGCTTAACCCTGACATCAGACAGCCCTCTTCACTGGGACTTATTTTATCTGTACAATCGGCCTCAAGCTTTATTCACTGTATGTACAATTACTATTATACTACATACAATAATAAAATGACTATTGATAAGTACCTTGTAAAAACTAACTTAAAAAAATGATATACCTTTAAATCAGAAATAAATAAAGTATAGAGAAAATAATGTGTTTGGATTGATGTTTGATGGATTGATTTTCAGAGTAATTTAGCCAGACTTGGTAAATAACTCCCTAATAGATGTTCAGTTAGCTTCTTATCAGATTTGCATTAATAATTCAATTCTTTAAAAAGAAAACGATCAAGTTGCAAATTTACAAATAAAAAAGCAAAAAAGATCACTGTAACATCTGAATAATTGAAAGCATAACTTTGGTAACTACTTTCACTGTGAAAAGAGCAGACTCATTGAATTCAATACTTTACAAACTTAGTCTTTTACACGTGGCATGTCCTTTTTAAAAAACACAGGGGCTGCACTCTGGGAAAAAAAATATCTGCGTTTTGGGCTTGAACTCAGCCCAAAGGTGTGACCAATAATCTCTAATATCTGAGGGAGGCCTAGTGTTTCATCGTCTGCCTATGTGTGAAAAAGGGAGTGATGGTGGGAGAGTGGGAGACATATCTCCTGGCAGGATCAGTACTATTGTTAAACCTCCTAAATCACCAGCAGCGAGCGGAGCAGAACAAAACAGCCCGATGCGAAGGCTGCAAGATTTCTTATTTCATTTTTTAATACCACAAGATCGGATCCATCCAGGATTGTGTTGCTGTAATCCCTTGGCTCGATATCCCCCATGTTCAATATGTTAATGTCTCCCACAGAATGGATCATTCGTCAGAGAGACTTGGCAGATGGGCTTGCAGCCGTTTCAAAAAAGACAGATGTGTAAACATGCCGCGTTTAAATCTCAGTGTGCTTTTGCACAGTCGACTCACCGTCAATACAACAATTAACACGTGAATTTGTTTATTTAAGAAGAACAGAGAAATCGTCACAAGCAGCACCCATGAGTTCCAGACGTGTGAAAGATGGTTCACAGCAGAGGATGAACGTTTCATCGTCACCACCCCTGAAGACTAAACATAAAAGAGGCTTTGGTATGTCTGAACTGCCAGAATCATTTCTCAATACATTATTTTTCAACAAGATAATGATCTAGTTCTCAGTTCCACTGCGTCCTACTTAGCCTACTTATCTAAGTTGGAGAGAAACATAATCATTTGATGTGGAGGATGCTTCTCAGCCTTGTTAATGCTCCTCTGTCCTTGATTATTATCCTTATTATATAATAGCTTAAGGCCAATTTAAGGATGGGATTTGTATTGCTATTCTATACACTGGATGCTTTATTGAGCAGAGACAACACAGCACTGTTGTGGACTTGGTGAAGAAAGAGTTCAGGGAGAAAAACACCTGAATATCAAATCAATGTTTTGCAATAATTCTTTTTCCAAAACGAAGCAGACAAAAGGCTGTTGTCTACATTCGGATTCAGACCTCGGCATCTCAGGATGAATAACCCGTGAGCTATTATGATGCACATGATTTATTACTGCACCTTCTGTTGTACCATCAGGGCCTCAGAAGACATCGTGCTGATAGAGAAACTCTCCTCAGCAAACTCAAGCTGCTTTTGTTCCTTTTTTTTTCCTATTGAGACTGATTCATTTGCTGGTTATTTGCTACCTGCAGCTGCTGGCAATGTGACATTTTATCATATTGAGACACCTTCCAATTCAATTAGTCATTTATACTCAAAAACAAACGCACACCACAAGATTCAGGAAGCTGTCCACACTCACACAGTACCTCAATTTTTATTGTCTGTGCATGCGTGCAGTATTTCACACACGTACGTAAATGTCATGAAAAAGCGCCAACAAAGCCAGATGTTGTTTACTGTATATAAAGCCTCAGCGTACACATGTCATATGCAGGCAAGCAAACAAAGATGGCCTCCAAAACCGATATTGAACGCAGTGAACATCAAAGCTGATTGTTTTTTTTGTTTTTTTCCCAGCCTGATGAATGATGAGGTTTTGTTTGTGCTGCAGGAGGTCAGACTTTAAAGCTTATGTTGCATAAAGTCAAAGGAATAGAAATAAATGGGAATACGTTTGAATGCATTTGCATCAGAATAAAAAGTGTGTGCTGACCCATTGATGTCAATGTGCTTCAGAATCAGCTCCTCTGTCGAATGTTCGGAGGATAAGAATTAAAGCTGCGTCGAGTGTTCCAGTCGGACGACTAGCAGCTCTCAGAAAACAGGCTTTCATGTGCTCAGGCTGACAGGCTTTTGATGTAAGCAGCAGAGTCTGAGATCAGGCTTGGAAGGATAGCAGGCCGGCCTTTATAGAGAAAGAGAAATGAGGAGAAACAAAGAGGAAAAGGGGTTTGTGTACCTGATGTTTAAAACAGCACATTAAAAATAAACATTTCAACATTACAGATGACTGATCTCACTCAAGATATTTATATGTAAAGATGTGATGGGTATAAACACAAATCAGAGATGCTCTCCACCGTGGATAATGAAAGACACACTGACAATCATACACTCTTTGAGTTAAAAGTCTTTAAGCTTTCACTGTTTTTCTCTGTTCTCAGCGTCTTCTTTTTTTACAGACAGTATCTCTAGAGAGAGATAGAGTCTGAACATCTCTAAAGCTTCATTCTCAGAGAGGGAAGGCTTACATGCTCAAGCCAAGTCATCCCCTCTGTTCTCACCACACATACTGAGGGGAATATCGTTCGTTCTTGACCTTCAAAGCAGTTGAATGAATGCCTTTTTTGTTTTGAAGGAGTTTTTCTCATGTTTTGATCATATCATACACTCTCTGTAAGCCAATATGGATGAGAGGTGAACTGAAAAAGAGCATTTGAACATCTACCATTTTGTGCTTCGACCCCCTTGATGCTAAGCCAGGCTATAACAATAATGCAGGCTACTGTATAACATCCAATATCTGTAATATTCAAACAATAGATTCTTATATTTACAGAGGTATAAAAGCAAGCTCTTCATTTCTAGCCAAAAAATATCACTTTAAGAAGTGAAACAGCACAATTTGATTACAGATGTATTTATTGATTTACTTTAACATTGGATCACTTGCTAAGCTGACAGTCTACTTTAACAGGCTGGCTGATTTTTTATTTTATGTTTATGTTTTTAAAGTAGGATCCTGTAAGAGGGTCTCATTGGGCATTTTTTTATTATTATATTGCTGTGTTAAATAAAAACTTAAAACTTGATTCTGATGGGCTAATTAGCAATTGTCCGCTATCCGTCAAAAGATGACCATGTTAAAAAAGAACAGACAGTTACTGAGGAAAGCACACAGTTGGGAAGTTGCTCAAATCACAGAATCTGGAGGACTAACTGTAATCATATTAATCTGCAGAATGAAGTCTTTTTAGTTTAAAAACACACTTTTTATGTCTTCATTACAACAGAACTGTAAAGGACTAAAGATGTGAAGAAAAGGATAGTTGGGTTTGGCTATCCTAGTGGTAGCCAAGACTCCCAAGCCCCTCCCTGGCGCCACCTATGGTAATCCTGTACACTAAAACAGAGAAATCTACAAAACTGAAGATGAGATTTTCTTAGTAACTGTTTCTTCTTAACAACAGTGATCTATCGAAAGATAGCAGACCGTCTGTTGTCAGTCATTTTTTTTAACACAACCTTGTAATAAACAATGTTTATTTACTTGTAGCTTAAGCAACCTTTGCTTACTGTTTGCTAACTGTTATTTTAGTTAGCCCGACATGCTAACAAATGGGTTAATTTGCATTCTTAACAACAACCAGTCATGACTTTTTGAGCTGTGCTGCCTTTGAAGAAGCACATTTGTGTTACTATTATAGATGCTAGTTTGTGTGTGTAAGACATGCTTATGTAGGCTATAGCTTATATCACAGCTGACAGACAGACTTTTGAAGACATTATTCACATTTCTGTTTATGGTGTTTCTGTCCTAAACATTGTCATGACTGGTTATCTCAAGTATAAATTACATTTCAAACAAGTAGCTTACATTCTCATTCAGACACCACATCTGTCACAACAATACGTAATTTAAATATGTAATGAAATGAACAACTGAACAAATGAGGTCTGCTGTGGTCTTCCATTGCAAATATTAATTTTTCATACATTTTGAAATATTACGTCCCTGATCTCAATATGAGCGCTAATTCGTTTTCCATCCATCATTTGAAATGGAATATGTAATTTTCTGTGCAATATCAAGCCACATGTAGAACACGGCTAAAATCTTGAACTTAGGGTCAAATCTTACTTCCAATGAATGAATGAATGGATCTTATTTGATTATGAAGCTCCACAATTCAATAATTGGATAAAAATGCCAATAAGAAGCCAAGTTTAAGGTTGGCGCGCTGCAGTCTGCAATCAGGACTAAAAGCATCACTAAGACTATTTCTGAGGGATTTAGCTTTTTCTGTAGGTCAAGCGATTTTCATTGTTTCATTCTATTAGACTTAAAGCTACTTGAGCACCAAAGCACATACAAACACGCCATCACACAAACACATTACAAATTGTTTGAATGCTTCTTAAATATTTTGGGGGTATTTTACATTCTTTAGGCCACACTCAGCATCAATTTTAGGTTACCAGGAAACCATTACTACAAGATCAACAGGAATGCTTTCACGTTATTTTTTCCCTACCCCCACCCATTTTACTTTGATAAAATCAAGTAAGAAAACGTTTTTCTAAGTTTGAATTTTTTTCCCCCTTGTCATGGCATTTTTATTACTGACTGGAACACGATTTGGAGAGCAGTCGTCTGGCTCCCTGACTGGATGACACCCATATGCTGCTGTCATGTTCCCCACTAATTAGGATTAATGACAGCCATGATACTGTCTTACTCCTCTGCCTCACACAACCCCTCTTTGGCCTTCACTTAACTTTCAACCACATCTATTTATCCCTACAACAACAAAAAAGGCAGTGTGAAGATCGAAGTGTTGTGAAGATTTAGACAGCTTTCTTTTAAGGCCGGCCAACAGGCGGTGTTTGATGTTTCTTCAAGGTTCCTGATGCCAATTCAAAAGGTTTTACGGACAAAACTTTTTCATACGTTTCTTCTGAAATCAACAGAACTTCAGGGCCTTGATGTTGGCCGACATCCAGTGTGTTGAGCGCGGTGTTTGTGATCAACTTTGTTAGTGTAAGGCACAACTTTCTGGCTTCTCAATAATTAATGAGGTGGCATTATTGAGCTGTGTTCTCTGAAGGACAAATTAGAAAGCACAGTCTGGACGAGTGAATGCAAACACACAAAGGGAGCAGATGTGAAGGAGAAAAGCAAGATCATTAATTGCCGATTACTTCTCCACTAATCTAGATTGCTAAAACCCTCCATTTCCATTAGCTTTACCCTTGAATCTCAAACAAAATACTAATACCTGGGATTTGTGTGTGTGATTCTCTCACACCAATTTGCAAGAAGGCCTTTGTGTCCTTAGAATTACCTCGTGAAAAGTGTGCTAGAGTAGCTTACCCTGCGAAATTAATTAAAGTACACCCAAGGCCTTCACAGTGCGAATTCCAACACCCTCTCAGCTCTTTTAAGCTTACTTCACATGAAAGATATTTCTGTAATACCCTCGACCAATTTTACTTCTAGGCTTCTTTTTTTTTTTTTACTGTTAGAGCATTGAAACCAATTCATGCTTTCAAGGTTGAACCTCAATTCATGTTTTGCCTACTGGGAAACTGAACACCTTACACCTTAGGCAGTTGTTTAAGTTGTTGTTGCTAATGAGTTTTGCAGAAACTGAAAATATCCACAAGACAGAGCGAAATTTAAAATAATTGCGAAATCTGTTTCTAGCCAACCAACCTATGTAAATCTTACTCTCCTATTTCATATTCATTAAGACTTTTACAACCTGCTACAAGAAATATATGGCTCTTTTGCTGCTACATAACCCACCAGCTAGTAATATTTTTCTGTTCGGTGTTGTTCAAAGTATCAGAATTATCAGAGCTTTTTTGTTTTTAAGAAAAAAGCTACGTACTTCTGCTCTAGACGATATTGATGAAAGATACCCTAATAGAATAAAAAAAAAAAACTGCATGCCTTACAACCAAAACATAGGCTAAAAGATGCTAAAATGCATGAGCTACATGGAGTATCTCTGTGATATTTCCGTTCTCCCCTTTGACATCATAATGCTTAGCTGATCTATTGTTCACGTGAATGTATTGATACGTGTAACTTTAACAACAGGACATAAAAGTGAGACAAAACATAGATAGTACACTCTGTAGTCGACATGAAACACTTAATACACACACTGCTTAATTACAATTTTAGATGAGACTAAGTGGCTGAGGCTGTGCTGAGACAGATGTAGGCTTGTTCGAAGGGGCCAAAGGATGATCAACATTCAGACGAGAAAACACTGACTTGGTTCCTCCTGGTGTCAGATTGCAAAGTCAATGTCCAGGACCTTACTCAAGTTTAATCAGTGTATAGCTACTTTGTCAGCCATATCTTGCACTGATGTGTGCTTTGTCGTAGAGCAAAATATATGGATGTTCAATATTATGAGAAAATGTGGGCGGACAATAGCCGTTGTTTGAGCAAAGTTCAATTTCATCAGAGCAGCCTCAGTAAAGATGAAAGTCTGAAAAATCATTTATAATACTGCAATGTTAATGTTAAGACAATAATACTACAGTTTGAACAACAACATTTAATTGCAGTCATGTCTGAGATTGAACAATGGAAAAGTTCAAAAGGCAATATACCTAAAAACTTTGGCATATACCTTCCGGCCAAACATTCCTTTTCATCCGGTTGCCATTATTTACAGTCCTCATAGCAACTTGAGAAGTGTTCATGGAGTTGGAGTGACGACATGAGCAGATTTGAAAAGAGCTGCTCGTCCATGCAGATATCTTATTTAAGGGATTAATAAAATTCAACACTTTTATCAGATGGTAGCCTGTGGGTTCTGGGAATACTTTTGCCTTCTCCATTCAGTTTCTTTGCCAAATCCACACAGACCATTTTCCTGCATAAAGAAGCCTGCCAATTTTTTTTTTTTTTGTAAAATTATACACAGATTACAATCAGAAACCAAAACCTCTGATACCAAAAGTCATGTTATTTATATATAGACTCTGGATTTGTAGAATCTGAAAGTAGACATGATCTCACTACTAACTTAGACAGTTTCTTTACCCTTTCCAATGGCAAATTCCCCTCAACTTTGGGTCAAAGACAGAAAAAGTTGTTGAAGAAAGACGATCAAGCTCCCTAAGCTAACTAGCTTCTTCCTGTAAATTCACTTTGCTGAGCCATTAGTGGGATAAAAATGAGTAATAATGTGACCAGATTAATGTATTAACATGCTTTATTTAAATCATAACTTCTTGTTGCTAAGGGCAATGTATTTACTTTGACAGAATAGGATTAAGAATGTTACTTTATAGGCATTTTTTTATTTCTAACACTCAGTCTAACATTAACATTTATAATGATCATCAAAACTAAAATCCATACAGTAATTTTCTTGTTTTAAACATTTCATTACAAGAAGAATGCACAGCTCTCTTTATGTCACATTGACTTGAACACACAACTAAGGCCCCGTGTCCACCCAGCGTCTTTTTTCAATAATTATTTTCAATGAGTAGAGTGTTTGTAGCAGAAAGCGGCCACCTACAAAAAAAGAGACTTTCAACTTGAGCGCTTTGCCTTTTTTGTGCTGCCGAGCACTCAAGTTGAAAGTCTTTCACCCCCCCCCCGTAATGTGCCCTGAGTCTGCTTGAAGAGGTGGTCTCGAGCACGTTACATGTGAACTTGAGTACAGTCCGCATGGAGATGTGAACGCATACGTGCTCAAACAAGGAAGTGGATCGCTATTTGATGTAATTCTAAACGGCTCCTAAATTGTCGTATCAGTGCAGCCAGTTTCATCTTCTGAGCTACACGGTAGATGTGGACATAGGAAGAGGGCTGGTGTTAGCGTCTCAGAAATAAAACAAAATCCACAGCTCACAGAATGGATTAAGCCCATTGGTGGTCGCTTTTTCTTCCTTCTGCTTCTTGGCGGATTTGCAAACCAATGTGCATACTGCCAACTGTTGTATTGGAATGTGTACATGCGTCCTAAGTGTCCTATGGAGCGATGTTACTAATGTGAACGCAGACCAGCAGGGGAAAAATCCAGTACAACTCGATTCAATTTATAATGTTTTCTGACAACAATCCCTCTGCTACGTTACCTATGTGCGGCTGCGAGGTTGAGCAAATTGTCACATTAAATTTTTTGATATATTTGGGGTCCATGTTTTTTTTTACAGTAGCTTACATACAGTAATTGTATGGTTTTACCACCATACATAAAAAGCTGCACACTATTGTTTCACTTCAAAGTAGCTTGAACACACAAATTCTTGTTTTTGTTACATGTGGAGTCCATGAGTTTTTTTGGTTACTTGAAAGGACCATCCCCGAAAGGGCGGTCAGACATGCCTGAAACAATATTACCAATTAAGATGAAAATCAACTTTTAATGTACAGCCCCCATCCACAAATAAACACACACACACACACACACTTAATGAATACAAGCTCACACCTCTCTTACCACACACACTCCCATCAACTTGACAGAAGCTGACATTCTGTGCACAAACACAAAAACAGAAACACTCTTACAGACAGTACCTGTGCTGACTGTCAGCTGGTCAGTGGCATATTTTCCACACACACAAATTCCTCAAAAAAAACATATGAGAGAAGACCCTCGCCCCTTATCCTGGCCCCTGTCACAAAAGCTTCTTGTTGCCATGCTCAGTGTGACTCCCCTGAGTCGGTTGCCAGGTAACCATGGCTGCATTTACATGCGCTGGAGAGAGGGAGAAGGGGATACCTCTTGGCAGTGAAGTGAAAGCAACCACGACAGGCTGTGTGTGAGGCAACGGGTACCTTCACAGTTCCTATTTCTCTTCCTCTCTCTCCCTCATGCTCTCTCTCCCTCTCCCTCTCCCTCTCCCTCTCCCTCTCCCTCTCTCTCTCTCTCTCTCTCTCTCTCTCTTATATGGCCATGTAGCGTTTGCAGTCTGCACAGTTAGTTAAAGATACACACTTAGGCACTGGAGCGCATGTAAAGGTATGTCAGTTTGCACATCATGTAGAGCAAGCAGGGGCTTCCACCACTTAAGCAGGGGTGCCTTTTCCCCCCTTATTTATTTCAGTTTTAAATATTTTATAGCCAAAATAGTAAAGCAGTACAAGTTTAATAGAGGAGATAAGCCTTTCACTGAGTTGTTTTTCGTGTCTCCTCAGGAAAGACAAGACTAAAATCTCTATTTTCTTCTTAAGCTTTGTGGAAAAAAAGACAAAAGGAGGATGGAAATGTGCATTTGAAAAGCTTTGCTACATTCCCACCCCCATCTGCCTATCAACTGACTCCATTCTTCAACTTGACATCATTCTTCCACAGACAAGAAGAAGAAGAAGAAGAAGGAGGAGGAGGAGGAGGAGGAGGAGGAGGAGGAGAAGCAACGTTGGGGAGGCAAACAAAACAGACAGAGAAAGAGGAGGAAGAGCAAAGAGGAGGTGGGCAGCATAGTTTCAGCACTCACAAGGCTGAGGAGGAGAAAGTGAAAACAAAGAGAAGTTGGCCACTTGTGAGATGAAATTCTGGGAGGAGACGCTGGAGCGCTTCAGGGTACGATATCCACTGAGAGCCCTGAAATTGGACTGCCTGGAAGACAAGCCAGCCCTCTCTGGATCCTGTGCCCCTCCACAGCCAAAGGATGAGAGGGGTTTACGTTCACCTTAGTTGCCAGGGATGTCTGTGCACTACGGAAAGGCATCCCCCTCCAGCATGCCCAATGCTATGTTATTCCTGATGCTTTGCAAGGTAGGTTTTTTAAAAGTGCTTCTGTCATGACACATCCAGGTTTTTAACATTAATCTCATCATCATCTAAACAACAAACACTTCTTGAATCTTTTACCTATTTTAAATGCAATGACACCTTTGAATTGTTTATGCATCATTAATCATTCATTGTAAATGTAGGGTATTTCAGGTTCACTTGTTTTTGCATATATCATTGGTTAAGATAATAAAGACACCCTGAAAGTTGCCTTACAATTTATTCATGCTCCCCTTTGTCTTCACTTTACATTATTATTATAACATTATGATGCTAACAGGTTTTTTTTTTTTCCCTTGCGCATGTCGTTGCCAAGTTTGAATCATTCTTGGAGAACATGACATAAATGAACTGAACTTTTTAGTATTCTTAATAGAGTACATTTCCTTTTCCAGAGCCTTAAAGTTTAAATATCTGTTCCAAAAATGTACTCAAGCCTTCTTTTTAAAATACTTATTACAGCAGTCATTAAGAGTTTTTGCCACAGGAATTCTTTTCAAGTATTAATATGCAACCCGTCTTTTTGTCTAATTCAAACTTAAAGTCTGACAATAATCGCTAACTTCCTGCATGTTTGAACTCCACGTGGCAGTATTTTTTGTAAAATAAACCAAAAATTCAACAAATGCAATTTTTGTTCAAACCAAAACGGATCTGCTACTTTCTCCTCTCACTGACAGAACAATGAGTGCAGGTTATGAAAAATAGGTCACACTTTCGATTGGCTCAGCTCTCTAAGAAATGAAACCTAGAAATAATGATCTTAATGTCCCATTTCCCTGTATTCTCTTTTCATCTCTCTACATACTATACTGTGAATAATTCTGTGAATGTGTGTGTGTGTGTGTGTGTGTGTGTGTGTGTGTGTGTGTGTGTGTCAATGTCAGTGTGTGATGGGTGTCAACCTTTATGTGTGATTGCATACAAACACACTGAGAGCTGTTTGCTTTAATACCGTTTAATAACAATGCCAAAAGCGACGGTGCCTGTCAAACTCTGTTGGCATCTGGGGCATCACTTGACATGCTCAGGATTATTCAAGTGGCAAAAGGTCTCACTCTCCATCTGATCTGAGGTTGTTAGCTTCTGTCAGGTGTAGAGGAAGAGTCGTGATTTGTTGTCCCAGGTATGGCATGGGGGCGATCCCTTTTTCCTCTCTCTCTCTCTCTTTCTCTCTCTCTCTCTCACTTTCTCTATCGTTGTCAACCAAAAACGCTCCTGGTTGTTGCTGTACAAGTGAAGAGCCAGGTGTGAGCTCGCTTGTGAGAGAAGATAAAGCCTTGAGGACAGGCGTTTAATTTTGAACGAGAAGTTGTTGATCTGGCGATGCTACTTGTATCATATTCAAATATTGCGTGGCCCTAACATTTACAGACATGCAGACGATTAATCACTGAGGGGAAATGTAAGACTTCAACGTGTTTGAATCTTTGGAAATGAGCTCTTGAGTGACAACAGCAATCAATACAGAGATAAGTTAATCTTCTGTACCGTAGAATAGAACAATCACACAACTAATCAATAAGAGGTGGAGAAGTGGTTACTGAGGACTGCATCTTTACTGGATTTATCATCTTTTCACTGTCAGTGTCGGTATATTTAATCGACTTTCCTGTCTAGATTGTCCTGGAATATGACAGCTCTGATCTTTATTAAACACTGTCCACACTGAGTGTTAAACAGACAGAGAGAGTCGTTATATCTGGTAAATAATTATGAAAGATTACATGTGCTGCCACTTGAAACAGAGCACTCTCTGTTGAACACGAGGAGACATCGGATGACGATGCTCTGGAAGGCATCCAGGAGGTTTTCTGTGAGCACACAGCTGTACTCGGTGGTTAAGCTGTTTCCTCAGCACTCTGATTTTTTGGCAGAACCTGGATGTTCCCTCAACAACAGCAAAATCCCTGCTCAGGGGTGAAAGAGGTATCAAGATACTTTAAATATGGAAAGTGCAATAATGTACTGTAAATGTATTCCATCTTAAGGAAAGGTCCTGCATTCAAAATACAATAACAGTATCTGCATAATTGTATGTATAATTTACCCCCTGATTTAAATACAATTCTATGTTATTGCTGGTTGAGTTGAAAGTTGAAAAACTTTTTGACACTGTATAAAGTTGGTAGTCCGAGAGTTGCAGGACCGACACAGTCACCATTAAATTGAGGGGTGGTGAAGCGATTGATGGAGGTAAAAAATAAAGTATTTTATAAGTTCATCACTTCTTAAAAGTAACGTTCAGTAGATTAAGGCTGTTAGATAGCTGTAGCTCATTTAAAAGTTTAATATTTACCTCTGAATTGCAGTAGAAGTGATTCAAGTTTGTATTTAAGTACAGTACTTAAGTAAATGTACTTTGTCGTTTTCCACCACTGCTCCCCCTCCGCCTCCTCCATCTACCTCTACTTCCCCAGGCACATTCCCCCCCCCCCCCCATATTTTTTGCTTGCTGCTTGCTTGTTTAAATCAGCAGCGAGAAGGCGTCTTCATGCACGAGGGCACATCCAGTGCACCACACAAAGGTTTTCATTCAGGTAGGGGGAAGCCCTGTGTGTAATTCTCCACAGGAAGGACAATCATGCCCTTTGTTACGGATCGGAGGAGGAGGGCGCACTTAAACACAGACACAGAGCCTGATGGGGTTTCTATGTACTTCGAGAGAACAATGCATCTCAAAGGACTCCATTATCATTCAGAGTCACTGTGCGGGATGTTAGTCTTTTAAAAAGGGCAACCACTGTACCTAACCTCATAAACACACATGAACAAAAGGTCTTTGACTTCTTTAGTATGAAAGCCCCTCATATTCACTTAAAGTTCACTCAAAAGCACAAAAGCCAGAGATAGATAGTGGTTGCTCTATAATTGACTGAATTTTTTTTTTTTTTTTTAATTTTATATACTTTATTAATCCCCTACGGGGAAATTGTGGTTCGCACTCTGTTATTTTTAGACATGCTTCTCACACACACAGGCCTGAATCACACACATGCACAACGAGACCTGTGGACATGCATTAATGGAGAGATGTCAGAGTGCGGTGGCAGCCCCTTGGGAGGCGCCCCCTGAGCTGGTGGGGGTTCGGTGCCTTGCTCAAGGGCACCTCGGCAGTGCTCGAGAAGTGGTCTGGCACCTCTCCAGCTACCAGACCAACTTCCATATTTTGGTCCGCATCGGGACTTGAACCGGCGACCCTCCGGTTCCCAACCCAAGTCCCTACGGACTGAGCTACTGCCGCCCCCGAATGTTCAACTCTCCCTCGTTTGACTCTCAATATAACATTCTTATTGTCATAAACTAAGTCAATGTATCTCCTTCATTTTCACTCTCTGTGATTAATTAAAACCTGAACTTTGATGAACTGTAACCAGTTCCTGGCTTGTTTTTTTTGCAAAGATCTTTATCCTTATCCAAACTGTCCCAGAAAACTATCAGTACGTGAAAGGGGCAAATTTTCTCACAGGTTTTAAAAATCGCCACTTTGGCAGAACTCCTTCAACCCCTACGCAGCGTCACAGAAATGTTAATTATGGCCCAGCGTTTTATTAATATCATCGTGTCTGGGGGAGAAATGCAACACCTCATGTGACGTCATGTAAACAATGGGGCTGGCGGTTAAATTTGCGATTTAAATGCTTTGGGCAGAGTGGAAATCACATCAAAAACAAGTTTGGGTGAAGAAATGGGGGTGAAGCGCACAACATGTATTGTCTCTTCTTTAGCAAGAGCTAAAAGTAAGATGTAACTGCGGTATGCAATTCAGGTGTCAAGAGCATCGTTGGGGTTGCATCTTGCCACAGGTCGCCATTACTACTGTCCTCACTTGTCTCCCGTTGTTTCAGTAGTCACATGCGACTTCCACCAGACCCTTTTATGGTGTAAACGTCAAGATTATAAATCCAAAATATCAAACATGTTTGATATAAATTGGGACAGCCCTGATGCAGTTTTAGCAGATTTGGGAGGTTAAGATTGGATCTGTGCAACAAATCTCACTAAAAATTAATCTTGGCGGATTCTGAGCAGCCTCGAGTCGGAAAAACCCTGCGATTTTTTGGGAAGGGGGAACTGGAACCTCAAATCAGCCAAATTATCCTGAAGTAAGAGCCAGGCTAAAAGTGCAAATAAATGGTGAAATTCTTTTGATTTGTCTTTTTAACAACAGTCCAACTGAAAGGTTGTATCTGTTTTATCAAGTCAGCTCCTCTTTCATAAAGTACATCAGCCTGAAAGGCACTTTTTGTGTACAGGTATCAGTTCAGGAAACATCTTTTTGTAAACTTTTGCTGGAAGGCAATATCTAAGGCTTTACTAACAGGAACAGCTCCCTGTTAGACCGTTTATTTTTAGTCTGTATGAGCTTACATGCTTTACTGTTAGCATTTGGCGCACAGAACCCACTGACCCACAAAAAAAAACCTCTTTTCTCCTGAGATGTGTTTGGATGCCAACTTGCACAAGCTGCTGTGCCCACAGGCTAAAAAAGCATACCACTAGTTTATAGTACTCCACCCTGAGCTACACAAATCAATACACACACAAACTTCTGAAAAGTCCCAGAGTTGAAGAAATACCTCAGCTGATAGAGGCTAGTGCAGGATTTCTTTTTTTCCCACTTATCAGCCTTCGAAGGCTGCCAAGGCTGCTCGTCTGATGTCCAGCTTGTCGATCAAGAGGTGAGATATGTTTTTAGAAGTTCAACGTTAACACAGTTACACCAGACTTTCACTATAGCCTGAAAAAAAGTTTCAATACTAAAATGAAAAGTTGAATCCATCCATCCATCCATCCATCCAGATCCTGTCCTGAGTGCACTGCAAAGAAACAGGATGGTGAATACTTTGGGTCCTTCATTAAAGAGCTGCAAATCCATTTTAAACCAATTATGCCTACTGTGTTGCTTTCTATATAACTCAGTTGATGCAAATTGATTTAAATCTTCAGTCTTTTAATCCTTAAGTTATATGAATTATACAGTTTAAGCTGTTCGACACCAGAAACTAAATCTTGTGTGTTCACTGATTTATTTATTTTTTTACATTTAAGCTCAGAAAGGATTCATTGAAGGGGACAGAACGAAGTCATTTGCTTTTAGATGGAAAATCTTTCCCATATCCTTGAATTAAACATACTGTAGCTTTACAGAGGCTTATAGGTGAAACATGTAGAGAGGAGCAGTACATGAGAGTACCCACACATTTACACTCTGAGATCTCCTAATGTTTGTGTACATCTAAAGCCCTTACATAGCCAGTTCACGGCGGGATCTGTACTCCCGTTACGCCTCGTCTGCAGTGTGTAACACATGGAGGCGGAATGGTGGGGTTGTTTCACAGGTAGTAACGGAGACGTAGCGGGTGAGATGGTGGCAATGTGTGACATTGACGCCAACAGGGCAGAACAACTGTGTTTGTGTGTGTGTATGCCTGAGTATGTGTGGCTCTTAAGTCATTCTGTAAAATAACTGCATAATGGCAATCTGTAAAGGACTTATGTGTGTGTCGTTTGGCACTTTGTGACGGGCTGCTAAACAAACCCCTCTACCCAATCCTCCGTCCAAAAAAACGCCTCTTATGCTATTGTTTGTTTGTTGTTTATCAAGAAAACATTTCAGATTGATATTTACTGTCAAGATGCTACACAAAAGAGAAATGTACATAGTACATAAAGATATCTAACACAATTGTATAAATGGAAAAATAGTAGACATAGGATAGCAACTCTGTAATTTACTTTTAAGTGTTTATTTGTGTCTTTTAAAAAAAGAGTTTTCAACTTCTTATATAATCCCTTCCTTAATTACTTCTCATCAACACATTACTTTTATTTTTCTTTCATTTACATTATCACAGTCGACCATACACTGATTAAAGACCATTTTCAAAGACAAATCCAACCAGTTGCAGTTGCTAACACATGGTTTGTGTTTTTCTTTTCTTGTATCTGCTCGCTCCAGATTGGTCTGAGACGGAAACTGCAGACTTTTCCTGGGAAAATGGTAAACAATCTCCACATTGATGAGGAAAAGGGAATCCAAGACAAGGAAAGTAAGGAGGAGAGCATCTTGGCAATGTTGGGCATCATTGGGACCGTCCTCAACTTGGTAGTCATTATCTTTGTCTACATTTACACCACCCTGTAGATTTTACAGTACTTTAAACACAGCAGATCAGAGCTGTCCGTGCCACTGCTGCATAACCATGTTGAGTGATCTGGTTATCAGGTTGATGGGAGGTGCGATAAAGACGCCCACCTTCCCTGGAGGAGAACTGGATCTAAGACTATGTGATGGCCAAGTGGCACCAATCCTGCATCTCTTCAAACAACCAAGACTATGGGAAGTCAGCTTGTACCTCTTCGATTTACAGCTAGAAATATCCAGAATACCTTTTGTACACTTGTACATAAACGCATGAAAATGACAAGAGACGCTTAAAGGATGCAGCTTTTTACCAACGTAGGGACTTCAAAGGCTGCAAAGAAAGCATGGATACTTTTGGAAACTGTTTTTTTCCACAAATGATTAACTGGAAAATGGAAATATTGCTGTTCTGCTGACATGGGTTAAGAAGAAGATGTACAGCGAAGGTACACACAGGTATCTGCTTTGGTGTTTGTTGGTTTTTCTTAATGAATATCTCAGTGAAACACAATGTCAATCTGTTTGTATAAGATCAAAAGTGACTTCATGTTTTTTTTTATACTGTATTTATATTTTTTCTGTAATAATTGACTTTGGATAGTAGATTATTGAAGAGGTGACTAATCAACTGAAAATGGGTTACATTCAAATTGTAAGTTGTTTAACCTGCACATCATACATTTGGGGTTTTGAACAGGCATTCAGTCAGTTTTTTAATGCTATCCATGAACGTGTGCACTTGAAAATGTGGTTAACATGGAAGATCAGAAAGAGTGGTATGAATTAAGTTGCTTTGTCATGCCACTTGTTATTACTTTAGCGTCATTCATTGGTGAGAAACTTATTCCAACATTTGGTAAAGTCTCAGCTCAGCAGGCGGAGGACTGACTAGGCTGACTTTGAGTTCAGATCACAGGTAACACTTTCATCTGTTCACCTGAAGGTTTATATAAAATTTACACAACACGACAGCAAAGGATAGTCTCCATTATAATCTATTAATATCAGTTTACATCTCAATATTCAAAATGTTGACTTGTGTACAATGAATATACTGTATGCCTTAAAACGTAAGGGAATAACTATTTCCATGATTTGTTATCAGGTAATTGCTTCTTTGTGAAAGGAAACACTTGCTGTATTTATGTGTAGTTCAATGCCTATGACATGTTTTTATTTCTGAAAGTGTGTTTTAACTTATTGGGTAATTTTTAAAATGATCTTCTTTGCCTAAAACAACTTGCAAACCCTTTGATTTCTTAAATTGTGACCATGTGAAATTTCCAGAACTATAGGTCAACTTCTTTCATTCATTTTGATTATTTCTGGGCAATACTGTGAATGTTGTTACATTGATGTAATCGCAGGAGAATTATGAGTGACTTTTGGTCTCAAGTCAAGAGGCCCGCTAAATGATTTCCAGGTGGAAAGGCTCTGAGGTTCCAGTTTAAATTTAACAAGGTAGTAGTTCAACAGAAAATGCACTTTGAGTCTCCGCTGGTTCAATTCTGTTAACTTTTCATGAATTTACAACCATAGTACATTTAATTGTGTGTTTTAAAGGCACTAGGAGTATGTTTTACCTTTTGACAGACGTAAAAGTAACGGGACTTTTAAACTTTGTAACTGAATGCATTGCATACGCCAAAGTCTAATCGACGATTGTGGTAACTCATTCGTTTTGATTTTATGAAGGATAAGCATTATTCGCAAGAAGGCACGTAGTTGACCTGATTGATGGGCGGGCGCTGTGTAGCGGTTTGTCAGGAGGTTTAAGACCCGCCTCGGCTTCAGCTCTTAGCCTGAAACAGCATTTCCAGAATGGCGACCACCATCAATGGGCTTCCAAAGCCCCCTATAGTTCACAGATTGGTGACGTCACTCAGGTTTCGTCCATTCACATCAACTACGTGCTTCTGACTCCATGACGATGGTCAACTCACTGATGTTAAGATAGTGTCAAATGACAATTTGGAAAGATCATTCAACTAATTTCACCAAACCCTGTCCTTCATGTTGCTTCAGCCTACCAAACTTCATTAAAAAAACAACTCAATTAAGGCTTTTTAATAGATTTTTCATTGTGCTGCTTAAACTTGGGCACGTCTCCTTTCCACAGTTTGTACAGTACAGTCAATTGCTCTTTACAGCTTCTTCATTAAACTTCAGACTTATAGGCATGGGAATAGATTTTTGTATCAGAAGTGATCTGGTTTATGTTTGTAATCTGAGAAGTATCGTCCACTGGTGTTTTAGTGGACATTGGCTGGTTTAGAGCAAAAGGGGCGCAAAGCAATCAGCCGGAAATAAATCATCTAACCTTTACTAAATATCTATTTATAGATACCTGATACAAGTACAGCTTATAATATCCCTGACTATCACTAACCGCTGGCTACACCAGTCAACCCAAAAAGTCGACAGAGGCAGATATCATTATGGTCAGAAAATAGTCAACAGTTTCAATTAAACTTCTGCGTATCTTGGTGCCTCACAATTTTACAGTGTAACAATGTATTATTTGTGTTAAGATTTATATAAACAACTGGATTTGTCTTTATATACCATGGACAGGCTGATGTCAAACGTATTATCTGACTCAGCAGGAATGCAATAGGCATACTTGTCAAACTAGTTAAAAAATCGGAAGCTATTCGAGATAAAAGTGAAGTCTATAATAATTAATGTACCATATTTACAGCTTGTAGGGCTACATGACAACAGGCTATACCCAATAATCTTTGTTTTTATCGGACAACAACCTCATTGTTTCAGAAAGTGCCTAAGATCAAAGCGTCTCAACCTCAGCTTTCTCAAGGTGAAGGAAAAACGAACCAGTGAGAGGAAGACTTTTGCAGAAAACCTGCCTCCTGATCCACTCATTCATTCATTTTTTTCATTCTTAATAGGACTTGATTTTCTACTTCACAACCTAGTTAATCAATTTTTTGCTATTTTTTAGTTTTTGGTGAGGCGCTTTTTCAACAGTATCAGGAAAACGAAGGCCTAGAAAGCACATGAACCAGTGTTACGAATGTATTAATATTCTATGTAAAAATTGATTATTCTTATGGTTTATTTATGTTCTCTCAAATTGTAATCTGTATTTATCATCATGTTTTATTTATGTGTATGCTATTTCAAATAAACTCATTTAATATTCTCTTGCTGGTGACACAAACGGAAGGGTTTCATGTTTCTTCAGCCCGCAGTTTGATGAAATGACATTCAAGAGATAATTCTTGAAACAGATTTCTTCGCAATGTGTGAGCTTGTATTAAGGAGACGAGTTGAGATCGATGGTTCAGTTTTTTTTCTTTTTGCAAAACAACTCTGACAACTAGACATAAGCTTCAGTTTTTAACACAAAACATCAATTATGGAAGCTCTTTCAGCAAAGGTAGAAATTGTTCCCTCTGTGGAGTGGAAATCTTTGAAAATGTGTGTTCTCCTTCAGCCTACAGCTGCGTCAGATAACATAAAAAGTAGGAAAATGGAGGAAGAACCAACCCTTAGATGGTCTATAGCATTACATTCTGCAGGACTGATTTGTCTCAGTGGCTTCAAATCAATCTGAAAGATGGCGAAAAAATGGACAAAGCCACAGCAAACAAATCGCCCTGAAAAATATTTATTTCCCCCCCATCTTCTGTTGGTGTGTGTCTTTTAGGTCATACATGTGTCAGAATAATTTCCCACTCCATTAATAGTGCTCTGTGACTGGAAACATACTGGAATAATCGTGTTGGGGGAGAAAAAAAACGAGACATAATACAGCTTTACTGCACTTTTGAGCTGAATATAATGAATAGGGCATTGAACCAAGAAAACAGTTGTGTTTGGAGAGACCCCAGCTGTGCAAATTCACCAGAAGCTTGCTTTAAGCTATTGTTTCACCTGGATCCAGGAGGCAGCCAGCACAACCTTCAAAATCACTCTCTCTTTTGAAGCTGAATGATGCCTGCTGAGCATTGTGCAGGAGATTGCGATGCATTCAAGATGGATGATTCAACCGAGCAGATTGTCCGTGCAGACACTCCATCTCTATCTAGTTGAGCTGACATCGTTTTGATGGTTTCACAGAAAAGCTGTGCGGGCGATTAATCCGTCCCACCACACATGCCCCGACCGAATCAACAAGACATACGCGCGGCTGGCAACTTCAGGCTGCCTCTTTTGTTATTCAAAGGTAACTCAACCCTTGGCAGCAGCAGCAGCACACATTCAAATTGAATGCCATGTTGAAAAGCACAGTTTCCAGTAGGACTAAAACTCACTGGTGTTCTTTTTTTTAAAACAATAATCATACCAACAGAAGACATAATTATTCACAACAAAACACCACCCTTCACGCATGATCACACACGATTATTTTCATGGCTGCATTCTGTGGCCTAAAAATGTGTGTGTGTGTGTGTGTGTGTGTGTGTGTGTGTGTGTGTGTGTGTGTGAGTGTGTGTGAGAGGGTGGGTGTGCGTGTGTGTGCATGTGTGTGTGTGTGTGAGTGACAGTGTGTGTGGGTGTGTGTGTGTGTGTGTGTGTGCAAAGATGTGGGTCTTTGTATGTGTGCTTACTGTATGTCTATAGGCTATACTTCTGTGTGCATATAGGATTTCAATGCTATCAGTGTTAAGCAATGTTACTTTTCTTTTGCTTTCATTATGAGTCTTCTCATAACGGATCTCACACATTCGTAGGTTATCCATTACTTTAACAGTTAACTATTTGTATGCCTGTAATGTGTTCGTCTTTTTCTCTTTTTGTCATTTATGTCACTGTTTCAATTGTTATGTTATGTCACGAATAAAGTCAACAAAAACACCAATCAAACAGATATCAGTGCTAAAAATCAAAGTGAACAGACCTAGTGTTTACTTTGGCTGACTGAAGTTATTGTCTAGGCTCAAATGTAAATGTAGTATAACATGTCAGTGCATCTCAGGATTATTTATGAAGCTGATAACGCATGTTTCCATTCTCTTCATGTGATTGGTGAGAGATGGCTTGTCATGTAAACATCTGGTGGCTCTAATTGCAGAAGAGGAGGGTTCAAAGAGCTGAATGAAAATAAGCGCTAGTCCAACCTCAATTTGTAAAAAAAAAAGAATGTAGCAATGCCGTTAAATTAAAATTAAAATGCAAAATCTTTTTTTTCTCTGCATTCTGTGTTACAATACTTTTCTCAGACTATTTTTTTCACAAAATAACAGCTCATATACAATTAGGCTCCTAATAGAACAATGTACATTCTGAAATTGTAAGTCAGTTGCTTAGATTCTTTTTTCCTCCCCCTGCAAGATGCTTTTTCCTCTTTTTCTCAACACTGTCAGTGTTGTTTTCTCTTATGTATAGGGCCAACAGCTGGATGTACTCAAAAGCACGTTCTCTGAGGTTGTCAAATGGCATTCTGGGAAATGTAGGAAAGGAGGAAACAGCATGAAGCTGAAATACAGCACTTCCTTTGGGCATTAATGGGTTAACCTAAGGCAGGATTGATTTATATTTCCAAGAAAAAGTGTTGTTTTTGTACATTCCTCTGAAACACTCAAACTGAAAAACAACATATTAGAACTAGGTCATATTGATTTCAAATAACCTTTCGTACTGACTGTCTAAGCTTAAGTTCACAAGCTTCAGGAAAATGAAGAAACACAGTGACGCTTTTTCTACCTAGCCAGCCAGAGTTCACTCTGGAGTATTTGTGTCGTGACTTCCCTGAATCCAAAGTCCTCTCCCAATTAGAGATCTGAGAGGATTTCCCCCAACAGATGTGTCCTATATAGATTTCCTGTCACAAAGGGTGCACATATCCAGCTGCCTTTCTCCACTTTTATTCATGCAGAGAAATAAATCCTGTGATCAAAATCGGGGAGCAGGCTTGAAAGCCGTGACAAATCCTGATATAAATGTAAAACTTGAGAGAAGAAAGTGTGAAACTGTCAGGTTTTGGCTCGACTGTTAGAGATTACAAACCTTTTTTTTTTTTTCAGCATGGGAAACGTTTTCATCCGTATTATGCTAGAGATCAACCATGATGGCTGCTGAGGATCACAGATGTTTTGGGTTCTCAGAGGAGAATTTATTCTACTGGTGAGGTGAAGAGGATTAACAAGGTGCAGCGAAGATACTTTTTAAAGGCTTTGAACGAGGTTGTAGTGGATTGTTTCCCCTTTAGTCAAGGAAGGAAATCAGTACATTTGGCATTACGAAAGTGAATAAATAGAACTTTCCATATAATGTGGATGCCAACTCAGTCTAAAATGCATTACTTAATTTTAATTAGTCAGAAATATATCTTATGCTATGACTATCTCTATTTTGTATAAGCTTGTAGATAACACAAAATGGCAGTAGCTACAGCTGAACGTTCGGTAAGCTCTGGGCTTATTGGTACTAAACAAATATAGAAAGTGAGAAGCAGTTTTCAGTTTATTTGGTTAATCGTGTCTGTGTTTTATCAAGCTAAAGGTCCAAACTGCACAATTTTCATTAAATTCAATCTAATTGATGGAAAAATATCAGAAATTTGGGTCACGATTTTTCACGAAGGAGTCGATGGTGGGTCCTGAGGCTCGACCATGTTGAGAACCACTGCTGTAGCTGATTAGCAGTGTTTAACTAGTAAAGCTATGAAGCAGATTAGAAGAGTTCAGTTTGAAAACTTACTGTCAGTGAATCGTGTATTGAATAGTGAAAAAAGTTCAATTGGAAGTCTAACAGCTGCTGTACATGGAAACAGGAAGTAAACAACCAACCAGCTTTTACACTGTTCCAGAGTTATGTCAGAAAAAGTGTTGTATTAGCTTGCACTACCCTGCACAAAAATCTGAGAGGTTCAATTATTGATGTGTCTGCCATCTTTGAACAGTTTAGTTGCTAAAACACGAATAGAAAGTATAGAGTTACCAGTTACTTGTTTCGTCACATTGGACAAAGATAATAACAGAAACACACACAACCCACACACCAGTTTCCTCTTTCCCTTTCAGACACCGTAGCAGCAGACAAGACACGGAAAAGAAAGTCATTAGAAGGAAAAGATGCTTCAAAGCAGTTTGTCTTGCATTTAGGACACAAGCCAAGGATGCTCAGCTGACAGAGCAAACATGCTTTGTAGTCATTCTTGCCTTAGAAAGTGGGTCAGCATTATAAACACAGAGAAAGGAACATGAAGCCTCTGTTTGGAAACTTAAGACAATACAAAGTATTTATCAGTCATAGAAAGAATTTAATTTAAGCCATAAATTCATGAAAAAAACAGAGTTGTGACACCACAAGGCATTAAAACATTTTCCCCTCACAAAGAGGTTAAGTATATTTGCTCACAGTAAACTGACCTTGGCTTTAACACAGGTTGTTCAAATCTCCCTAAGAATACAGTTTACTTTCATTTCAGTGCAGCTCTTTGACCACAAGTGACGTGCTGACTATGATTAATTATGTTAATATTTACTCTGGTGTTACAGAGGAGCATGATTAAGTAGCTGGCTTGTCAACTGTCAGCCAACTTTTCCCTTTTTTAAATCCAGGCTCATCTCCTTAAGTATTGAGTTATCCGACTGGAAAGTCTTAGAGGAAGTTGGGAGATTTTCACTTGCGGTATGGAGATTACTCTCTGCCTCAGCTTCCTCTGCTGCAAGTTTTTTTTTTTAGGGTTTTTTACTTACATAACACACAATATGCCATTTTTTACAAGATATTAATCAATCACAACTAATACATTGTTTAAAATCTGACTGGATTATTATCCTCTCGAGGGGTTTTTACTGAAGAAAAATGCACAAGATGTAAACTTTGGAGTAAAGATAAAGAAAAGGATGCCAGTATAGGAAAGGACAGATCACAGCAAGCATTTTCTCTAATGGGCAAACAAGAAGAGTCAGAGCAGGAGGGGGACAGCTGTGTTGTCTCAAGCTGCGAGTGGACGACTCAGCTCCCAGTATCTGTCACTGTTGTCTGAAGAAAGACTGCTGAGCTGATCGATAGAGTGCAGACGACGGAGCTTCTGAAATACTGACTATTACGATAAAAATGTCTCTTTATGAGCACAGCATGTATGAAAAACTTCTGATCTAAATCAAATCCTCTTTTTGCAGCGGTACTTCACACAAACTAAACTGCAGAGACTGCTTGTCAGAGAGTACGTGAAAGATTTGATCTGGTGTGAAATCAATGCTTGTTAACTACTTTGACTGCTGGATAAGCTCAGCAGAATGGGATCTGCTCTTACTGTACTTCTCACTTTGAGTCTGATTTGGGCCCAGAGGAGAGGAATGGATGACTCCCTGGCCAAATGATAAAGGGTGAGCAGACGCAAGGTTTAAGCAGAAGCAAAAAAAAAAAAGCCAGAGAGCAGAGACAGAGTCGTATTCAGGGGCTGAAACACCCCAGTGCACTTCAATCAGTCCAGTTGTTGAGGTGACACACATGCTGCACAGCTGCTGAATGTACATTTGCTCATTCCTGCTGTTTGAAGCACATCTCTGGTATATCAAGGGAGCATCTTATATTTGTATGATTATTGCACTGCTGCAATGTCGCCACATGAAAATAGAGGAAAACAGAGAGGATGGATTTGGGGGTTGTGCAACAGCTTCATCGTGATCCTTTTCTCTTTTATTTATTATTGGTGTAGTACATAAAACATCTCAAATAATGGGTAATCTGCAATGCTTTGTACATGTCGTTGGTATGTGCTCCTCTGTGTACAGTGTGGTTCTTATCATTTTTGATGTCGTGGAGGCAGCTTAAAGGGATAGTTCAGTATTTTGAAGTAGGGTTGTATGAGGTTCTTGTCAATAGTAAATATATTGTCCACAAAAGATGCCAGTCAGCTCGGCCCCTTTAAGGAGAGACTAGCTATAGAGTGGAAGCTACGGCTATGCAGAGAATAGCACACGTAATTTCAAGAAAAAACGAGGTTATACACAATGTTGGGGTAAATGTACGCTATATTGAAAAAATCTCAGCACTTTACTTCACCTTCAGCAAGCAACTTTGTTTTAGCACTAAGTAGACACACCACTCGCGTGTTCCTCTGCCTGCAGCGCACTGTTAAGCTATTTGAGCCTTTGGGTTTTGAAAGCAACAAGTTAAGGAAGAGCAAAACAAGATCTGCACACCAAGAAGCAACAAATACAACCAAACTAAAAAATGTAAACTGTGAGCGCATGTCGACTACCAGTGGGACTAGGTAAAAACAGAACATCAGGACCTTCTGAATCAGAGGATACCAGCGGGCGCACATACGCCTGCAGTCTGCAGCACTCACCAGAGTTACCTGCGGTACCGAAAGCTAATGTTTTTAGACTTTCTTCGATTTTCAAAAAAAGCTGAATGGATAGTTTTCGGATAACACTTTTTTTTTTGCATGATGGCCCAATCCACGATATGTTTACTTGATCAAAACGTGCCTGTTGTTAAAGAGTCTTAAATGGTGTACCAAAGTAGTGCTTGAACAAAGTGGCTTGCTGGCAGAAAAGTAAAGCACTGAGAATTTTTTTCGATGTAGCGTACATTTACCCCAACATGTTGTAATTTGTTTTTTCTTGACATTAGCTAAATTATGTGGAACAAACAGCCCTGTCT
Source organism: Tautogolabrus adspersus (assembly GCA_020745685.1). NCBI lineage: Eukaryota > Metazoa > Chordata > Actinopteri > Labriformes > Labridae > Tautogolabrus > Tautogolabrus adspersus. The sequence continues at coordinate 9,409,991 of CM036552.1, forward strand.
GCATGGCCGTATAGCTTAGCTTCCGTGAAGGTGCCCTGGCCGGTCCTTAAAGGGGACAAGCTGCATCTCCTGTGGCTAATTAACAAGTACAGTACTTCATGTCATACAAAAATATGTACAAATACAAACCACAAAATATCTCAGTGACAAATAAAACAGACATTTAAACTAATAGTTTGAAATACATAGAAAACTATTGATGAATTACATCATGACAAATTAAGATGAACATGTTTTTGTGCATTTGTAAAGAACTACCCTCTATAGGTATTTGAGTAGCAACAATAACAGCCGTCCCGTCCAGCTTTGGCACACACTCACATCTGAATGAGGTCACTATCATCACACCCGAGTCTGCTTGTTGGACGTGAGCACCTTCCTCTGTCAGACTGAGACACCACCGCTTTGTGCCACACTGCTGTGAGGACAGACGGAGGATACAAAGGCAGACAAAACAAGCATGCACATGACTGCCAAAACACAGAGCGGGATGTCTTTATATGAGCCCGCCGGAATGAAATCACCACTCTGCCTTTGAAGACAGAGAGGAGAGAGAGACGGAGAGAAGACACACACTGCCCTCTGCTGGTGGATACTGAGAGGGAGAAGCCTGTAAGTACTTTGGGATATTCTGCGTATTTATAGTGGAAGGAAGATTTTTTTTAAACATTTCTAAGTGAGAATGGTTAATTTATTCAGTGCATTCAATTTAATCAATATAGTTTAATCAATGATGAATAAAAGCAACATACAGTGAAATGAACCTATAATCAATGTTGAGTTTAACACAACACAAAAGAAAAAGGCTTTAAAATTGAACATATTCACAAGTAAAGAGAGAAAACGTTTCATCTATGATTTTTTTAAAGATCATTTTGTATTAGATTTAAAGCGTTTCTGATATTTCATTCTACCCCGGCATGTCATGCAGTGTAAGGTCTCCTGACATTTCTGTAGAACCCTGCACAAGTATGTGACCCCACCAGACTTCTAACTGTCTGCTGACATTTAGCTGACACTGGAGGTATGACAACAAAGAGTATTCAGACCTTGGGAGACACAACATCACAAGATATAATGAGAAGTAGCCTTAAGGTTAAATAAAACATTTAAAAAAAGGATTATTTAGTTTGAAAACAAAAAATCCTGCACACTACTCTTGCGAAGCATCGCTAATTTATTTCATGAACACACTTGACAAAGGTTCAGAGGGACCATAACTTGTTGTGTCACTCACTTGTTGACAGTTTGTTGTCCTACGCACCTCCTTCATGAGATAGTTGGATGTGTGAACACCTCCTCAAAAAACACAGGATTATTTAAAAAGTGCTTCAAAAGTGCTTGTGTCAAAAGGTCTTTTTGACACAATTCGCGTCCCACTTAAAACAAATCCACGACCCACTTTTGGGTCCCCACCCACCTGTTGAGAACCACTGATTTAACACATTTATTTTCCAACCTATGGTCTATTATAACTAAAAAACATCCACTTGGTGTACTCAGTACTTTTGCAAACTGTTGTCCAAAAGAACAAAACAGAGATATTCAATACTGCTACTTAAGCTAGCAAAAACAATCAAATGTTTCTCACATCTTTAGCATCAGCGGTAACTATGCTGTATTTCTGTAGGACCCCTCTGAAGTATGTGACCCCACCAGACCGCCACTGTCTGCTGCTGACATTTAGCTGACACTAAAGGTATAACAATGAGGGGTGTTCAGACCTCGGGAGTCACAACATCACAAGATATAATGAGAAGTAGCCTACAGGTTCATTCTTTAACATAGGATTTTGGTTACGTCCTTATACGACAATTAATGGTCAGAAGCCATGCATTCTTTATGCTAATCAATACGCTGAGGATTTCCACACATGTCCAAACACTGTTAACATCAGTTGCCAAGTTAATACCACTTAATGCTTTGCAGAGTACAAATGAAAATAAAGACATCAAACGTTCATGAGCAGCGACGGTCGTTGGGATTGGCACATCAATACAGACGGTAAATATGTCATCAATACAGACTGTGTAGCACCTGACCAAATTCTTAATGAGTCGACACAAGCGCTCATGACCTTGTAGCTGTCCCACGTTCTTTTGGTAAAATATGAGTCCGGTTTGAATTATGACCTTTGAAGTCGTTAATTTTCAAGTGTTCATTTGACTCAAGATGAGATAAGAGGAGACAATTATTCCATTAGCTTTAGCTGAGGATGTGTCACCTTCTAGGGGTAATGTATTGCGTCTCCTTGTATACATGAATTATTCATAATCGTTAATTGCAGCCATTGCACGGCCTTGTTCTCTTCATAAAAGCAATCTAAACCGTAAAACATAACAGGAGTACCAAAGCTGTCTGGGTTCCCATTTTTTCTTTTGGGAAAATCCAATAAAGAAGAGATATTTTATGACCTCTTTAAGGCACAGAGCTTCTAATTGATGTTCTTGCACTTATTTCTCCTATAACTTTCTTGTCTTAATCTCGGTGGTGCCATGTTTATGTGATGTTTATCCGCCTAGTTTTTCTATCAGCATTGTGCAGCTACTTCTAGGTCACTTAAAGTCAAACAACCTTAGCAAACAACAAATCTCATGCTGTTCTGGAGTGCAGAATTGTTTTCAGGACAGCTCTACTTTACACTGAATGATTAAAGAAGCTAAAGCCAATGTTTTATGAGGGTTTTTTCTGCTTTTCATAAAAATTGACAATATAAAAAAAACAGCTCACAAAAAGGAAATACCTCAGATCAGTTTTAACAGATGACTCAAATAAAATGTTATCGTCCAAATATTAAATCTTAGCAATGTTTCTTTTCCTTTTTTTAGAGGACAGAAGTTTTGAAGTTTTTGAAGTTTTTATTTAATTATTGTTTCATACATACAATTATATGCCCAACCCCGCATGGGCTTACATGACACCATTAATTAAAACGTTCCAGGATCAGAGTGCATAGTAGGTCTGTTCATTGTCATGGAACAAACAGAGAAAGCACAAGCAAGACAAACCCTAATTAAACAGAATATCTTGTCTTCTTTTGAGACAAAATTAGCAAGCTTAAACACATCAAACCTAAACAGCCATTCCAGTTTTGACCCCAATATTTCAGGTTTTTGACGAGCTACTTCATGAAACAATAACTCTCTTAAATCTTCATATGTTGTAAAAGGCAAAAGAAAATGGGACTCAGTTTCCACTTGGTCCAAATCACACATCTCACAAAGTCTGTTTTCTACTGGAAAATTTTTGAATCACCCAACTTCAGTGGCCAGAGGGAGAATACCAGATCTTAACTGTGCGACCAAGGATCTTTGGCTTCTAGATAAACCACATGTTACATATAATTCAGGCATATAAATCTGTTTGATCTGTACATACACTAAGTCCTTAGTCCAGAATTGATCCATCACAGCAAAGAGTTAGAGATTTGGAAAATGTATTTTTTGTTATAGCCCTTTTCTTTTTCCTTGGCTTTTTCTAAATCTTTAGATCATTTTATAAAGAAAAACAGAAATAATGAGCCGTCAAATTAATTGAATTCATAATTGAAAATGTATTCATGAATTAAAAGAAAATTAAAGACCTTCACATTATAAAATGTATACACTTAACAAGGTCGAAGACCTTTTGGGTTTACTCATGTCAACATGTTAAAAACTGAAGCTCAAGTAAATGATTAATGTCCATCAAAGCAGCTAAATCAAGCTCAACTATTCACAACGATATATCAATATTTCTGAGCTCATTATTGCGACTATTCATGGTCTCCATATTTATCCCTACACGTCGTCTCACACTGCACATCTTTCTTTGCCTGAGGGAGCAGTAGGTTGGTCTTTATCTGTGTGTGTGTGCGTGTGGACGGACAGGGTTGATGACCTTTTCAGAGAGCTATCATTTAATAAACACTGACAGCCTTTCAGAGACCACTTACCATTCATCTGGTCTACAAGATTAGACCCTGCAGTGAAACTACACAGTGATCGAATCATTGTCCCCCGCCGGTGAAATGACAGCAAGCAAACACAAAATCAATATTTCAGTGGTGAGGAATCATATTTTGGGAATTCTGAAGGCGACATGCAACAGTCCTCCATCCATCAATTTATTTTTCTTTACCTGGTTAAGTATGCGGGTCAGGAGGGGTTGGACTCTATAATGCATTTTGGAAGAAGGTGGGCTACATTCTGAACAGGACACCAGACTGTAACAGGGCAAACGGAAATGAGCTGTCTCTTATATTTCAGAAATCAGAAAATGAAACTGTTATGACGTCATGGCTTGGGCTCAGAGGTTAGTTTCCAAACACCCAGATGTTTCAGCAGAGTTGTAGGGTTTTGGGAGCTTGACCCTGAGAGAGAAAGCATTTCAGGGCCTCTGTTGATCTGATTAAAAAAAAAATCACTCTACAAGTTTGGATTTTTGGAAACATTTTCAGGAAACATCTAACAACTATGTTGACTCGATCAACCCTACAATCATGTTAAGAAAATTGAATTTCATCCTATATAACAAAGGGTTTCAACCATAAAAGGTCACCACAGAGGCTAAATTATCCGTGCCTTCCTGGTGCTGATTTTAATAAAGGTTGCAGAGAAGCCAGAAAGGGTGCTGCACCGCGAAGTACTGGGCTGACAGAAAAACTGTAAATTGTTCCCCCACTTTTCTAAGCGTTCTTTACGAACTCTCACTAAGACAGACTCAATACATGCAATCGAGAATGTAGGGCCTCTTGCTTGAAGCACAAGTGCTTCTAACAAATGAATGACAAAAAGCTTCCAACAGAAATCCACGGTTTGGAAAAAGAACAAGAAACTGTGATTTGGAAAGAAAAGAAGTTCATGCTCATGTTTTCATTTCATCCTCTAAAAATAGCCAAAGTAGTTTCCAAAGCACGACAACAGAAGACAGATTTTACATGATTAACCCACGACCACTCAACGCACTCACACACGTCCACACAAACATGGCAGTGAGACAGGTTCAGTGTGAGTGCTCGGCCACAGTGTTCTGGTGACACGTTTCATGCACCGCTGCAGCAAACACGAGAAGTGCATACCGGAAACAGGCCGACAAGGATAAGAGCAAGAGCACCAGCAACGGGGCACGCAAACACTCACCCTAACGTCTGCATGTTTGTCATATTAAATATGAAGCAATTACACCGCCTTACACCAGCCGCACTGCTTCTCAATCTCGCTTTCAAAATGAAAAAAAAAATCGTTCTCTTCTTTGTGTTCTCCCTGCTGGGTGGAAAAAAACTTCACCAGCCTCTCTTGGTGAAATCAGACGTCCTCTCCTCCCGACTTTCGCATTGTGTTGATAGCAAATATGAGGGATGAATTGATGAAGTTACACTTGGATGAATAAATTAGTGGGCCAACTTGTACCGGAATACATTTACATCTAGATGAGATTACATGCCTGACATACAAGCTCATTACTGGCCTCTGCTGTTTCCTCCAGACGTCATCACCCAATTGCATCCTAACTCATTCTGCAGGGTCGCTGCTGTGATGGGAGAACAATACTTACAGTAACTAGCTGATTGATGTGATAAATTAGAGGGAGGGAACATGAAGGAACCACCAGCGGCACATTATGAAGGCTGAGCTTTAGTTGCTGCATCAGAGACCCCAAGGTGCAGATAAATGTCTCAACATTTGAGGTTGAAGGATTCTTAATTAAAGGCTAAATAGGACAGCCCTACCCACAGAAATCATCAGAAGAAACGCCTGCTACAATTTACACAGTAACTTCTGAACTCTTCCTCTTATGGTATGTGGTAATGGTCCTAGGAGAGCATTTTATGTCTACAAATGAAACACTATGTTTAAATGCTATTACTTTATGTGGTTGAGCAGCAACATAAAGAGCTGTGTAACAACCTGTTAACAGAACTATTCAAGTGTAAAACTTTCTAAGTCAGCTATAACTCAAAATATTGGGCAGCGGTATGTCGCATTTACTCCATTATACTTTTAAAACAATTCTACCACTTCTACTCCACTAAAGTTCACTGACAGATTTTTTTTTCCTAAGACATGTTCTGTCTGATGTTGGTGTTTAAAACGTTTTTTTATTGTGATGAAACAACTTTTTGTAATCTCTTAAATTTTAACGTCAATACACGTTTATGCACCATCTTTGCCAAGTGATTTAACACAGTGGTTCTCAATTGGTCTAGCTTCAACCCAACACCAAAAACCAACCAATCAGAATTTATTTCATGAAAAATTGTGTCGCGTTTGGACCGCAGACGGTACAACATGTAACAGAAAAAAACAAACAAGCAAATGGTGATGTCATGATTGACAGCTCTGTTGACAAATGCAACTCCTGTGGCACTGTTTTGTCCAGTCAGCGGAGTAAAGGACGTACAGCGAAAGGAAACGTAGAGTTCTAACACAAGAGTCATTCATCTTCCCAAAGCTGGCTGCTTCAAATAAACACAAGAATCTGTCCTGCCTTGGGACTCTACTGACCTGAGGGTTCTGTTTTATCTGTAATCTGATAATACCACGGCTCCACCAGCCAGATCTCTTCTGCACATGTCCTTGCTCCATAGGTCTCCAAAGCAATATGTCAGTGCCTGTCATGGTGTATTTTGGCTTCATTTTTGTACAAAGGGAGGAGATGGAGACACGCCGTCCATATTTTTTTATCATAGACTGTATGAAACAAGGATGTAGTCACATTAATGTCATCCATTGGTTTCTGAAGAGGAGTTTTAGAAGCCCATCAATGGCTGTCCCCTTATTGGAAATGCTGTCTTAAAATAACTTTCAGTCAACCTAATAACTGGCAAAGAGCTGGAGCTGAGGTGGGCGTTAAGCCTCCTGACAAACAGCTAAAACATGCCCGCCTTTCAGTCAGATCAGCCACACCCCTATTTATGAACAACTCTTAGCCTCCATATAAATGGATGAGTTCAATAAAATGCACCCCCTGTACCGTGTGTGCTGATAAGACAAGAGCTATTCAGACCAAATTGGCTTTTTGATTCACCAGGCTGTGAATGTGTTAGTTCTGCTGTCAAAATGTGGATTTTTAACATGGCTGTTAATGGACTTCCAAGGCTTTTGCGGCCAGCCTCAAGTGGACACTCAAGGAAGTGCCATTTTTTGCACTTCTGCATTGGCTTTTTTTCTTCTACACTTTTTTCTACAGCAAGTTGATTTTATATACAGTCAATGTAACAATTTGACTGCGCTCATGTATCTGCTCACTCAGACTTAAAAAATATGTATCCAGGGGGCTGTTAGGTTAATATCCATTTCATGTCTGGGTCAGTATACTCTGACATACATTTGCATTCTCACATGCAGACACTCCAAAAAATGTCATGACATTTTCAGTGCATGTCTCAAAGGGGCTAGAGTGTCATTTTGGAAGATGCCAGCTGTTTTCATACAAAAAGCAAGATCAGCTGTTCACTACCTGCACTGCCTGGGACTAACTGGTTTTGCATTTGTGCATATGTAGAGCAGGCTCTTTCTGTTGATAAAAACTAGCTAAAAGAAGAGCCAATATACTACCTGCTTTCATAATGTAGTCTGAAACACAATCAGAAATAAATGCCAATGTTTCTTTGTAACTCTTCGTTGTAAAACAGCCAAAGTGCCTTAAAATTGTTCGTCAAAATATTGAATTAAAAGATTATGCTCAATTCCTGAAGAGTTTTCCATCTTACCTCAGCCAAAATCCTGCAGGCCAACTAGATCAAAGCAATGGAGCTGAAAAAGCCTGCAGCTCAAAGTGAAAGTGAAAGGCTTGGACACAAATGGAGGGGGAAAAAAAAACAGAGTGTGTAAAGGTGAAGGTGGATGCATGGGGAAATCTGCTGAAGGGGAAGCTCAAGGGGAGGATAAGACCCCTGTCATCAGTGACCCGAGTGCTCACACAGTCATGCACATGTGAGCGCACACACACATTTGAGCATGAATGCATTTCATCTGTATTTAAAAAGCAAACATACAGTCTGCCTCGTGTTGTGTCAAATGTGTTCAAACGCTCAAAGACAAAAATGTGCCTGGTACCCAGAACAAAAAATACATCTAAAAATAGAAGGGAATAGCGATGACCCTTGTACAAGATTTGGAGTGTGCTGCATGGAGAGTGTGCACATCGGCACCTGTCACTTCTTGCCTCCAGATGTTCAATAGATGCCTTGTGACACTCTACACAGCCCATCCCTCACTCAGACACAGCCATAACCTTCTGCTTCCCTATTCACCATTATAAATTCAGCAATCTGAATATGAGATGGATGGAAGAGGAACTGGGGCGTCAGTGGAGAATGGAGAGTGAAAGGTTAAGTCTTTGGCTTTGGGAGACAGCACAGAAAAGGGATCGTGTGTGCGCATGTTAGAGGATGCATGTTGTAGCTCTGAGAAATGTCTGCTGTTTATGGTTTACGGGAGGCAATAAGGACAAAGCAGTGCATCTCATGGGGGGCCAGCTGATGGACAGGCTCTGTTATTTGGATCACATCACAGAGGAAAATTGTGGCTCAGTGGGATAAACTGGCTGTCTAGATTGTGAAAGCTGATGCCTTGTAGTGAGGAAATGGCAAAATGTGTCATCAGCACACTCTGTGTTGTATGTTTGGAGACACAACCAAAAAACGTTTGTTGAAGGTAGCACATGCAACCTTAAGAGTAAATGTGCAGTAGATGTGTCACTTTAGCACCAGTCCCTCAGACAGAAAGAAAACTTTTATGGGGATATCTCCTTAGTCCCTCAGCACACTGCCTCCCCTTCCACCTACCCTTCCTTTAGTGTTCTGACCGAGTGCAGCTGTTCGTAAGATCCATCTCCATACTGATATGCAGCAGCCCAATGATGCGATTATTATTTCTTTGAAGTATTTCAGACCAAACAAGATCTTGTCTACGGCTTGAAAAGTCTGTTGTTTCTCCTTCAGCTGTGCTATGTATCTGCAGAAGCTGGGGATCGAACCACCGACCTTCCGGTTTGATACGACCGACTCTACCGCTGAACCACAGCCGCAACATTTATTGTGACAGGAACTAGTCTCCTTTATAGTTTTGTTTGTTTTCTCTTCAGGAACTGCTTACAATAGCATGACCCTGACATTTTAAAACATATAAGTCAATATCAGTAAAAATTGAGTGGCCCAAAGTGACGCTGGAAGTTCTACCTCTGGAATTTCTTTCAATTTAGTCATGGGCTTTAAAGCCCCTGTAAACAACTTTTGGTTTGTGTAAATTTTGGCGACCCCTGAGGACAAGACGGTACCTCTTATCTCTTTGATAATCTTTTCCTGTACACGTGTAATTGTTCTTTTATTAACTCAAAACAGCAGCCTGCTTTCTTTTAACAGGACAACGTAACACCTATTAAGAATCATAGCCGTGGAAAATGAAAAAAAAAAAAAAAATGCTTCTTTGGTTAATCCACTCGTCTGATGCCCACAATGTGGCAGTGATTTCAGACATAAAAAAAAATAAAAAGTCAAGCTTGTTGCTGATGGTCTCTTTTTCTTTTGTAAGCCATATAGAGTCACACGTATTTATTTAGACTGTTTTATAGTTCAAAACTCCTCACAGGAGAGTTTATCCGAGGAAATAAGGCATAGCATCAAATTTGGCAGCGTATATTCACTGTGCAGAATGGCTCTGGTTTATCGTTGTTCTCTTTTATTTTATTTTTTTAATAAAACTGCTTTAAAGCTGTTCACTTATTTTGCAGACAACTTGATTATAAGTGCCACAAAGTGCTAATTTTAGACCATTGATTTAGTCCTGACATAAAATCTGCAAACACCGAGTTAATTACTCAAGCTGAACGTATTGCAACAAATGTTTTTTTACTATACTGTATATCAAATTATATAACTTTTGTAAAGTGAGTGTAATTTTTCTTGGGGGAGTTTATAGCAAATGAAATCATTAAACACTGAGCACTTTGTTTTGACATTCATCTGCAGCTTCTAAATAAAATCTGGCTCTAGTAAAAACGACCTTGGGCTGGCTGCATCAGGTTTATTCCTCACTGCACACAGAGCAATAAAAGAAATTGATACCAAAATGGACTTCTAATCTTAAAACATCAGATGCCAGTTACTGTTGCGTACTTGAGCACAGAGATGAATCATCCGCTCTCCTTGAATGCAATTTGTGGTTCAGAGCGACCTCCGACCTGGGAGTACTGTGAGAGCACATTTCTATAGGTCACAAGGGAAGCCCATAAACATGTTGTTAGTATTGTTGGCCAGCAAACACATAGGAGAGCGAGGCACACGACAACAAACCCAGCAGAGTGTAAAATCGTCATAATACATTGGCAGAAGGCAGCGGAGGAGCTGCTGCCTGTCAGTCAGTTTTATATTTAGAGCCAGCGTGTGTGAGCTTTGATTCACAGGCAGAGACACTACACTGCATATTCTGAAACTAAGAAGCCGGAGTAAAAATTTCATAGCTTTGTTGGACAGATTTCTGATCAAATCTGACACCTGATGTTCACTCTAAAAATCTCATCAACCTCAAACCAGTTGTTGTTTATGTTTTATTCAATTGCAAGTGGATCTCCGTTTGTGAGGGTTATAATTATCTAGTAGAGACAGGTCATGATTTCACAGTTTCTCGGCCTTTGACAACTTTTTTTTTTAAATTGTATCATAATAAGTCAAGTTTTTTATATAGCATTGACTATAAAACTTGAGAGGAGACTTTCGCCTTGACAGTTGCCAACATGAAAGGTCTTTCTTTAAAAATATGTTACATTTCTGTTCTAATTTACAAAGGAAATAATGTCCTGTGTATAGACTGAAGTATCATATCAGCCATCGTAATACCCATTGGTATGTTGACCATCAATGAGTCAATTTTTACGTATCAGATCATTTCAAAAGTTATCCCGTAATACTTCAAATATAGAGTGTGTCTACTATACTCTATATTAATTACAGAGACCTTATTGTAATCCACCGTGAGCAAACCATTTGCACAGTGGAAGGAAAACTTCTTTTGAACAGGCTCATTAGTGAACAGCTGTCTGCCACATCTGGATGGGATGGAGAGAGGGGTGGAAAGAGAGAAAAGTGTAGAAGCATTTTTGCCTTCGCCATCTTGTTTATCATGGGTTTTTGGAGCAGGGAGTTATCATATTAGACGACAGATTAAACACACTGCTAAGTCAAGTAGCCACGGCCTATAGTAGACAGATTTTTTTTTGAATGATACTGTTGCAAGTAGCAAGCATGAGACTTGCTGTAATCTTTAAAATAACAAAGTGTAAAACAGTTTGAGAGAGCGAGAGGACGAGAGAGAGAGAGAGAGAGGATGACATGCAACAATGATCCAAGGTGGGATTCGCACGCAAGACACCTCAACTACATGACAAACACCTGAGCCAACTGAGCCTCCAAGTCTTCCAACGTTCAACATTTAACTCACTTCACACTGAAACACTCTGTACACACACGTACTAAACCCACAGAGGGAGGCGATGTCACAAAGGTCAGTTGGCCGCTAAAAGTCAGATGTGTGCACATTTCCACACGCTGGCAGAGTGGCAGTGTGCTGTGGCATTCAGGCATGAGAGATCATCTGAGTTTTTTTTGTGTCTGTGCCTGCAACCGAACCTGTTACAAAAGCTTGTTTGTGTTGTTTGCTTTGGACCGCGTTGGTTTAGATATAAACAATCAGTGCCAGGAAAAGCACAAAAATGGCAGGACATTTGAAAGTCAATTGTAATTTTATTTTCAGTGGAGGACAGGGTGAGTAGGCTAAGATAAATATCCCAGACAGACATACAAAACATTTTTTATCAGGTGGATCGTGAAAATAGATTTTGGAGGAGCAGTTTATTTCCATTCATTTAGGATGGCTGGCAGCACACAGAGGACGTGAGTAGACAGCCAGACAAAGAAATAAAATGAACGAGTTTTGCTGTGTCACGTCGTTTCCCAAGGGTGGAGATGTCATGAGCCTTACATCTAATGAAAGAAGATATCTCTTTGGCATTTTTTATAAAGTACTTCAGGCGGGGGGAAAGTAGATAGTACCTTAATGACACTAAAAACAAATATAGACATTGCCCTTAGCTTTGATGATAACTATTGATTAAAAGTGAGCATTTATGAGTAACTTACACTTAAGTGATCCCTGAAGGGAAATGTTGCTCTGCATTGGAACAAATGAAACACTTTTTTAAGAATTCCAGAGGAGTAAACAGCCTCAGAACAACAATTTGGGGACAGGCCTCCGACAGTAAAGGTAAATGAACCGCACTCTTATTGCATCTTTGCAATCTTCCGACCATTTGAGTGAATTTTCACTGCATGTCCCATTCACACACTGATGCAGTGCCATGCAAGACCACAAATCAGCTAAGCATTCACACATATTCATACAATGTTGGCTATGCCTTTGTGGGTTCAGCATCTTTCAACTTGTACTGTAGACAGGAGAAGCTGGGAATCGAAACCGCAAACCTTACAATTGGAGAGTTACCTATACTCTACCTCTGAGTCACAGTTGCATATGACAGCTAACTTGTGCTTATTATTTGGTTTAGCATGCTTTATCTGTTGCTAACACTGGGCACACAATTCAAGCTGGCAGATTTGGGTGTGTGATTAAAGTTAGGGGTTAACAGATTTAACGTCATGCATAAATGGGGATCAGTTGGGAGGGTAACGTCGTTACGTGGCAACTGCCTGTGGTTCCTGTGTTGACAGAGGAGGAGAGAAAGGGTTTGGACTCATCTCTGGGAGATTTGATGTTGAGTGGTCTTTTGTCCTTATATCTTGGCCTACAACACCCTAAGGAATGGCACCTCGAGGTAAGGAAAAGAAGGGCATTATCCAATGGCAACATGTATGCGTAAAAGAGCTCAAATAAAAAATGATAGGCGTTTTTTTTTTCACATACACTACACTATTTGTTTTGATCTCTTTAGTCACAACAACAACAACGACGGGGAATCACTTTTAAATCCCCAGCCAATCGTTCTTGACATCTTCAGGCTCTTCTTGATGATGTAACACTGACAGTTCAGCACGTGGAAGCATTTCGATGTGCTCTGATTGGTCGGCTGCCTGTCACCCTGAGGCTTTACAACTCATCATTCTTATACAGTACGGGGCTGTCAAATCTTTCTCTGCCTTATTTCATCGCTCGACTAATCTACTGTACGACAAATAAAGGCTGAATGTGGAATAGAAAATGTTATCACTCACGTTTGACTGCTAAGAATGAAAGTAAATAAGAACAACTTGGCATATTTAGAGCCCGAGTGTAACAATGAAAGCTTTAAATTTACTCCCAAGTGGCTAAACTTGAGACTCTGATCAGCAAAACAATTTTTTTCTGTAAGTTCTCACTGCCCATTTCTTGCTTTTTTTCTTTGTCCAGTTGAATTCTAGTAAATATGATAAATAGCCAATATTTCATGCTGATTAAAGTGGGTTTTAAACCATGATTTCCCCCTGGTGTGTTTATGGGTATTTTTGACTGTGTATGTTTGTGTGTGTGTTTGGCTCTATCCCAGATGTCAAAGGTCATGGTTATACATGTGGGACCTTGATGCTGTTACTGCAGCAAAAGGAGTGTTTCTGGCAGGACTGATGCAATGAGAGCTGACGGATGTATACGGTCGGGGGTCAAACCACAGTGCTGATTCCTCCTCCATCTAAAGTGCACAATGGGATGTACAGACAGCAGGATGTGCATGGGCATGTGGTGGCCAAGGGCATAAACATTCGATTTCCTTTGAGGGCAACATAACTCTTAAGAAGGGCCACATTGTGAAATCATTTATGTCGGGTGTAGTTCGGTTTGTTTTTGGACCACATATGCATCACGTTGGGCCACAAAAAGCCCTAAGCATGAGTGTATTTTGTAATAGTAAATTAAGAATTAAATGTATTCTGGTCCCACATACGTATAGAAAGTTGGAGGATTACCTCAGGGAATCCTTCAGGTAAAATGGAGAAACTCTTCTGTTCTCATCAGCTTGAGATTGACAGCCGGCTCTTTTGATGTGACTGCTAATCTTCCTTGTGCCCGAGAAGTTGCCTGGTTGTATTAAAACACAATGAAGCAGCCGGGGCACACAAGGCGCTGGGCTCATAGTGATACACAGATTCATTTACTCTCAAAGTAGAAAAGGGCACAAAGTGTCTGCTTTCTTCACATCCTGCATACAAACTGACAAGAACTAGCAGGAACATGTATGTAGTCAGGAAAATAGCAAGATGCATGTTTGTGGGATATATTGAGGAATGTTCCAAGCGACTCATTTTCCTATTGATTAAAGGAATTTTAATTCAGAGTAATTGACTCTAAGGGTAAGAAAGCATGCAGGAAATGTTATTTGACATGGCTAAACACTATCTCAACTTTTATTGAGTGTAGCCTAGGGCTGAGCAGACACGTCATTATCTGTATCTGTAACGGATAAAAAATATCTGTATCTGTATTCGAATAGAAACCTGAAGTTGGTGTGGCTTATACTGGACTTGTTTTTCTTTTTTTTCTCATAGCTTTCTTGCTTAAATTAGACTATGATAATGGATGAGAACAGACAAACATTACAAACGAACATTGAATTAAATGATGTCATCTTTATTCTGGCAGTGCAGTTGTTGTGCCTTCAAAGAATCAAATTGATTTACTAATAGCATATCAATAATTATGAAACCTATTTCTACCTCCTCATACTGTTATTTAATCTGTTTCTCTCTTTCTTGCTCCTTCTTTTTAATTTTAACAAAAGTGTTGTGAACTGTCTGGAAGCTAAGTAAAAATTCAATGAGACATACAGTATGATGACTGGAGGCTTTCATTACCGCAGTTAATAAAAGCTTTAAGCCAGCAGTCCAATTTAAGTCAACATTAATGCAGTTAAGTCTCAAAGTTCTCAGCTTAATTCTAATGTAGAGTTTGCGGGGGTTTAAAAGAAATCCGCCTGCCAGACACAAGGCCATCACTGTTGAACTAATAAGGAATGCATGTTAACGTCCACGTGCCTCTGCAGGATACACATCGCTCCATTCAAGTGGTTATATGCTAATTTAACCTGAAACAGCATACAAACAACTCTATCTCTATTTTCTAGATTGAAATACTGCTAACCTATGCTACTCCTACAGGATCATATGAGTCCACTGTGCTCGTTTACATCTGGGCAGTAGAGTGAAGAGGGCAGGAATATTAGACCTACAGCCCTCGAAAGTGGCAGGTAGATGCATTACAGCTTAGAAACAACATTTAATCAGCATTTTGGGGCTAAATTAATAACAAATATATTAATTATCTGTTCAATCGATTAGTCCTTTTAGTGCAGACTTGTGAGGTTATGTTTCATTGTTTAATATGCATGTTTAATATGCATTATCCAGTGTAAAGAGCCATGGTTATTCTGAAATGTTCTAAACAATTTAAAGTAACATTATAATTTAGCTTTACAGAATGCTAAATCAACTCCTCTTACTTCTATTGCTTGAGCCACATCATTATGAAGGGTCACATATTCCCTCGTTACTGTTAAACACATTGGTCATTACTGAAGTTAATTCAACAAACTCAGCACTCGCTCCCCTTTGAAGAACAATTAGACCTCCATTCATTTGAAAATATAGACAGAAACTATATTTAGGATCACTCTCAACTACCAATTTAAAAACAGACATGTATTCTGCAGCACTCAAACAGTTTTACAGCTGATGATGTTAACTAAAAATATCACGGTGTCACTTTGAAAATTGTGCCTTTAACAAGAAAGTTGTATAGTATTTGTAGAAAATCCATAAACATAAATATATGTGTATGTGTGTATACCTCAAATGAAGCAGAGTATACACAGCTTACTTTGACATATAGAGCTGTAACCAGAATAACACATTTATAGTGCATATTCTAAAGATAATGGACTTTTGGGCCCTCGGTTACAGTGTCAAAAAGACAGCATGGCTGAATAAACAGCCTTAAGCAACAAATACCGAGAGTTTTTATGACACACAGAAAAATACAGATATCTTAAAAGAAGCTGAAATCCTTTCACAAATTCTTCACACTCTATCTTAAGGTAACATTCACAAGCACATTACTCATAAATACTGTAGAGACTTCGCAGCGTATATGCACATTATGAAAACACACACATACTCTATTTTACCTGTGGGAAAAATACTGCTTTGGGCTGTACCCCTGTTTTGTTTTTCTATCCAGAGCCATTGCATATATACTGTAGATCTGGTGCCAAAGTGCTTTATCACATCTGACTGCTCAGTAACAGCCACAGACTGAGACACAAAGCCAGAGAGGCCATTGCAATTTTGGACTGTGATATGCTTGAAATGCATTAATTTAGCCACAGCAGATGTGGTGCGCAGATGCACAGAGGAGTTTATCACAATGGCTTCTTTGTCCGGATTGTTGGTTGATGAAAGGCAAAGTGACTCGGCCAAGTGGAAACTGAAAAAAGTAAATAAAAGCCTCCTTGATGATATATGACTCCGCTCACATAAGTTCCAAGTAAGAAGAGACAGCTTATACGCTCTCAGTTTCAAAAGGGAGACAGAAACTTGAGTGAATGTCTGGATTATGAAATCGCTGGTGGCTCATGTGAGAAATGTGCGGAGAAACATGTGTGTAGAGCAATGTAAAGACTGCATCTCTGTGGGTTATAGGCATGGTCAAACACACATGATGAATTTCAATGTATCCCGCTGAACATTAATTATGAATCACATGCCTTGTTGGCTATGCATCAGTTGAGTAGAGGCAAACTAAGACCTGGTACATGGTGGGTGTATGAAGCCGAGAAAAGCGCTTATACAGCACATGAAAAGTGTGAGGGTGGCATGTTGTGTTTCTGTGGAAGGAGGCGCATGAATGGTACTCCATCCTCTGTGAAAAATAATAAACCCCTGTTTATTTTTTGTGTGTGCGTTTGTATGGTGCGAGGAATGTAGGGGTCGTTCTCATTATGTATGGTTTCCCCTGTGGTTTGAGTAGAAAATCTCCCTATTCCATGCCTGATTCAATGCTTTCTGATTGACTACTCATAGGTTTTGAACAGCAGAAATGTAATACATAGGTTCTGACACACACCTGTCACAGCCAAAATTACAATAAAAGTCCCCCCCTGTGATAAAGGAGATTTAGGAAACATCAAAAAGCATGACCGATTCCCCCAAGACCCCACTCATACACACATAAGTATACATAAATACATAAATTCACACACGCACATTCCGGGCAGTGTAGACCTGAGTGACAGAGCACATCAGTCACACCACAGGCATTCATAAATGTTGAGCAGGCCAACCTAGTAGGTGGCATGACATTATTCCAACTCATTATCATCAACCTGGAGTATTGTAACATGACAAGACACATCTTGATGCTTGTTAATAATCTATTTTTACCGAGGCAATCCTGCTGTGAAACTGGGTCGGTGGATGCCCAGTGGCGTGTCCATAACAAATTGAAAGAGGTTGCAGAACAAACAAGGTAGTTACAGATTGGAAGGTTGATAGAGGTACACAACAGGCTATACATTTGTAGGGGTCATATTTCTTGTATCAAAGGAGCACTAAGGTAAAGGGGCTTCTAATGGGGCTGTTGTTTAAGTCTTGTTGCTGTTGGCTATGTGGCAAAAATGTTCATCGTCAACAGGAACACAAATGCACCACAAAATTTATTAAGCACTTCTGAATATTGTACCAGTGGACCAGAATACTAGTATGAAAAGATGAGACCTACACCTGTTGTGAATGCAAGTGAAGCTGCCACCATCACCCACTGGATGCGAACTGACGTGATTGAACATTTCCCCCCATTCATTTTGAATTGGGTCCGCCGCTGAGGAGACGTGCTGGGATACATAGCGATGTGGACCCGACTTGTAGAGCCACTTTTAACAGCTTTTCTCCCTCATTAGGTCGTAATACTGCATTTACACAAAAATGTGGTAAACTGTTAAATAAATATATTGAGTGCAGTGCTGCTTTGATTTACGGGACATATTTTTTTAAGAGGTCGAGGTTAGGCCCAATTCACACTCTTTCACTGCCACTCTTCCAGTTCAACTACCAGTTTCTTATTAGGTAAAAAACTCAAAAATCATCATCAGAAACTTGCATTAATGCTGAGTGTGCAAAAAACTAAATTATAATTTAGATTTCAATTTTTTTTTAAATTTGACCACATAATGCAACAAGTCTTTGTTTTGGCCGTCTCTTTAATATCAACATTAGTGTGCTGGGCAAGAAAGGGTAATGACAGTAACAGTATGATGTGTTTTGATAGAGATATAATGCTATAAGTAATTTTTTTTAAAACACTGAAAGTTGTATTGCAAGAATCTGGAAGTGAGGCTGCGAACTGGAGTAACGTAACATTTCCCATGTTGAGGGTTTCACTGGATGATGTGAATGTCTGCTCAGCAGAAAAGCAGACTGGAGGATGAAGTCTAAGCTGCTGATCCAGGAGATCTGCTTTATCCCCTCCATGGCAGAGGTTATGGTAAAGTTTCAAAAACAAGATGGGATGAATTGGAGGATGTCAACATGAGCGAGGACAAATAAGTGTTTCCTGCATCTTCAAGGACAAACATGAAAGTTGTTTCCAAATGCTTCTTAACTACGAACCACGAGTATTTTCTTTCTGAAAGGGAAAGGATTAAAAAGTAACTAAGTCTGGGGCGCCGGTAGCCTATAGTGGTTATGTCGCACTCCCCATGTACAGAGGCTATAGTTCTCATTGCAGCGGCGGTGGGTTCAAATCTGTCCTCATCCTCCACTCTCTCCTCCCGACGTTTTCCGTCCCTCTTCAGCCGTCATATCCAATAAAAGGCAGAAATGGCCCAAAAAAATCTTTAAAGACAAATAAAAAAGCAACTAAGTATGAAATATCATCTCTTAAAAGCAGGGTTGGGAATTTTCGAAAAACTAGCATGATTTTGAAAGTAGCATTCCCTCAGTGCTCCGTCTGCACCCACCCCCTCCCCTCTGTGCTCCCTCAAAAGCCACGCCCCTCACTTACTTGCAAGCTCTAAAAGCGAACCTCAGCTCATCGCTTGTATTGTGTAGAAACTACGTCGTCACACGTCTCATTCAGTGGTAAGTTAACACTAAACTTTATCATAATACATGTTTAAAAAACGTGACTATTTTACTACTCACAACGGCCAACGAGTGGAGTGTGGGCTAGTGCACGCAAGGAGTAGAGAACGAGCAGGGAGACAGGGAGGCATGATTGGTTCATCAGATTGGTACCTCGTGGCAGACATTGATCAAAGTTTTTACAGGCTTACAACTGCTACAGATGACGGATTTTCTTCATTCCTTTTTCAGAGCACATGAATCATGAATTTCTGTCAGGACCAAAAGACAGTTTCAACCAAAATCTGAAAAAGTGTATCTGGAGAAAATTACCAACCTGAGTGCAAGCTTTCTAACCACTATGATTGAGTGCTTTGAAACTGCTTTGTATGTAGACTTCAGTGTTTCTCAGCCACAGTGTTTCTTTATTCATAGAGGAGGCCTGGTCACTATTAAATGAATCACTCCGCACACTGTAAGTAAAGCTTGTTAATTGGCTTTTTGAAGAGACTCTCCAGTGAATTAGAGTGCAATCTTTCATTCTGCAGGCCTAGTTAATTCAAAAACATGTCATTAATTTGGGTCACCACGTTTTCAATGAGCGCTTGTAAGGGCTCTATGAAGAGTCAAGTGTTTGTGCTCACATCTTTTCATCTATAGATTAAAAATGATTTCTTGACTCTAGAGCAACAAGTAGCTTGTCAGACTACATCTTTAATATACGCACATCCAAACATAACACCCACGAATATCAACAAAAATCCTTTAATATTCTGCTGTGAAAGCATCCGTTCTTTCTGGGTAGACTGGGCAGATGATTTTACATCATGGCTTCAGGATTTGTTCCCATTTAGCCACAAGAGCATTGATGATCAAGGAAAATTAATCTCTTATAGTCAGTGTGTCGGTTGATCGCAACACTGTTCCACCTGCGTAGTGTCAAGGGTCTGTGCAGGTCAGTGAAGTTCTTCCAAAGACAACTGAAGAAAAACATATAGTTGTCTTTAATGCTGTTTATGCTGTATCATTGAGAGTCTTCTGAAACTAACCTAGTACAGGTAGCTGTTTGTCAAATATGAATATAGAGAACTTTTGTTTGTTTTGTTCAACAAGAACAAGAAGACACAAGCAAATGATGACATGGATTAGGTGGCAACCACAATGAACAATGATTGCCCCTTTGACCCTTGCACACTCTACACTGACCTACCTACTACCTGTACAAACTGGATTTGCCCAAAGTGCTTAAAAAAGACTTGCCAAATGTAGCCGCTGTTTGTATGTCTCACTTTTTTTTTTTAATATTTCACTGACAAAGAATAGCATCTGTGATTTTATATATACATGTATATCAGTGTTAGGCCGTTTAGCATTCGTTTAACTTAAAGCCCCTGTATGTAACTTCTCAGTTTTGGTGCGCTTTGGCGCCAACAGCAGGTCTCTGACCAAACTGCACTGTCGTAAAACGGTTACGTCTCCCCGTCTGAGAGAAGTTCAGACAACGTGCACTTGTTGTCAAACAGACTTGGAAGCCGGTAAATACGCTGAGGGAAATTGAAGAACCATGTCGACTGAAAAGGTACAGTAATATTACCAGATTTTGATCAAACCTAAACGCCTGCAGCCCGTTGTTTATTATGTGTATGTGTATTCAACTGTTACCATGATATCTGTAGCCGTGGCTAAATGGCTACATGTAAACATGCTAGTTGTAGATCGGTTTGTAAGGTTACAAACTTTTATGAGACAACGTAAGATGGATATATTTATTTATATGTTTGCAAACATAACTTGTGATGACTTTCTGCTCCCGGTAAAGCTGCTAAACGTGAGACAACGATGACACCAGTAATGATGCAGCCTAACGTTACGACTCAATCTGTTATAAATAATATCTGCAGGGATGTTTATTCTGCCAGCGAATAGCTTTCCTGTTAGCAGTGAAACAGATCATGATACTGACTTGTTGGGCAATATTATAACTACTTTGCAACCATGTATATGTCATAAGTTGCGTTATAATGGTCTGTTTATGCGTTGCTAACTGTGTCCGAGGTTTATGTTTTTCAATATCAGTTTTCCTTTTATTCCAGGATTCAACCTCAACTTCATTTCTCCATCCGTGATGAGCAGGAGCCGGGGGGAGCATCGTCAATACAGAGTCATGAATCAAAGCTGCTTCGTCTGGAAGATCAGAGAAGCTTTCTCAAGAGGACAGTACCCTGCACTGCCTTGTGTCAAAATGTCTTATAGACGTAAATACCTGTTTTGGCGTAGCTTTCCGTATTTTTGTGCAATTTCAAGTTGAGTTTGTTGAGTTCACTAAAGTTATTTGTTTTGACCATTGTTTGCAAAATAAAACAGACATCTTTTTCTTACTCTCTTGTTATGATTGCATTTAGAAACTGTAATTGTTCTGAGCTAGTTGTAACAATTAGTAATTGTGTGCATTGCCCACTGATTTTTAGTTCTGTCTTCTTATTTATATTTACATAATAACAAAAACTTTATCCAGGTTTCAAGATTCAAGAGATTGACATTGGGCAGAACGATCTCCCTGAGCATTGTCATGCAGAATACACCAAAGGTAATAAGAAAACAGGAGAATATAATATGAAGGAAAAGCTACAGAGATCAAGATAAAATAGTTATTTATTAGAAAAACACTGATTTTACATATAAATACAATCAAAAGCACTTTTTGGCACTCATTTACACATTCAGCTGCTTGAGGGAGGAAGGGGGTTCTACACTATCCTGGAGCTTTGTTATGATGGACCTGATCTCTGATGATGCACAGCTGTAGATACATGCAGGTAGGACGTTTAGGAGCAGGTTGTCCCTGTGAAATGTGAGTGAAGTTTAGCTCTGGGTGGTGTCTGTGCATCATCAGCACCAGACTCTGTCTTCTAGGAAGATTCTCTCTTTTCATCACTGGTTGTAGTCTTGTCTTTTTCAAGGCGTTTACACTGCAGCTCTTTGATTTTTATTGCAGCAACTTTAGAACCTTGGACAATAATATCATTTAGTATTAGAGTTGTTTCATATTTTCAAAACTGTATATGTATATATTATTAGCTAACGTTACTCCATGAAAACACACCTGTCGCGGTCTGACTCTGGACTCAGGCAGGGATGGAGGTTGCATTTGTTGCTGGAGATGATGCTGAGCTCCTCTTTAGAAAGCTGGAATAAAGTTTGAAGTCAGTATGTTAGTTTATACAGCTGTGCAGAGTATAGTAACGCTAGTTTCTATAGCAACATGAGGGCGAAACTTTTGACCAGCGAGAAAGTTTGCACTTAGCGCTGCTCAGATAAATAGCAACCGGAGCTAACAATATACTGTTTGTATTATCATGCTACGGGCTAAACTTCTGCTAACATGGACCGACTTGGCATACGAACAACCGCTAACGGGTCGACATCTCGCCATGCATCAGTCAAAGCCTGCCAAAATAACTCCGACACATAGGTTAGCATGCTAGCGTAGCTAAATCAGGGTACACTAACATTATTCTGCTATTCTGGTCGTTATATGATAATGTCATCTACCTGTCAACATAGACTGAATGTTTTTGGTGAAACGACTCTATAACTATGATGCAAAGAAACAAGACACAAAGTTTGAAACGAGCTACTCACCAGTTACAAGCCCAGCGTCGGACTTGCAGCCCACTGTTTCTTGAAGCTCTCTCCAACGTGTAAAAGCCTGTCCAATATTTCCTCTGGTCCAGTCACGCTCACTTTTTATCTTATTATCTTCATCAGTCACCGTACTTTTGCTCTTAGCCTCAGCCATTGTTTCAAACAGCACAGCAGGCTAACTAACTCGCCGCTTCATTGCGTGAACTCTGTTGACTACAGTAGTGCCGTAAAGCGGTGCGTACTTCTCGCGAGATAACCGCGTCCCGCGGTCGAATCTTACATACTGTGGTTTTCAGGCGAGAGGACCGCTATGCGGACGTAGGAGAGACAGCATTCTCTCCGCTGACATCTGTTGCGCCCTTAGATCGATAATAAAACGACATTTAATATAGGTGGAAAATTGGCT
Source organism: Tautogolabrus adspersus (assembly GCA_020745685.1). Lineage (NCBI taxonomy): Eukaryota > Metazoa > Chordata > Actinopteri > Labriformes > Labridae > Tautogolabrus > Tautogolabrus adspersus. Next base: position 9,433,120 of record CM036552.1, read on the forward strand.
TTGAACACTGAAATGACTTGATTAGGTTCAGATTGAAACATGAGCTTTGACTATCGAGTTTATGTTAACCTTTGGTTTCATACAGGATTCAAACAGTTATTTGAAATTCATTTTTTATAGTCATTTAAAATACTCATTGACCCCCACTATATTGGAATTCGCACTTAATATTTAATTCCTTATAGGTTACTCAAATCATATTTTCAAACTAAAGCGTATAATATTTATAAAAAACAGGATGTGGAATTATTTTCTCAAATTAAAAAAATGTATTTTTTTGATCATGTCTTAAATTTCATGGCAAAACAAGCGAGGGGTTTACCTCTCTCAAAAAGCATGTCTCAAATAAAAATTACTCAAAAACAGAAATGAATGCACAAACAAACAGAAATGTAACCTTTATGTGCCTCAAAATAATGTAGACAACATCTCAAGAGTTAGAAATGATTACGAAAAGAGGAGAGAGAAACAAAGAAAAAACAACGAAGATGGAAGGGGGCAGGGAACACACACACACACACACACACACACACACACACACACACAGAGAGAGAGAGAGAGAGAGAGAGACAGACAGAGACAGAGAGAGAGTAGTTGCACCTCCTTCGTTATATGTGACAGTCCTCCTCCACAGCCTCCTCCTCCTCTCTCACTCTCTCGGTGCGAATCTTCATCTCTCCGTCTGCTCAGCTTCTCTGCCTTCTCTCCCTGCTCTCTGTTACATCTCTCTTCATTTTTCCCCACTCGCTCAATTTCTTTTCATCCTTCATCTTCGACATGCTGCCCACGTGAAGTCCGCCAACTTAAATAGCCAGTGGATATCGCGTGAAAAAAAAAAAAAAAAAAAAAAAAAACGACAAACAAAAACAGAAACAAGAAGGCAAATGCTCCATCGTGGAATAAGAGGGACAACTACGCACGTTTGCATATTTCATTGAGTGCCTTGGCTGGAACGGAGCAACAGTATGGATCTGTCATTCATGGCTGCGCAGGTGAGACACTTTAAATGTGTTTAACTTTTCTTTGAAGTTTCCTGTTTATTTCATGGGCGTGGACGGTCAGGAGTCCATGACGTGTTTGAAGAATTTAAGACTTTCTACACACCTTAATACTGTTAATCAAGGAGCAATCACCATTACCTGTAGAATTGGTATTTATACTGTGAATGAGTCTTGAAATGTGTGTTGTCATACTATAATTGCCAGTTGTTTTCCTACTCTTTCCTGTCTATCCTTTCAAAGTTAAAGGCTTTTAGTAAGTCTGTCTGACTTGGACATACTGTACTTTTATTTAATATTGTGTCTGAATCTCGTGCAAAAATCGTTTTGAAAATCACAACATCCTTTTAAAAAAGCATTTAAATTATATCCTAATATGTAAATTGATTTGGTTTCATAGAGACCAAGTGTTATTGTGCATCTGTTTCAGACACATCATTTGTTTTCATTAGGAGCTGATCTGGTTTGCTGTTTCTCCTCTCCCCTCTCTGTGTCGAGCCGCTCATACGGTTTGTCTGGCGTCATCTACTTTGCCATTTTCTGTGCAACAGCTATTAAATGGTCCAGAGCTCTATCTGTGCAGCCAATGGCTATTCTGCAGGCCAGACTTAGCCAAAATCTTTTAAAATCAAGGGTCTCTAAATAGGAAAGCTTTCAAGCATGGAGCTGCCTCTGAATACATTTTTTCTATCAATACGACCAGATCGAAATAGAGGTGCAGTTTTAACAATGGTGTCAGCATTATTCACTCTACTCTATAAGTGTGCACAATGTTTGTGGGTGGAATACTCATGAGAATCATAATAATTCACATTAGACAGGCCATGACCATGAATTAATTGTACTGTTTTTACAATTATTGTTAAATCCTCTTTGACTGTCTGATGAGCCTTTAACTGGATTACACTCACTGACATTTACTCCATGATTCTCTTATCCTTACTGGGGTCAGCGTCATGCTGAGCAAAGTATCCCAAACGTCTTGGATGATATTTTACTGTCACACCTGTGGACAAGGTTATGTTAACTCAGGGCTGCTTAATGACTTGTCTTTGACCAGAAAATTAACTTGTTATAAGATGGACCTATAAGAAAAGAAAGCCACATTGGCTTAAACAAAAACAAGAAATCTTTGTGTGAAAAAGATTTATATATTAATAATGATACCCTTTTTGGCCCTGTTCTAATGAAATATATAACACTAGCTTTAAACAGGAAGTATACAGCTTTTTAGTGTGTGATCAGCTAGCTTAATGGCTACTTAACACTCAAATGTTTGCAACAAATTATCTAAAACGTTGCAGTATTGCACAAATGACAAAGGGCTCGTTAATTCAGCTCCAAGAAGGATATATCTGAAGAGTAGATAGAAGACTCTTGTCAATATGTGCTTGCTTTTGTCCAGCCAACTACTGTTGTAAGAGTAGACCACAGTTAAATCTGGGTCAAGAATCTATAATCAGCTATTTTGTGCAATATTTCATAGCTTGAAATAAGCGAGGGTCTGATTTGTAACATTTTTACAATGACCCCATTACCTCATCCATACTACCTGCTGCTCTTGCAGTTCACCTTTTTCCCCAGCACCCCAGATACTTCTCATCAAAGCAGCCCTTTCAGACAGGTAATGGCTAATTTTACTGATGTGAAATTCATTCCAATGCCCTGAGTTGCTCTGTAATGGTGACTGTGAATGAAGTCGGGCAAATGTCCCCGGAGTTTCTAAGATTGACTTCTCAATGGATGATTTTTTTGCCCATCCATCTCGTGGTAGCTGTGCTGACTGGGAATCATTGGACCATTGCCATCGCTCTGTCTGTAAAACATGAGGGATGTTAACATAACTGTTCTCCCCTCCAGACAGGGAAAGTTTTCAAAAACACCAACTCCGAGAAGCTGGTTACTGTTTTCTTCCTGTTACAGAGGATGACGAATGGGCTGTTTGGAGGCTGTATGATCATTAGTGTTGCAGTGTTTGAGAACACATTGAACTCATTACCTGTATATATATAGATATAAGAATTTAATTCCTTGAGTAAGCTTGGCATTCAGCTAAAATTAAGCCTCCCAGACAAGAACATGAAATGTGTCTTATAATTATACATCAAACCAGTTCAGACTGGTAACATAATGGACTATTGTTTTGCTGCATTTGCTGCTTTTCTGCTTGTTAAAATGGATTTGTACATATCAAAGAAACATACTCAATAGCTCTCTGCATAACATAATGTGCTCTTTTGTGTTTGGTGTGTGATTTGCATTTGGCAGCAATGCCTCACTGGTTTGAAATGAAAAGGCACAAACTTCATTAGGCTGGAAGTGGTGGCATCCTCAAGCACGCAAAACATGGATTAGGTGGTAACCACAAAGAAGCATTGGAATACTAATCTGAGGTCAATGAAGCGAGTTGTTTGTTATCTTTTTAAATAGACACAATCAAGGATTTTTTTCAGATAACTTCTTACAGCTTAAACATTGAAATAAGGATTTATTTTCAACCTGCACTCATGTCTATACTGTACATCCCTTTTTCCAGTCTACTTAGAATGTTAAACACATGTTCATCTGTGCACTCTATGCCGACTGTCCCTGTCAAAGCAATTAAATGGATGTTTAGGCATAAAAGTATGCCAATCTGTTACTAACTGATGTTTAGGTCAAGTCTGATGTGTTGTAGACAGGGTCCAGAGCTATCCTGGGCGTGATGCCAGTCCTTGACTTGCTTCAGCTGACAGATCTGCCACACATGGCAGCAGAACCCTTAAGGCTCCGTCCAGCACATATCCAGTACAGAGTGACCCACTGGCCTTGGCCTTTTACACATTTTTTCACATACACGCACATGGACATTTAAAAATGTAAAAAATGCAACATTTGATCTCAGCAAGTAAGAAACCAGACACTGAAGGATTGTTCACACAGACAATTCGGTCAATCTCGCAACTGCTACCTTTGATGTTTTTTTACGGTCCATCAGCTTATTTTTATTTTTGCATTAGTCATTCTTCGCTCTGTCGTTCTACCTGACAGGGTTGTCCATCTCTGCTCTTGTTGGGAGATATATGACTGTGAATGGGTGAGGATGATGGGAGTGTTAGACACCCCCAACACAAACAGAGCCATCTGTATTTACCCACAGCACCAGGAACTCAAGACAGGCAAATACAAGTTGGTGCCAAATGATATGAAAATATAATACAAGTGCCAGAGAGTCAATACAATCTGAAGAGATGATTTTGACTTTGAGTATAACCAAAAAGGTGACCTGTGATTGGAGTACGATTGAATGGAGACTAAACAAACCAGTGTTTGCCACTACCCCTGATATGAAGCCAGATATGCATATGAAATTAAAACAATATCCGTGCATAATTTAGTGGAGATAGTTTTTTTTTTTAAGTAAGGACCCTCTTCTTCCCTAGTTGACTGATATCATTGCCAATACATGGGAGAGATGGAGCTTTTTTTGTCCGATTTTAGAGGCTTTGTTACATTTTTAATTGTCTTTGTTAATGAGTCTATCAAAATATTACAACATTTATTTAAATTATATGATTTTATAACTGAATCCCAGTTTATAATAGTTATTTTATTCTCAAACTGTGGGACTTTGTTCTTTCTAATCCCTTTAATTAAATTACATAATCATGTATCCACTGTGGGTTCTTCACTCCCAGATTGTTCCTTTAAAAAAATAAATCTCCTGGTCTTTATAATGGAGGCTTATTGAAAAAAATGGGAAATAATGGCACACCAGGCTTTTCATCTCTAGGAGTTCATTTCCCCTCAGGTCTTCTGTCTGCTTTTTCAGCAATTGGTTTCATATTAAAGCTGTAGTCTGGAGATAGTGCAAACTTGCATAAGCCCACAATTTTCCGTCTTTTTCCACTTTTGAAGACCCTGCAGTGTCGTAAACAGGGATGGAAAATAACATTCACCTTAAACCGATTACAAAGAGCTGTATAGACAGGAACAATCAATACTTTAAATAGATGAAAAGCAGGTGGCTCTGCCTTTGTCAGGTATATTTTCAGACCATTTCCTGGAACAAGTGTTTGAGGAGTTGAAGCCTTTTGATACCACACTTCACATATAATCGCTCGGATAAAAAAAATAGCAAAATAATGTTAGAATTCAAACCAAAATAAGTGTCAAGTATTTGTTTTCCCGTTCATTGTGCAAACAATAATTACACCATATAAAATAAGTCCACATAGCATCTGTTTTTTCCAAGTGAAGCTAATACAAAAGGGCCTTAAAATAGCAGTCTTTCAAAAGAGCCAGCTGGGGGAGACTCCACTTTGTCCAATTGTGTGAAAGCAGATGGGTAAATGAGCCTTCTTTCAGTTGATTAATTATTTTATTAAATCATATTAAAGATGGACATAGTCAGTGACGTAACTCAGCGGTTTCTGAAGAGGACTTGTGAAGCCCATCGATGGTGATCGCCATATTGGAAATACTGTCTCATACCAATTTTTCGCTCAGCCTAGTAACAGACAAAGAGCTGGAACTGAGGTGGGCCTCAAGTCTCCTGACAAACAACAATCTACAACAATTACAATGACAGTCAGTCAGTTCAGCCATACCCTTTATTATAAATAACTCTTATCCTCCATAAACTCAAAGCGGCTGGGTTAAAAAATAATTCACCCACTGTACAGTTCGTATTAATAAAGACATGAGCTATTCAGACCAAAAATTGACATTTTAATATGGCATGTGTATGGGACTAACGGGACTGTCAGAGCCAGACTCGTGTGCCGTTGCAGTTTTTTGCACTTCCACATTGGTTTCATTTTTCAACACTGGAGGTTGGCGCTTGTTGTAAACATTTTCCTACAAAGTTTTCACACTGAAATCGCCACTAGCAATACTTTGTTGTTGTGTGATTATGTCACATAATAATATACATGAAACCAGTTCTTCTTTGAGGGGCTGTGGGTCAACTGTTGACCTGAAGGTTGTGGGATCGATCCCGAGTCACATCCAGCCACGTGATTTCCCTGGGCAAGACACTGAACCTCAAATAACTCCCCCTGCTATTCCAGGATCTTGTGAATACGTGTGAATGGAAAAGTACTGATGGACAGTTGGGCACTTTATGAAGAAGCCTCTGCCATATGTGTGAATGTGGTGTGCATGGGATAATGTGACATGTACTGTAAAACTACTTTTAGTGGTAAGAAAAAAAAGTCAATTTATTGAAATGTAAGCTACGGTTTTGGGAGTATTAGACGCAGCTCTTGGGTGCTAATAAATAACAGTATTGAATCGATGCAGCGACTGGTGTACTGCACTCGCTGATCCCTGATGCTGCAGTTTATTGCAGTATTTGACAATTTCAGCTAAATCTTTGACAAGGTCATCTATTCTTTAAATGCTGTCAGAGTGCAAGCTAACATAGGCTCGCAGCAGCTTGACTTTTTGCTGGATTTTGGAGCAAGTCATACCAGCCAAACTTATTATGTGATTTAGCAAAGTCATCCTCATAAAACCTGTCTGTCTTGTAATGTGAAAAGTGTTAACTTCCTGTATGAAAATGGAAAGGAGGATGTTTGGTTTGGACCTGTTCGCGTTAGTCCAGTGTTTTTAGCACAATACATTTTACAGTGTTCAGCCAACAAGGGCATAATTGAGACATTTTTTAAACATGATTGTTGTTTTCAAATGAGTCAGCTAAAAACATTAAAGAGTCAGAAGTAGACGATGTATTCAACTAACTAATGTTGAATACTTAATCGTCTATAGCTGACTCAATCTGCAAGGCATTATTTCAGATGGAATATTTGAAAGTGGATACCTGGTAAAAGGGTCCTCGATTGTCTGTATCTGTCTGAAATCAAAGACCCATACCCGGAAAGGCAATGTTAACATTTAGGGGATTATTTTCATTGTAACACGGGCTGTACAAGAATGCTAACCAAACAATCATCGACTGGTTGAAGAGCACAGCAGTTGTCAGACCACAGAGATTGTTGAAATTAATGTTTCCTGTGCATATATTCCCAGTGTCTCCATGCTATCTTACCCTAAATCATGTTTGCACTACAGGCACAAACATGTCGCAGCTGTTCTGCACCTGAGATGAGTGATTGCATATTGAAAGAAGTCCTGGGGAGAATAAAGGGAGACTTAATGGACTGTGACAACCAAGTATGAAGTAATAACATCGTTCCATGATAGAAGTTACTCCCATAACTGCATGATGCTTCCTATATAACAGTCTCTGATATTCAGCAGGTATGAATTATGTAGTCCAACATAAATAATCCATTCCTCACCCATCCTGAGATCATTTCAAAGGAGCTTTATTCCTTGTTTTTGATATGTTTCCGAAATAAAAACGAGCTATGATTCAGGGTGGACCTTTGATGCCATATGGCCTCAGCCTGTTTGTGTTAAAATAGTAAAACCTCCTTGCTGACATTTTTGCTTTCAAGCACCAATAAAATTCAGCTCATGAGGAGTTCTTTTGATAGAAATGAAGCATGGGAATAAATTATGAGAATTTAACACTGGGTGGCTGCCTTGCTTTAGTGAAAGCTGCCAAAATGCTAAATGGCAGCAGCTGATAACACTCTATTAAGAAGGAAGCAGAGATGAATTTTGATTATATTTAAACATCACCATAGCTGCTGTAATGTATTGGGACCATTACGCATTACGGAAACATAAGCTTGCTTAACATAATGAAATAAAACGTTGAATGTGTTTTGTTTTCCAGCAGAGCTTCTCCATTTTGCCAAAAGATGACAAAAAAAAATGCTTTCATCCCTGGGTGCCATTTCAATAAATTACACTGTGAGGACAAACGCAATGTGAAAGGGAAAAAAAACCTGACACGTTAAATTTTCAGACATATTTCTAAAAGAGGTTTAAAGGGGGCAACAGAATTAAAAATGTGTTGGTTCTCACCTATTTTGGGCTTCAAAATCCCGATTGAGTTTATTTTTTTCTAATACTACCTTAAGGAAAATGTTCTTTTAATCTCCCCTGTTCCACTGGGTCTTTTGAGTCTTACCTTGAGTTTGTTCAAGACACCTGTACTGAAACCGGGTCTCACTCTTTGACTCTGACCTTGGGTTATTTCAAAGGAACCTGCTCTGAAACTAAAAGCTAAATGCACAGACATGCCTTTTTCCATTCTATTACCAGACACAGCCATGTCTTGTTCAATCTGCTAAGATGCCGAGGTTATATTGTGCATCATGTACCTTCACTTCCTCTAAAAAACACTGTTGCCTCAGGAGAAAAATCTTAACTTGGGAGTCCAAGGCAGGACTTGAGGTTGAAGTGCCTCAGTCTTGACCTCAGCTAAAGACTCATCTACAGTACACTATTTCATTATCCTAGATTATGCAACATGCTTTCCATAAGAACTCAATATCTATATTATATATTTTATTCTAAGCCCATTTGTGTCTTGTGCATCAGATAATATAGGCCACAAATGGACTGGTTTCATTTTCCCTGTTGATGAACTCCTCAAAAGCTAAATGACACCCTACCTCTGTGCTTCAATACAGCATGTTGCAGCTGTTATCTGCAACCAGATGCTGATATTTGACATCCTCAGATTTATTAAAACTATTTTTGTCATACAGGCTTTGCAAAGCTCAGGTTAATGCTCCACAGCTCTCATGATGTCTCATATAAAGCAAATCTGACTGGTACCTTCTCAGTCCAGATGCATGCAACTTTAATGCCTGTATGATGAATCAGGCACTTACAGTCAGTTGTATTACTTATGGAAATCATTTGGAATGCCCACTGGTATGCATGAGTGGTGGAGAAGTACACAAGCTTAGATTTTTCTTTAAATGTTGAATTTTTAAACACGCTTACAAGGAGTTGTGAATCAATTCACAGCTTGAGCTTCAAGCTTTTCTTTACAGTTGCTGTGATGTGTTTGAGCTGAACACTTTGATTTGGTAGCTCTCATTCAGCAGTCTCAGAAGTACTTAATAGAACCATGGTCACTCATTAAGGTTTTGTTTTGCTGTTACACCCCGAGCGCCAAAGGATTTTGAGCAGTTTGAACAAGCTGAATTTATTGAAGTCTATTGGGGACTAAAAAATGATCAAGGTACCTTGAGGTAAAAACATAATTATGAACTATACAGTGCCGGACCCCCCCCCGGCCTGTTCGATTGCCACGTCTGGCCCATGTATTTGAAACACAAGAACTTTGGTGTAAAAAGTAATTTTCTGCATAGTTTGTATTTGTTCTAAAGAATGAAAAATACAATAATATAATTTTCATTGTTATCTAAACCTACTTGTGTGGACTGTATATTGTTGTGCAAATTAAATTTGAAATTTAAAAATGTAAATCAATTTAAAGGAAGAATGTGTGACATTTTACACATAAATACAGCAGAAATCAAGTATATCCTCTATAAATGTCTCTGAGTCATGACAATGAGTGAGAAGCCCGAGTCCCGCCAGCTGTACTGTTGTCCGGCCGTGTTTACATTATGTTTTCATGGACTGACGGCCTTGGGTATAAATCTGTTTCAGTCAATGACTAGAGAAAATAAGAATAACATGGCCTACTCACTGCTTCTTTGGATGTCACTTAAGTATCTTTAGATCACGGTCATTCCGTGTCATTTTACGTGCAATATGAAGCTACGAGTTAACCAAAGTGTGCTAACATTAGCCTGCTAACACGACAATGAAGACCACAGGCAATTACAGCTTGAGCAAGGGACTATTTCGGCTGCCGCTTGTGCTTAATGGTGCTTAATTATGGTGCGTTCTAATTAATAAGTCCTTCGTGTGGACTCGAGTGGAGAGGGGGGTTGGAGGTGTGCCGCTGGAGGAGAGCGGAGGCTTCAGAATAGCGGAGGTGTCGCCAAACAGCAGTTTGTTTTGGTTTAATGCTGGTGCTCAAGGGCGACATCTGCTGGATCAAAAAGTCACACATTCTTCCTTTAAATAAAGTAAACTCATTTTCCATTTGTGCAAGTATAAGCTAAGTGAGTTTTTTGAAAAGAAACTTCTCTTTTAATTTTCAGAGATATGATCTTAAAAAATATAGAAATGCTTTTAGCACAACAGCAGGTCTACTTTATTAACATTTACACGTCACCAAAAATTACAAGATATATGGAAAAATAAGAGTTTTGGTTTTATGTACATTTTAATTTTCCATTTGAATTAAGTGCCCTGTCGGCTTTCATACAATATTAATGAATAAGTATGTTGTAACCTGTAGTGCAATACAGCAGCCTGTCATGCAGACAAAAACACTACATGCATTTGGGATTACAGCTCCTCTGCAAAACAAAACACGTCGATGCTGCTGTGTGTGAAAAGAAAACAGAAATCATTGAAACGCTTTTTGTATCATTTAGAAGCAATTACATTGTTTATTACTCCAATTACTAATAAACAATGTGAATCGGCTGAGGTTGAATAACTTTGCTTCTCATACTGTATTATTTTCCCCACCAGGCTTTAAACTAAAACATATTTTAACAGGCAAACTCTTCGTTATTTCTTCCTGCGATGTATAGCACGTGACTATAAATAGGTTAAAAAAAACAATTAAAAGATGATATTTCCTTGCAAACAAAAACCACATCTGATTTAGCAGTGATTGTACTTCTTTCCTATAACCCTAGCCCTTAAACAAACATGTCTCCCTGATGCCTCAAACCACATTGACACACACTGACATGAACACATTGACACACACATACAGTTAAAGTCATATTAATTCACGACTTGGGGCATGAATAGTCAGGGAGAACAGCTCATCTGTTACTGTATCTGACAACACTGTAACTAGGCCAACATGGAACTTGCGTGACAAACTCATAACAGCCCCACCCACCCCCTCCTCCCATAGGGAAAATACATACAGTATCCATTCATAAATGCTGATGCCAACCTGCAGCAGTAAGATCAGGGGAGACGGGAACATGCTAAATTCATTTTACAGCAGTCGTGTTGTCGTGCTGATGGCAATTAAGACTCTATTGAAACATTAGCATTAGTTATGACTTTGACAAAGACATTAAACCTCTTGTATTAACATTTTCTTTTTGTTAGCCTGAGCATATTTTAGTTATTAGGCCTCCACACAGGCTGCAGCCTTAGGGGGGCAATATATTTCATGTTCCGTGTTTGTTGGTCATTTGTTTGCAGTCTCATGAACTTTGCTATGACAAAAAAACCTTTTATAGAATTTCTTTACATAATACATTAACACAATCTCTCAGCACTCTCATTGACTGGCGAACAGTTCAGGGTGTAACCCGCCTATCACCCAATGACAGCTGGCATCGGCTCCAGGCTGCCTAGCGACCCCAGATGGGAAAAAGCGGTATAGATAATAGATGGATGAATGGATTAATAGAATCTTAGGATTTCCTGGTGGGACTTTCTCTTTTTTTTTTTTTTTACATCTGACACAGACACTCGAAACTGTACTGTGCAGAATGGCAAAGCTGAACCAAATGTGCAACAATTCTCTTACCAATTTAGACAAAGTTCCACGCTAATGTCTAACAACATAAATCATGAAATGATGATATTTTATACCAGAAAGGTCAAAGAGAGATCGTGACCTTATTGCACAATAGGATAAATAAGCCTTCTACATTGATGACACTTGGGGCTCAAATATACTTGTTTTTGAACCACGCGTATGTGTAGACAACCTGCTGCGTCGTGAACGTAGATATTCACACACTTGCCTTTGTACAACGCGTGTTACTGGAGGATTCCTCTAGAGGGAGCACCACAAAAATCAGACGGCGTAAAAACACTGAAGTAGAGATGATCTGTCGCCAGCTATTTTAGCACGCATTTTGGATGCCCTTGCCACAATGACACATCATAGTTGCGGACTCGATCTGTTAACTTTTCTTCTAAACTTTCCGTGGTGTATCAGATGTTGTCATTTCCGGTCTCATCACTATAAAACTCTACACTGCTCATAGCCGTGATATGCATACTGCATCTTTTCGGACGCGTAGCGTTAACGTCTGAGGACGTGCACAACCAACGCTCCGAAGAACCAGCGCAGGATACGCAAGGCTGATGTCATGCGCACACGTACATGTTTTTAAAGGAAGTATACTCTGGGCTTAATAGAGGGTAACAATCTGGATACTGTTTTGATTGAAAATAGTTTTTTTCCGTGTTGCTTGTGGCATGTAAGAGTGTGCGAAGCTTCCATTGTTTTAGAACTTTTAGCTTTGTCACTAAAATGTCCACATGTGAAGCCTCGTCTATGATCATGGCTACAACTGTCGGTTCTATTATTATCATCTTTATTGGCCGAGAATGTAAACACATAAATGGGACTCTGTTCTAGCCTTCAGTCACAGACGTATAGCAGATCAATGAAGGTAATGTTTAACAAAGTCAAGTCAAATGTATTACACTTCTATACAACTGAATATGAATCTTTCATGTCTGCATCACAAATAGGTTCTAAATTCATTCAGATGATTTTTTTTTCCTATTTGTGGCCAATTCAACAGGTCTTAAGCAGCTGTGTGTTTTCATTCACACATACATTCAATTCTTATCACGACAAAATGGTTTATACATTAAAGCCATTTCTGTTCATAGGACTGGTTCTTGCAGGATGTCCATTGATGCCTGTTAAAAGGCTGTGGTGTGAACGTTCTCTTTCAGTCAATCCAACATTTGTAGATTTGTTTTCAGCGTGCAGAAATAAAGCTGGGTTTAGTACTGTATGCATATAGAATACAGTCTTTAGAGCATGCTTAATGTGTCTCCTCCCCAGTGTGAACAGAAATATATTTCAAAAAACATGCTTAGAATTAGTATGAAAATGGGACACAGCTTTTCGACTAATTTTCAACTTCTAACACAGGGCACAATTAATCATGTTCCTAAAAGACATTGGCAGTTAGAGACAGCCGCAAGAAGGCAATTACACATGAGAGGAACAGAACTAGGGGCGGATAATTGTTAGGGCGCTTTTGTATGTAAAAAAAAAAGTAGAGAAAGAAAAAACAATGTAGGGAGCAAAGACTCTCAGGAATAGAAATGTATTATACTTAATTTATATTTGACAGGAAGAGTGTTGGTTCAGAGTGTTCCTGCAGAGTAGCTGAGGGTTGCTACACAAGCTGCGCACAACAAGAGAGACTGCTGTTTGGCTGATTAGAAGTGTGATTTTTTATTAACAACATAGCAACAGTGTGTCTATTCTGGGGATATGTGCCACACACGGGACTAAAACAGAATAAAGAGAAGTGCGCACAATATTTTGCTGATGTTTCTTTAAGTTTCTGCTCCTAAAACGGGAACAAACGTTTGATACAGAAGGTTTTTTCGATGTTTGAATTAAAATACATGTTTTCCTCGTCATTAAAAAGTGTCAAACTGTAGCTGTGAAATTTTTAAAAAGTGTTCTTTCGGCAGAACAGTAAGCACACATGTCTAGTTTTACATCTATGTATATACCACTCACTGTTGGTCCAAAAAATCAGAGACAGCCCATCCATCTTCACCTCAAATCTGTGTCCATTAAATGCAGTGAGCAGGCCAGAAATCTTGGCATTATTTTGGATTCAGACCTCAGCTTCAACATTCATATCACCAATATTACCAGAACAGCATTTAAAGTTCACATATAATGCAAAATACACTTCACCATGTTTTCGATGTTTTTCTAACACTATTATGTGTCCCTAGCCGGTCTAAAAACAAAAACAAATTATGAGAAAAGTCCATCCTCTCAGTCTTTTGCCTGCTCCACTTTTCAGAAAATGGGTGCTCAAACAGGCCATTTAGAGATTTTCCCCTCATGACATCACAAAGGGTAGGGGCAGTAAACCCTCCTCCAGATGGGTGACACTCCCAAAGCTAGGTGTTTGTGCTGCCCCCTGAGTCTGCCTTCTCATGGAGCGAGAAAGCCCACGCCACATCCCCTTCAAGAGAGGGGCAAGGTCAAACACAGCTGACTTATATTTAAAGCTATAGACACAGAAACAGCCTGTTCTGAGCAGGGCTGACAAAGAGGGGTTTATAGGCATGATCAAATACAGGATCAGAGTGGATTTTTAACTCGAAACTTCACAGACATGTTTTAGTAAGCTCTGAGACTTATTTAAATTTGTTGAAAGGGTTATAATATGTGACTTTTAAATAACATGTCAAAACTCTGATCATTCCTATCCAAAATTGACACAGAATATTAGTCCATGTATTCATCTCAACCAGGTTAGATTACTGTAATGCTCTGTCTAGCCGGGCTATCCAAACAATCTGTAGGAAGACTTCAGCATATTCAAAATTCAGCAGCCAGAGTCCTTACACGTATTTGAACATATCACTCCGGTCCTCAAAACACTCCATTGGCTCCCGTACAATACAGAATCACTTTTAAAATCCTTTTAACAGCCCATAAAGCTCTCAATGGTTCAGCCCCTGAGGGCATTTCTGACCTGCTCACAGACTACAACCCAACCCGGCCCCTCAGGTCATCTGATAGAGGTCTTTTAACTGAACTCAGAATGAAAGTTAAATCTGGAGAGGGGGCCTTGTGGTGTTTCTCTCTGGAACAAAGCTCCTGCTGACCTGAGGTCCATCACTACTGCCTCTACTTTTAAAGCTTAACCCAAATCTTTTCTCCCAAGCATATGAATTACTTTGTGTGTGTGTGCGTGTGTGTATACAGTATGCGATCACTTGTGTGGTTATTGATGTTTGCTTTGAGGTGTGTATGACTTTATTGATTTGATTTCTGTATTTTATTCATGACTGTGGAAACACTTTTTTGTTGTATACTGTGTTTTTACCTTCAATGTAAAACACATTGAGCTTACCTGGAATGAAATGTGCTTTATCAATAACATTGCTTTTGCTAAATGTGCAAGTGAGAGAAAATCCCTCCTTATTGCTGTCGTATCTGAACAACTCCCTCTGCCAATCCGTCGCATTTCCCAGAAGAGTCAGACACTGCACTACAGTGTAAGTTGTCATGAATAAGAGAATCTGCCAATTGTTATAAATATAACACGATACAGGGGTTTTAGAGATCACTGTAACTGTGCAATACAGAAACTAATCGTACAGAAAACTGAAGGCATCAGGGTTATCAAGTTCCAATTTTAAGAAGGAGAGGAAGATAAAGATACTGTGACAGAGATGGAGTTATAGTAGTTTAACCACTGAAGTAAACATGTTTAGACAGTGTAAAAAATGTCGAAACATTTACAGCTAGTAAGAGCTAAAAAGGGATGTGAGTCGATATGATAGATATAATTTAGAAAGGAGTGTGACATGTGGTGGTATATCTCGAGAGGAGAAGTCTCTCAGCCTACATAAGATGAGGGGTGACTCTGCCTTTCTGAGGTCAATGTCGCCTTGGGGAGCAGAGAAGGGAGAAAGATTTGAGACCAGCAATAACAAGGTCAGAGTGGAGGGGGGGATGGAGAAGAGAAGAGGGAGTGATCCAGGAATGAAACATATATACCCACGGGCTCGGTTGTGGTTGGAAAGGGAGCACAGATGTAGTTTTTTTGACTTGTAGGGTGCTAAGTGAGAGACGATGTTTTGAGGTGAATTTGAGGAGGTGGTGGTGCAATCATCTTATCGCAGAAACACTTGTGTTTTGTAACTTTTATTTTACTTCATGTACACAATTAGAGCTTTGTAACCATTCAAATAGCATAGTAGTCCTCCCTAGAGTCATTGTGCACGCAGGTTGTCATGTCGCAGACAAGGAAGCTTCAGTGTTTGGCCAGCTCTGCATCCGTCTTGAAACCTTTCTGTGTTCCACCCTCTCTCCATTTTTCAAAAGCATCTCCAATGTTTGTCCTAGTTTTACCACGTTTCTGGTTGTGGAGCTTATTAGAAAAATGCAGAGGCTTTCTATGTCGGGTAGAATCGGTTATATCTGAACCAGTTTACTTGCCCGCTTCCAGCACTGCATCACCTGTTGGTTTGTCTGGCAAACCTAAGGGCTTCCACAATGGCTGTGTGGTGGGGCCTTAAAACCGCATACCTTCTCTGGTCAGAACAAATACAGACCATTCCGGACTGGAATCGAAACTTAGAAGGAGGACATACTGGCTGCTGCATTGTTGTCAGAAAAGCCAGCACTTTTCCTAAAAGTCTGACGATATAGTAAGTTCATTTTATTATTTAATAGAGTAGATAACTTACATGTCGGTCCTTTAAATGTATATATGTTTTCTGTATTATAGGTGATGAGTTGATTTGTTTTTTACTCTTTAAAAAGTTATCTTGTCCTGTTATTAGCAAAACCAAGAGATGTTGTCAATTATGGAACAAAAATGAGAGGCTTCTTATCTCCAGAGTGGCTCACCATGAGGGCGATTAGCATAACATCCCAATTTGTCAAGATGATTATCTCTACTAATGGTTATTCACAAATGGCAGTAGTCTAAAGGATGTGTACACACAACCCATGAGCCAGTATGAATGGCCGAGCTACTGCGACTCTAAGAAAAAGACGCTCCTTACGTATTAGATAGTTCTAAAAGACGTTTCATTTCTTGTTTTTCAATGCTGTCTGCTTTTCGCTTCAGATATCAAAGTGGAACGAGGTGCTTCTGCCTTTTCTTTAATTAGAGTGGGAGCAAAGCAGGGCCGCCCCTGCTGCTCCTCGCTCTTAACCGAGTCTTACATGAGTGGAGATTCAATTAAGGGCTTCCACGTCTTTGCCGGAGATTTCTCAGTATTGCACAGAGACGTAGCAGGCATGGATGGAGCCGAAGGGGCAGCTGACGTTAGCACCAGTTACACAGAGAGCATTGGTAATGTTTGACTCTCACGTAGGGAGCTTATTTTGTATCTAAAACTAAAGAACAGCTCCTCTGATATACTGCATCTTTACATAACCAATCGTCTTTGTGTATAACCACTGCACTAGCTGAAAGATAATACATCAAATAAGAATTGACATGCAGAGTAAAATCTTTGTAATGAATGAAGAAGGTCAGGATTCAGTTGTAACTCAGAACGTAGTGTGATACAGCATCCCATCATAGGCTTGCATGACTATGTTTTTCTTGGCACAAGTGGGAGCTAAGTCTACAGTCTTCCACTGGGGGCCCGTCATAGCCAGCAGCTGCCAGTGTCGCTCATCATGAAGGCCCTAACACGTGACTCTGCCGGGTGTGTTTTAAGTGAAAATGCTCACAATGTAAAATACATGAGCAAGCTGTGCATTGAGATTCTGAAGGGGGTGTGTGCGACATTGCACATGCAGCAAGAAATCTCTGATGCTATAGCATGATGTGTTCTTTGGTGTAAACTGCACCATGAAAACTCATGCTGCACATAATCATCCATATTTAAAATATCTGTCCTGTGAATTATTCACGGGACAAGTCAGCATGGATTTCCCCAAATGAGGGTGTGAAAGGTTCATCGATTAGGATAAATACGGCCCAAAAAAATATTTTAGTTTAGGAACTATCCATTGTTAATGAAGCATTTTGGCAATAAAACAAACTGCCAGCTTTCTACACTGCAGTTTCTCCCTCAAATAAAGCCACTTAGGCAAACTTATTTATGTACATTTAATTACTAACCTTCTGGTGAAGAGCCAAAATGATTGTCCCCAACAAGCACTCTGGAAAAGTGCTACTAAATTGATGTCATCGTCCTGCATATTTTACTAGCTGACCTTTCACATATTGTGCAAAATACACTTTACCATGGTTTTCAAACACTTATTTATGTCCCTACCCTGTCTACAAACCCCCCAATTTTGAGAAAAGTCCCTCTCCGTCTTTTGCCTGCTCCACTTTTCAGAAAATGAGTTGTCAAGTAGCTCGTTTGGAGATTTTCCCTTTGTGACATCACAAAGGGCAGTAACTCCTCCCCCAGGTGGGTGACACTCCCACAGCTAGGTGTTTGTTCTGTCCTCTGAGTCTGTATTCTCCCAGTAAACAACAGGGCATGGTGCAAGGAAGCACCAGGCACCCAAGCCCTTCCAGAGGGGCGTGGTCGAACACAGCTCATTTGCATTTAAAGCTACAGGCAGAGAAACTGTGTCTGTTCTGAGCAGGGCTGAAATAGAATTGTATGCATTCTAAAATACAGGATCGGAGTGGATTTTGGCAAGAACGTTCACAGACATGTTTTGGGGACCTCTGAGAGCTATTTAAACTTGTTGAAAAGGAGCACAATATATGACCTTTAAGGAAAAAAACTGAGTGTATTTGGATGCAGGCGGAACCATCACACTGCAGCTCTTCAAATATTAACATTGAGCTTAAGCATCAGATACAGTTTGTGTTGTTTTTGGAAGCATAACAACTTGGCTATGTTTTTTTTTTTTTTTTAAAGAAGGCTTAAATTAAATGGCAACCTTGACTACTGGTTTCACATATGACACAAACAGTCTTCTGGTTGGTAAGTTCAAGTAAAAGCCCCTGAGGGGAGAATTCTCCCACATGAAGGTTTAGTGCTGACCACAGTCTGTTTTCAGACACTTTCAACTAGCCCTGTTTTCAACCCTGGGTGCGAAAAGCCTTTTTGGCTACTGAAAGCATGGGTGCTAAGTGGTATTGATCATAAAAAAAATCTCTCCCTCAAGAAGCACAGACACACAGGAAAAATAAAGAAATTGATCCCCACCTGATTCAGCCTGGACGCTCAATTTTATAATCACATAGATAAAATAAAATAAAAGAAATGTGAGCATGTATTGAAACTTGAACTAATCTAAGGCTGGGCGGCTGTGGCTCAGTGGTAGAGTCGTCGTCTCTCAACCGGAAGGTCGAGGGTTCGATCCCCAGCTGAGCAACATGTCCAATGTGTCCTTGGGCAAGACACTTAACCCCGCATTGCTCCTGCTGCTTCGGTGGCGGTGTATGAATGGATTAGTTACTTCTGATGGATGATACTACATAGCAACCACTTCCATCAGTGTGTGAAAGGGTATGAATGGGTAGGTGTGACATGCAGTGTAAAAGCGCTTTGAGTAGTCAGAAGACTAGAAAAGCGCTATATAAGCTCAAGTCCATTTACCATTTACCATTTAAACAAAAAAAAAGTTAGAGCTGAATAACTTTGAAATTATTTAATTTTGTGGTTGACGTTTTGCTGTGCTGATGATGAATAGAGTATAAATATAATTTCTGCTGTGTAATCTTAAAGCTCAGGGCTTGTACATCCTTATTATCACCCAGACAATTAAATAGATTTGATCTTTTTTTAAACCCGTTTTGGGGGAGAAAATGTTTTGAAATCAGAGCATCATCTGGAAGATTACAGATAAAATCTTCAGTCTTTTAATTTTCCTGCTCCACTTATTCCTCCTCCTCTGTCTTTGATGTCTCTCCGTCTGTGCTGACAGTTGTAATGGCTAGGTTTTTTTTTTTTTAGGATTTCTTTTATGAGCACTCGCAGACACTAACTGTGTCTTCTCTTTCGTCTATTTTTTATTTCTCATCACTTTATTTAATATCTTGTCTCCATCTCACTTCTTATCTGGCAGGACTGAGAAATCCCTCTTTGTTTGTGGATTTTAATGTTTTAATAGATGCCGAGTTTACTTTCATCTTCAGTTTTAAGTTCACGCAACTGCTAATTAGCAGCCTACATCGGTTACAAACAGTTCATGAAGATGCAGTCCTCCCTGCACTTGTTTAACAGAACTGATTGGCTCTCAGTGCAGATAGCATACATAGAAAATCTGCTATATTTAGGTCAAACACACTAGTAAGAAAGGAACCATGAAGGTGATCCATTTACCATTCATGATATAATAAAAAAAATCTCTCCTGTGCTGCACATTTTCCACTGCACTGACAGACTGACCAGGGTGTCAAGCGAGGCTCACTTTGTGCTTCACTTGTTCTGCTGAGATCTGAGATTTATTAAAAAATGCTGCTGGGCTCCAGAGGCGGCTAAAATCGATGAAAGCACAGCTGTAAATCTGACCAGCAGGAACCAGGCCTGAAACTAGAGGTGTCACCACTTCTGTGCGGGTGAACAAGCCTACTCAAAACCTCTGGAAATCTCGCTGAAGATTAATGGCAGGACAAGGTCAATATGTTACAGCATGGCAAGGTTCAGACCTAATGTATTGTTTTCCACTAAGTGGCTGCTATTGTATAGAAGGGGTTGGCTTTTTTGTGCAGACCACAGACTTACATGATAGCAGCTAATCCTCGAGACTCTTATCCCATTGTATTTATTTCCTTGAACTGGGGGTGTCCAAATATGAGCAAGCAGTAGGTTATACAGAACACTCCCTCAGTAGCCCACTTCATTTGTTAAAGGCCCTTGGGGAAATTTGAGGTGTGTGTAACCAAAGGACCCTGAGTCAACTCCATTTTTGTGAGCCACATTTCTGAACTTTGCTTTCAGCAGTGTCATTGCATATAGAGTGGTGCAGGAGCAACAGCATGGCAGGCTATAAACTTTACAAAATTAGTCTCAAGATGACCCTTTAGTGGTCCCAATGTTTTTACTGGTAGCCAAGTCATTTACAGAGGTCTCCTCCTCTTAAAAACAAACAGCAGTCCAGGTGATCTCAAGTGGTTAGAAAACCGAATAAGGACCTAGACGGCGCTTTTTGCGCAGGTAGTGCTCGTTTTTGATATAGAAGTTCAGTGTTTTCAGCGCTCAGCACCCTTAGTGCAAAAACACCCTCGGTGTCAGCTGTTCTTTGTTGCTGCAATCACAGCGCTCTTAGACGAAAACAGTTCAACTTTTGGAACCAGGTCAAGCTCGTCATGGTCATGGACATTACTGAGGGAAACAGAAGTTAACTTTCGTAACCTATAGCAACAATGAGCGCTAGTGATACGTGCTCTGAAATAGAGGTCTGACCAAGCGTTCACGCTGCAGGCTAAAGTGATCTGAATCAGATTTTTTGGCTCCTATGTGACTCAGATCTGATTTTTATTACGAGTGTAAGCACAAGTCACATGGAATCTGATTTTTTCAAATCAGATTTTGGCCACTTTCATATGTGGATTTAAATCAGATACAGTCCTGATCTTTAACAATGCTACCTCAGTCTGAACAGCCAGGTCAGAATGAATGCGTCTTTGATGTCACTCACTGGCAGCACGAGAGGGAGAGGGGGGCTTACATGTGCTGCGTGTGACGTGTTTGTAGTTGTTCTTTTCATGTGGGTTAGTTCAGGACTTATAGTTCACACAGGAGTCTGATATAGGCCACATTGAAAAAGTAATATGAACAGCCAAACAAACAAAAAATCACATCTGAGCAAGAAATCAGAATTGAGCACTACGACTTGCATTGTGAACGCAGACTCAATGTTTCTCATTCAAAATCCGTCTTTCTCCAATGGTCAGGGAATCCGGAGGGTCTTCATGCATTTTCTTTTTTGCGTATCAGACAGTGTTAGCTTGTTTTCAGGTTGTGATTCCTTTCGTGTTCATTGTTATAAGCTTTTTACATGGAGACAAATTCCTGTAGGGGAATTTCTACATCTCCTAAACAACAGACCACAAAATTTCATGGAGTGGTCAGCTAATATGCAAGCTAACTGTTACTAACTTTAGCTCGCAAGTGATGAATCCTTAAAGACAAAGAAAGTCAAAAGAGACCCATCTAAGCTGGTGTTACAAAATATCTTTGATAGATTTTGTTAACAATGTATTTTTTTGGTTATCTCTTTTAGCTGTCACTTCCAGCGTACAGCTGAGCAGAGAGCTCAAACTGCTCTGTTAAAGGTAAATTGCACAATGTAAGGCTGTGCCTGAAATGAGGCTACTCCCTTTCTAATACCCAGCCTAATATTTTTAGATTTATTCATTTACGTGTTCCTACATTTCATTCTTTGAGATGTATTCTGTATTATGTCAATTGAAACACACATTTTCAGTCACATATACTGTCTGCTTACAATAACAAAACATAACACATCTAGTTACTGTCATTTGATACTACACCTGTCAGTGATGGTACAAACAAATTAAGATTCAAAAGTGTCTTCAATTTATTAAATTCAATCTTGAATGCAAAAAAACAAACATGTACACCCGGCAAAAACATCAGGCATCTGAATGTTGTGTGCATTCATTTTTTAAAACAAGTCCACTCGTGAATTAAATATGGGATATTTTGTTAAACGTCTCTCTTACAATACCACTGTGGTACCACAGCACTGTGGTGAAAAACAGAAGACTTAGAGTGAACATCATTGCTATCCACAATTACATGTAACCAAACTGACCGATGTCATCACTCTGACGCCTTGACTTCTCAGTTAGATATTATTCTGGATTTACATTACAGATTATGAAATTAGATGTTTTTCTTTTTACCAACTGTGCTGTCATGCAGTTAGCCGTTCTGAAACCCTCATACGCTTAATCAGAGATGTTTTAATCAACATGGTGCGACACACCTGTGGCAGCAGGTAGTGATTGAGCAGGACGCAGTGAGCTCGTCAGAACGTCAAGAAACATCTGTGTGTAATTAAATCTGTGTTTGTTTCACTGGCTGGATGAGACTCTGTGCACTGCCTTCTGCTGGCTGACAAAAGATTTACATCATCAGCCATGTTTAGGAGCGGTGTTTTGACATTATGATAGTTTGAAAAGCACAGGTGTCAGTGATTAAATTATGATGGCTGAATGCTGCTTCAGTTCCAGGTCCCTGGTATCATGCGTCTTGGCTCACTTTCACTTTTACGGCTTACTGGAGCTGGGAAACTCAGTATTCTCACAAAGAGCTGAGATGAGTCAAAGTGGCTGCTTTGAATCAGGGCTATTAATTTTTTAGTGTGATGTGTTTAAGGAGATACTTTCATGGCTCCTAAGTGAATTCATTGCCCTTAAATTCACAAACCAGTATATTTTGAGTCACAGAGGGAAACTCTGTTTTTAAATGACATTTGATTTTATGAAAATAACTCAATGTGTTGATATATTTGGAAGCCTTCCAAAGAGTGATGGATTGCCTATAGCGGTTATGTTGCGCTGTTCATCCCTCGCTCTCTCCTTTCCGTTTCCTGTCTCTCTTCAGTTGTCCTATCTAATAAAAACAAAAATGGCACAAAAATATCTTTGAAAAGAAAGAAGCATTTTCAAAGAAGTCTAATGCAACAATTGTTGTAAAAGTTTTGCACTAAAATATGGATGCAAAGGAAGATGTGTGTTCTGAAAGTACATTCAATTGAATAATTAAAACAATTTTTCAAAACATTTTTAAAAAATCATGTTGAAGTCCAGAGGGTGGAAAAAACTCAAAAGGGTACAGATTTTCAGAAAAACTGCTTCAGGAATCAAAAACGTATTCCAATATAAATGAGCTGCAGTTAATTTCCCAAACGTCTCTGCTATAGCGCTGACATCCCTCGACAGGGGAGCCTGGACAGCACTGATGAAAAAAAAACAGATACAGCCGATCTATAAGACATTAATACTTCTCTGTGGTGCTGTGAAAAGTTTCTATCCAGGCCAGGAGTGAGAACTCAACTCTCAACAGGACCAGTGATGTCATTGAAAAGCTTTCCTGTCTTTCTTTTGTTTTTTAAAGAGCTCTGTATTTTGTTCATATTAAAACCCAATACAGACATCAAATTTGAAATCATGTCACTGCCTTTACTGCTTTATGTGTAATCTTTGGCTTCCTTTAATGAAGTCCATCAATGTCCTGGCATCAGTGTGATTTAAAGACGAAATTCTTTAGAATTTAGAAAAAAACAAAGACGACATGATATTCGTCATTCACATGACAGCTATTTTCCACTGATATTACACTCAATATAGATAATTCAGGGGCTGTTATATCGTTTTACCATACAACTATGTTAAATGTACAATATGTAAATGGTAAATGGACTTGAGCTTATATAGCGCTTTTCTAGTCTTCTGACTACTCAAAGCGCTTTTACACTGCAGGTCACACCTTACCGTCACACTCATTCATACACTGATGGTAGTGTTGGCTATGTAGTAAGACCATCAGATGTAACTAATCCCAGTCATACGCATTCATACGCCGCCGACGAAGCAGCGGGAGCAATTCGGGGTTATTCGGACATGTTGCTGCAGCAGCTGGGGATCGAACCCCCAACCTTCCAGTTGAGAGACGACGACTCTACCACTAAGCCACAGTGTAGAATTTTATGACAATGTTTACATTAAAATATCTAAATTCATTAGTAATTGACTAAACCCATGTTATATATTTTTTGTTGAGTACTTACATCACCTCAAATATTTCCAACAGTTATCAAAGCCAGAGAAATACGTAATTTTATAGTTGTAACG
The DNA here is from genome assembly GCA_020745685.1 of Tautogolabrus adspersus. Classification (NCBI taxonomy): domain Eukaryota; kingdom Metazoa; phylum Chordata; class Actinopteri; order Labriformes; family Labridae; genus Tautogolabrus; species Tautogolabrus adspersus. The sequence continues at coordinate 9,457,346 of CM036552.1, forward strand.
GGACGCGTCTTGTTGAGGTGGCCGCCGTGATGAGCCGCTATGACAGACAGAATGTTTATCGTTGCCGCGGAAATGCCTGATGTTATGTCAAAGACCGCTACATACTGTAAGGTAGCGGGAATTACTACTGAAAACTGCCGTACTGTTGCTCTATGTGCTGCTGTGATAAAAAGCCACGCAAGTTAATCTTGGATACATTGTCGTCATCAACGTCATCTTTTGTTATTGTTGATCGAGAGCCCCCTGGTGGCGGAATTTACATATTGTATCTTTAAATACCTGATTCTGATAGGCCAAGTGCTCATTAGTGGTTGGCTATTCCTCTAGAAAATGTCAACAGACTCCAACAGTTACAAGGAAAATGGCCGCAGTGTGACTATGGACAAGAGATAAGTGTGACACCCACTATAGCATCTATCTGAGCAGTGAAATGGTAATGGAGCAGAGATGGTCGTGGCAGTTGAACAAATCAACAGTGTTTTGGTTTCATCGATTGTTCGTGTGATGTCAAACTCAAAGTCCATTCTTAACCCAGCAGGGGTCCGCCTCTGTGCCTGTTTATTCCGATGCAGTTTGTTCGAGTACACCTTGAAGATTTTTCTACACAAGGACACAAGTATTGACTAAGATGTAAGACCAGCCGGTTTTTCCCCCCTAAGTGCAGAAAACCAACTTGTTCTCTCTAATTTTGTTTCGTGTGCCTTTGTGGTCAGGATTTTATTTCGGTTTTCCAACTATCCAAAGACATCAATTCAGGGTTTTTGCTTGTTTGTTCCAAAGCTGTTTCATGAAGCACTTACTGGTGGAGACATCCCACAGGAGGCAATTACAGACCATTCTATTTCACAATTACTGTGATCATCCGTGTAGATGGCAAGGCTCTTGGAACAGCTGGGGCGAATAAATCAAAGCTGTGAGAGCAGAGCAGGTGGAATACAGTGAAAGGAACTTCACTGAATCGTCTGCTATAGATTGGAGTTTTACTGTGTGGAGTATTGAACAGGTGTAGACATCACTCAAAGCCAAGAAGGTGTGAAATACAGAAGACAGGAGATTTATCAGGTTCTGGTTAAAAGAGGAACGTTGCTTTCCTGATGATATCACATCGTGGAAGGAAATTTAGTTATTTACCCTTATTAATCCTGCTCTGGTAACTCATATTGTACAATATCAATCCAACATTGAAAATACAAAATAGTGTAATCCATTTTTATTGCTTTAAACTGTCAGTCATATTTTTTACTAAAGGAAAAGACTATAAAAGGTCAAAAAATGACTTTAATCTGAAGATATAGAATTGCTGCTTTTCCTCTAATTATTTACCTCTTGCATTAAAAGGAAGAATGTGCCACAATTTACACTTAATACATTCTGTAGGAGAAATCACTTATATCCTAGTAAATATCTCTCTCTGAGACATGACTGTCTTGCTTGCACTTTTTTTTTTTTGGCCGTGTTTTACATGAGGTTTATGTGGACGGGACGGCCGTCTGGCTCCTCCCATTGCGTATAAAAAGCTGTTTTACTGGAGGACTAGTGGAAAGAAGAATAACACACTCACTGATTATTTGAATGTCACGTAAGCGTTTTTAGATCATAGTCATTCCGTGGAGATTTACATGCAATGTAAAGCTACAAGCTAACTAAAGTGTGCTAACATTAGTCCTCTAACACAACAATGCAAGCTCAAGCAAAGAACTATTTTGTCCGCCGCTTGCTCCTTAGTGCACACATGAGGGCGGGGGGGTTCGAGGTGTGTCTCTGGAGGAGAGCGGAGGTGCAGCCAAACAGCAGTTTGTTGAGGTTTCATGTTGCTGCTAAAGGGCGACATTTACTGGATCAAGGAGTTGCTCGTTGAGTTTACATCGATATAAACTTAAGAGAGTTCACAGTGATATTGTAAAACACAGATAAGTTGTCATTAAAGCTAGGGTAGGTAATTTTCGAAAACTAGCATGATTTTGAAAGTAGCATTAGCTCCGTGCTCCGTCTTCACCTACCCCCTCCCCTCTGTGCTCCCTCAAAAGCCGCGCCCCTCACTTACATGCACTAGCACCATTGGTCCAGAAGCGGATTTCAGCTGATGCTTTGAGTGTGGGCTCGTGCATGCATGGGGTAGAGAACGAGCAGGGAGACAGAGAGGCGTGATTGGTTCATAAAACTTGAACTGAGTGCAGACATTGGTCAAAGTTTTTACAGGCTTACAACTGCTACAGATGACGGATTTTCTTTGTTTCTTTTTCAGAGCACATGAATTATTAATTTCTGTCAGGACCCAAAGACAGTTTCAACCAAAATCTGAAAAAGTTTATTTTGGTGAAATTACCTTCCCTACCTTTAAATGATTATATTATGTTGAGCTGTGCAAACTTTCCTCCTAAATTGTGTTTTGTAGCGTTGATGTATGAATGTTTTCAACTATTTACTTTTTTTAAAAATCAGAGAGGCTGTCTAAAGCAATGTTTCCTTGTGTGTAGTGATGTCACTGCTGAAAAATATCCTGGGACATTTAAGCTGCAGAACTCAAATCTGTTTTAAACTGTTATAATTGGACCAGACAGAGGGAACTCTCCAGAGAGGACTGAATACATTTGAAGCATCTAAAATAAGATTTTGAATACAGCACTGATGAAAGCTCAGGATTTATAAAGAAGACCACTGTTTCACTGTGTGAATCTTGACTGACTGTGTGGAATCTTTTTTGTTGGAGACATATTTCATTTATTAACATTAGGTTTATGGGCTGTTGGCCTAACTGGAGATTTCAACTACACCTGAAGTGCTGTACGCCATGCATTAATGCTCACTGCGCCTCTCTTAATGCAGAGAAGCACTGCTCATTTCTGCTATGATTCTCTGCAAGTGTCAAAAAAAACCTCCCTAATAGCCCGACCCACAGTGATATGACTGCAATCTGCGCATAATCACGCCTCATCAACTGTTGCTAATCAATCGGCCATGTGAACGTGCAATAAGAAGAACATGCGTGTCAGCCCTCTGCTCAAATCTGAATAAATCATTATAGGACAAAATCTTACAAAAAACATTAATGTAGTCTTTGTCAGAAAATACGCTCAAGACCTTCTCTCCATCTTCCAAGCCGAATGCAGTAAATGCTCAAGTCTGGAATATCAGGGCTCATGTTGGACTCGAGTCCAAGGCCTGAACTTGAGTACTACAACACTATTGGACAGTCAAGGAATTGTTATTTTGTTTAGACTTCTGCATTGTCTTCATTTTTCAATCAGAGGTAGCTGCTTGACTGCTAGCAGCGCTGCTAAATGAGAGTTAACAGCGATTAAGCCTGGCTCACACTGTAGGATAATCGGGCCGATTTGAGGTCCAATTCCTCCTCCCCGACAATCGCAGGGTCGCTCCCGACTCAAGGCTGCTCGGAACCGATTATCTGGCCAGATTATCTTGTAGTGTGAGTGGTACAAAGTTCCAATCTTAACGTCCCCGATCTGCTCGCCGATCGTCGGGGACGCTCCGATTTATTTCAAACATGTTTGATATTTAGAATGTAAAATCTTGACAATTACGTCATAAGCGCGTCTGGCAGAAGTCGCGCATGACTACAATATTATCACAATATTATATAACCTCTTATTATCCCTGCAAAACGCAGAAACCTACAGTCCTCGGTGGCTGCGGAGACGAGGACTCCTCCTCTCCTCAGCCACCTGCATGCGAGTCCATATACGTCGCCTTTTTTTTTTTTAGGATTCGGTTCACAGGACGGCACAGATCATCAGTGCAGCACTTTTCTGAAACATTTTATCCATATATCTACGTCTGTATCAACTTTCCTATATCCTACAACAACTTCCACTTCCTTATCTGCCGTCCCCTGGAGTCCGTTGGAGTTTTAAATGAAACTTTATTAAAAATTGTCAACGCTGCGTCCCGATTTTCACTCGTACAGTGTGAGCTCTCAGGATGTGCCCGACAATCGGGTCGTACAGTGTGAGCACATAAATCTTAAGGTCTGGTCGTGCGTCGTAAACGATTCAGTCGTACAGTGTGAGCTGACGTTCCACCCCGACTTTTATACAATCGGGGGAATATCGTACAGTGTGAGCCCGGCTTTAGCTGTTACAGCGCCGCTGATGCCAACAGAGGAAGAACAAGAAACCATTGCTTTTGACTAATCATGAGCCATTTAGTGAAAAAAAGTTGTTTTCACTCTTGGCAACAATTTAGCATGGCCACACTTGACCTCAGGATTTGTTTTGTCTTTTAGCTTTGTAGCTCGTAGCATGAACTTGCACCAAGGAAGAAATGTAGGCTGAAAAGAATAAAGACAATCAAAGTCAATCTCAAGAAACCAACTCATGATTAGAATCTGAGCCAATACTTTGAGAGTTTCAGGTCAATTAAAACGCATGTTTAATTGAGTTTTTGTGTATATGTGGTTGTCGAAGACATTTAGCCAGTAGTATACTTTAATGCTGGAGAGATGAGGCTTGTTTGCAGGAAACTTTGGTCTGTCAGATGAGGACGTCACTACTGAAAAGGCTCATCCATATATGTCAACAAGCATGTGTTTACTGTCAGTAATGCTTAGGGGATGACCTTCACTGCTCACTTAAGTGCTCAAATGCATTGAGATGCTCCTCCTAAAGGTCTCTATTTCCTTCCTTTCCATTAGTCCTAACCACATGCTGTTTTTTTTACTCATGTGCTTGATCCACATGGGAGTTGTGGGAGCTAGGGTGAACATATCGAGGAGCAAGCCCCTTGAATAATGGGATGATATTCTACTTCAATGTTACTGAAACACAGATCTACATGTATGCACGTAAGTCCACCATCTCTGCCAAAGAATAGTGAACCTGGGTAATCAAATATTTAGACTTAAACTTTTAGCATATTTTTGTGCACATTCCCAGAATTCACTTCGTTTTATCCGGTACACTTCCCCGTTTATGCAAACAGCTCACTCCTGTGAACAATGAATTTCTCATAAATAAAACATGAATAGAAAGAATGCAGACATGGTTGAGAGGTTTAGTTATCCTCCAACTCAACCTTAGATTTGTTAGATGCAGATTTGAATGAAAGATAAAGTCAACATCACAGTGTCTAGAGATCGCAGTGTGGTTTGGTTTGGGTTTTTTTTAAATGAGAGAAGTTAAATCTGTATCAAATGAGTTTCTCGGTGCAACGAACACCCAAAAAAAACATCTGAGATTGGTATTCACTTTACAAAACTGAGTTTGTCACTACTAGTACGGCCTGAAAAATAGTTTTATCTTCGAACAGGAGGTTGTTTATAGAAAAAAAGGATCTCATTCTAAGGGAAAATCTGAATGATTTTATTATCTGACACATTAGTGTAAAACTAATTATAGAACTTTATTTTTCAATGGCTGAACATTGCTGTGCAAAAAAAGCAAACAAGACAACACATCTAAAAGCTGGCCAAGTGCAAGACCTATTTATTCATGTGTAAACTTTTGGATTCTTCCCACACTGTGCCAAGCTATCAAATGTTTCCCATTGGGCGACACCAGTAGCCTAGTGGTTAATGGCGTTCCCCATGTACAGAGGCCATAATCATCCAAGCGGCCTGCAGGTTGGAGGACTATTGGAATCCAATCTGTGGCTCCTTTCCCACATGTCATTCCCCACTCTCTCTCTCTGCCTGATTTCTGACTATATTCACTGTCCCATCTCTAAAATAAAGGCTTAAAAGCCCCAAAAAGAAAACTATAAAAAAATCCCTTTCATTGATTCTTTTTTATTGCGTGGAAAATAATAAAGCCTGAATGTCCTCAAAGTAGTACTTCTTAACTTGCAGGGTCTTTCTTTAAAACTACAAATCATATACTCACAATACAGACATATACTCGTATAATACTCTGAAGGCATAAATAAGTTAATATTCGGAAAAATAAATCAAAAATCTGTGTAACTTTTTTGTATTTTATTGTGAGCGAACAACACGTTTTGTCTGTGGCTTCCTCGGGTTCGCCCAGCACAATCACAGGGTGTGTTAAATATTTTCATTGTGCTGGGCGAACCTGAGGAAGCTACAGGCAAACCGCGTTGCTCGCTCACAATAAAATACAGTGACGTTTTTTCCATGTGCCACGGATTTATTTTTCATGATATGTTCCTGCAACCGTGCGCACTTGAGAACGTACAGGCTGTGCACGGGGTACCCTGTTAGCCAAGTAAATATTTGGATTTTATTTTTTATTTTTTTGCCTCATCCACTTTTGTTTTGTGATGGACTGTTTTGTCAGAAATGGAAGCCATGATGTTTTTCCTTTGATTAGTATATTGCGCTTCTGCTCCCACTGGATTGCAAGAGTCTAACCCACAAATTATATACTGTCTTTATGCGTGACCTCTGAGTTGTTTTTGGTAACGTTTGTGCCGTCATCAGAGCTTATACAGTATAAATAGTGTGTACATTTGTTTTAACAACAATGACTTGTGCTTTTATCTTTAAATCCATTTTCATAAAGCCTTGGACCCTCATGTGACGTGTGAATCACTTTTTGATATGAATCCACCTTTTTATAGATCTGTACAAGTTAACTTTGATTAGAAGTACATACAGTATATGCATCAGAAGGAATCAGCAGATACTGGGACTGAGTGGGGGGCAGGGAGATCAAGGTTTCTGGACTTCATGCATGCCTGTCTGCCTCCATCATGCTCATGTGAACAGCAGGCGCTCCACAGGATGTGTCATGTCATTATTAACCACCAGGGGCCAATGAATGGAGAGCAGCGCAGTTCTCTATATACAGTCTTTTTATGGTGCAAGGGATAACCTGAAGTGTGTGTGTACATGTTAACGTCTATGGTATGAGAGAGAAGGGGGGGAGGGGGGTTAGTAAATGAGCAAGCAACAGAGAATTTCATTGTATGCGAGTGTTCAACATCCCTGCAAGGTATTTTTAGCATTGTTTTTTTCAGTATCTTCAGCATAGCGTTCCCTCCATACTGAGCTTGATTCTGGTTTCTCATGCATTTCCTTTTTAAACAGCCGGATATGGAGTCACACACATGAACAATATACTCACACACACATAAAAGCATTCAGTTTGCTCTAATGGCAAACCTTCACAGGCCTCTGATTGTCCCAAGCAATAAATCATATTCACTTTCCACATCTGAAATATTCATTCCATGTTAATCAAGCACCGCTACCTAAATACACACACATGCACACTCACACACACGCAGAGGTGTGTGAGACAAAGCGGGACCCTGCATGCCTGTGTGAGAATATTTCCTAATGATGTCGTGACGCAGTTATATGTTATAGCGCTCAGACTTGTTAATGCATGAACAATAGGAACAAGGCTGGCGTGCTGTGATTGTCATGAATGGCAAGCTTTTCTTAAAGGTTTCACACACTAATCAGGGACATTTAAATGATGTGTATGTTTTTTTCAAATTTAAACATGCAATCCTTTTGGAGCAAGCAAACACTTTAAAAAAAATGCAAAGTCATTAAAAACATGATCGCTACGCCAGCGGCTCTATGAGACTGTACTGAAGCAAATCAGTGTAAGTTGTTAATTTCCATAATGATGACAGTTAGAATTCAGTCCCTTTCCTCATCTACTTGTTTTTGTTTTTTTTAAAGAGCCAATATAGGCAGCCCTGCAAGTTAACTTTTTTATCAACTTGTTTGGAAACTTGCTGTGAAGAACTGTCTCAACAAACTGAGGCAATGGAAAGCAAATGTGTAACTTTGGTCAGAGTGACTGGACAATTTGTGTCCTTAAACTCAAAGGATTAAACTACGTTTCACATTTTCAAAACTCTTAACACGACTTTGAAGAAATAATCGTGGAAAAGTTAACGTGTACTTTTTAGGCAGAAGAGAAACTTGTATTTCTGTGTAGAACAAGCTTAAATAATGATCTACATTGTAATGAATTACTGACGCTCTCCACAGTATCTGGAATGGCTGTCTAAAAGAGAAATACTGAATCCTTTTTTTTCATTGAATAAATAAATCTAGTCTCTGTACAGGACTATAATTTTGATAGCTAACTCCCTCCAAGGTGTTTATACACAATCACAACTGGTATAGTCAGTTGTTCGACCAGAAGGTCGGGTGTATGTTCCCTAGCTCTTTCAGCCACATGTCCGATGTGTCCTTGGGAAGACACTTAACCCCAGTATGAATGAGTATGAATGGGATTAGTTCATTCTGATGGTCACTTTACATAGCAGGCTCTGCCATCACTGTGTGAATGGATGCAGGTGTAAAAGAAAAGTCAGAAGACTAGAGAAGTCCATTTACCATTTACTCACAAATTCTGTTAAAACATATTTCAATACCCTCAGTAAAAGCAAAGACACAAAGACACTGTCAGCCTCTGGTTGGAAAAGCACAACTGAATAAAACACGTTTTTTTTTTTTTATATCACCAAAACTTATATTAATTTTGAACTTTCTCTCTTTTAGATCCCTGTCATGACGGGAGCCTTCATGGACTCGTCACCCAATGACGACTACAGCGGCGAACACTCCCTTTTCAACTCTTCGGCCAGCGTCAACGCCGCCGCCTCAGCCGCATCAGTACACGGACAGCCGGATGAGTCGCAGTCCATGTCCAGCGATGCCATCTGGCTGTGGATTGCCATAATCGCCACTATCGGAAACATTGTCGTGGTTGGGATTGTCTACGCTTGCACTTTCTGATGAACAGATGCAAACAAAGACAAATGCACACCTACATGTTCTGCTCTTTGCAGATTTCTGGACCCAGGAGCACGGCCAGGCTTTGTAGACAACCACGCAAACTTTCTCTATCTCTCTCTCTCTCCTTCTTTCGCTCTCTCCCTTTCACCTGGCTTTTTAGATCAGTTTTGGCCCCCTTAGGGTGTGGAAGTTGTGGAACTAGACAGTGACATATGGACCTCTGCTTCTTCATCACTGGGAGAGACTGTGACTTGGCTGCATATGTTGGCATCAAACGCTGGATTGGATGGATTGGATGCTACATGTGGGAGTTAGAGAAGAAGCCTGTGTACAACAGCTCTTTAGTTAAAAACAGAAACATTAAACCTGCGCCCTCAAGCAAGAATCAAATGAACCTTTTTGGATTTTCTGTTGGGTTTTTTTTTCAGCTTAAGTTTGTTTCCATGTTTCTCCTCAGACAACACCCTCACTTGTAATGCAGAGATGGGAACGGAGATTAAATGGGGCTTAAGATTTCAGGTTGATCCAGGCCATCCTAAACCTCCACCAGATAGTTTCAAAGCAATTTAGGGCAGAGCTGTTTAATTATGCGGCTGAATAGAGACGGTGAATGTTAAAACATTTAGAAAGTACTGGGGATTACTTTCATGCAAGGCAGACCTGAGCCGCACCATGTTGGAGCTCATTTAAGGACTAATTTGTGAATGAAACACAGTAAGGACGCTGAACCTTGAGCTCTCTATTGTGTTACTAAACAATTTTATGGACAGGACAGCACTGACTATCATTGAATTCCTTTGAAGTACACGTTTAAAATCTATTAAAGATGGTTTATCCAATCTGTACTCAGTTATACACTATGGGTGGTGACCTATAATTCAAAACTAAGTCACCCAGTTGAAATGAATGGGTTTCTTGTTATTGGAGTTATTAGAAATAACGTGTAATGTCATGGTCTGTTTAGTTATGTTTGGATATTATCTACACATGCTTACTTACTACGATTAAAGCACAAATTTAAAGGCCTGATGTAGCCTACTTTACTTCTTGCACCTGATTATTGTTTGTAGTTTGTTTTGAATACAGATTGTAAAGTATTTGTCACTCAGACATCATAGTGTCAGCAACAGAAGGTGTAAGATCCCGATATTACAGATGTGTAATGGTAGATATGGCGGACCTCTATAGTGAACATACTTGTGAATACTGAGCGGGAAAGGAGGCCTTACTTTTAAATGAGGTTTTGTTTGAAGCTGCCCCTCTAAATTTGTCTCTGTTTAGTAATTTGGTTTTCTGTTACCGTAGAATCTGGAAGCAGCTGTCTCCATGGCAACTAATCCTTCTTCTAATTGGGAGCAATGACTTTCTACTCTGAGACTCAGACATTAACCTGCAGCCACGGATGCGTTTTGTGCTCTTTATACCGAGCATTAGAAATCACAGAAAACACAACACGGCATTTACACACATATTGCATCTGGTAGCCTTTGAATGTTATCTGTGCTTTTTGCTTACACTGTTTCAATTAAGAAAGCAGCAAACCTACGAGAGTTGATAACAATGTTTATGCCTTTTTGAATATGCATTGAAGGGTCAGCAAATACCGTTTTTTAATTTTCTGTCAGCGTATCTTTCTTTTCCTGATTATCTATTATGGAAAGACAGAATTAGAAGAGGAAGCTTTATTTCAGTACTTTTTGTTGCTTCTCATGGGATGTAGAAGGTAATATCAATGTGCTTTAGGTGGAAATACATAGAGCTGTCCTGTAAACACTTAAACAATACAAATGTCCAAACACTGAGTTACCATAGTAGCTCACTATGTCAGCTGTACCCCATGTAAGGAGAAATAGACAGACACTTATCTCCATTCTTATCAGTTCAAATGTTTAAATAAGGACTTTTCAAGCCTGTTATTTTTAATAAATGGTTGATGTAGAAATACTGTATGTAGACATGTTGTAATCCACATACACAATGCTCCTTTTGTAAAGATATATACTATTAAAATTTCTGTATGAATGCACATTGTTTTTTTCTCTATCGCCAAAAGAAGCTAACTTGTCCACAGGATTCAAACTCAGTTCCTCTGGACCCAAGTGTCAAATGAAGAATGATTCATTGGACACATTCCTGGCTAAACACAAACTTTTTTTTTTGGGGCTTTTGTACGCAGTGCTTGATCATGCGAGAAGGTGCTTTAGCTCCATCTTTTCTCTCTGCCTGAATCACCTGGCGTTGCTCCTGGTGAGGTGAACCAACTGACAGACAACAACAGTCACTGCTGAGAACTCAGGTGAGATTGATGCTAAGCTGAAATGGCTCCATTTGTTATTCTGACACAGACACAAGTTGTTTTCAAACCATCTGGATTTAGTGGATCCCTGCAGCACTCCTCCTTCTCCCTCTGTTTCGAACTCTTTTTAAACTAGGACTGTGTGACTTTAATACTTCTGGACATGCAGGATATTTACAAAAAGATTACTCATTTATGTCAGTTGATACATTTATCTTACAGATTGCCTGATTTTATACATTTATCTTAATTTAGAAGATTAGCTCCACTGTTTTACCTTTCAAATCTAAATGTGAGGTTATGAGATTGCACTCAGGCCCAGCACGTTTTTGACTGAGTGTTGACATCACCATGATTGTGCTCACAGGCTAATGTTAAGCTTTATCTTTATTCATGGTCTTTGTTTGAAATCTGACATTTGAAAAGTAGCACAACAGTCAAAGTAAAATAAACAGGAAACTTGTCTGGCTAAAGCAAGCTCCTCAATTTGATCACAATTCATCCTGAAGGGAACATGAATTTTCTTGAAACTTGTGGTTTTATTATTAAGCCCACCAATGCACCTGGCAACATCCATGCTAAATATTGCAGAGATCCTTTTTTTAGTTGTTGAGACATTACTCTAAAAAATATTAATCCCTACGGGGAAAGGGGAGAGGGGTAAGTGGAGCTATGCGATTCATCTTCTGTGGAACATGAGCTTTTGTACACATTTTTAAAGCAATCACCCAATAGTTCCTGAGATGTTTCAGTCTGGACAGAAACCGTGTAACCAACAAGTAACAAGCTGGCTGACTTGCCCCTGCAGTCCCTAGAAACAAAGTGCCTGTGAGTTTGATCAAAACCGATGTAACTCGTAGCACGTCACTTTTGTCTACGGGAGCTCCACAGTTGTCATAAAGTTCCTCATAACTACTTCTCAAGGCTGTTTTGCAAAAATAAATGCTAAAATAACTGTTACTTGATTAGAAATTAAATAATCTAATTGTCAACTGTCGTACTTACTCCCACAAGTTTCTGTTGGCAAATTCTTCTTTGCCCTGAGGTGAAATCCTGTCAAACCATTAATACATCTCCCTCATAGTCTAGTAAACTGTACTGCTCAATCTTTACACCACCTTACAGCCCACATCAGTCCTTTCGTCACTGACGAGGCAGATTGGTTTGATAATATTTGGATCAGCTATCTGTTTCCACTGCTTGTTACAACATTCCTGTCAAGCAACTCAATTCTAAAAAAATAAAGTCCTTTAAGTGTAAATGCAGCAACTGAATCCTAGAGGCAAGAGAGTCTCCCTCAGAGGGAGCACGATGAAATGGATAACCATTGACCTTGCCTATGCTAATCTATGCTAATGCATGCTAATTACGAGATTTTCAGGTGATGTTTTAAGAGAAATCTACCGTGTCCAAGACTGTTCTGTGCTTGATGAAGCTGGGTTTTCCAGTGAGTAATATATCATTTTATTTATTTAAAAGCAGGATGAGATTAATCAGTCTGAAAGAAAAGAAGAGAAGAAAAGAGAGGTGAGGAGGAGAAAGGTTGTAAAGGGAGGTTGTGTTACATCTCCTCCGCTGCCCCCCCAGTCTCACAGGATGTAACACTTCTGCCAAGCCCCTGTCCAGCATAGAGTGACAGCCGGGTGATGAGGTGCTGGGTATGCCGATACATGCCAAGTTGCTTTTGAAAAACAGTTTCTCCAGAGACGGTGTGAGGCTATTTTTATTCCCAGCCATCTACATTAGCATCTCTTTAATATCACTGTTTTTTGAGATAATGTGTGTTTGCAACTTTCTATGGTCTAAAAAGACAATATTATAACTTTATCAACTTTGAGATGTATGTCATTGTTTGAAATCAACCGCAGAATCTTGTTCTCGGATGTTTATTAGCACTCATCTGCTGCTGTCGCGGCCTTACAGAATCCAGATAGTGAAACAGGACGAGAGGGGCAGGGGAAGTGTAGAGACAGGAGGGGAGGGGAGAGCTAAGAGATGAAGGTGTTTCTGAAGAAAGCATTGTTTTGATCTGAAAAGTTGCCCTGAAAGACGCATATAAAGCCTTTAAAGGTCACATGTGTCACTTAAATGAACCAATCCTCTCATCTCGATGGCCCGTTTTCTTCTTCACGGGGAGAAGCAAACAGCATTCCTGAAACATGTGCAGTGGCCGCCTCAAAAAATAAACAATTCATTCCAAACACTGAACAAGCTAACAAATGGAATGGAAGCACCACCACTTCAACATTAAATAGTGCTAACATAGAATTAAAATCATAGATTCTCACTCAGTGAAAAAGCTGGGGCAAAGACATCTTGAACAGTCTGTTTTTACAATAAATCAAACAGCTGTACACAGATGTTTATTACACTATAGTGAAAAGCTGCACCAAATATCCTTAGAAGGGCACAAGGAACTGGAGCTAATAATAGCTGACATTCAGCCAGAGACGTAGTACATGTGGACAGGATACTGACACAAAGATAGACAATCATTATCACTCTCACATTCACATTCACACCTTTCAAGTGTCAGGTCAGTTAGACCTCAGATAATCTGGTATGTTTTTGGACTGAGAACCTGGAGAAAAAAAATTATGTACATAAATCAGCACTTAAAAATGTATTATTTTAATGTGTTTACAGCTTCATTATAAAGACTATATGGGTTTTATAAATGTCATATTGAAAGGTTAACTAATTTTGTTTAATGTTTTTTTTGTAGATAAAGATCTCGGCATGCGACAAGTATCTGAATATACTTGAGAAGTCGAAACGTACTAGACGTAAAATATTGAATTCTTTGCTCAGTGAATTTCAGTTTCTCCTTGTCAACAGACAAACGTAACGGTTGTGCTTTGGATTGATGAGCTGCTGACTCAAGTAACAACACTCAGAGTCTCGACTCTTAACAACACAGTGAGCCAAGAAACGTTTTTTTTGCGGTGTTGACACAAGTCAAAGCTCAACATTTCAACATTGTTATGGGTTTAATTAATGAGCCACTATCTCCACTTTCTGAAACAAGCTCATAAGCTCTGTTGAGTAAGAAAAGCAACTACCAGTGCTTTGAAGAGCCCCCTCCTGCTTCGTTCCTCATCCATGTCTATACAACCGCAACAGATAGGAATATAAAAAAATGGGGAATTTGGTTAAAAAAAAAAAACAGGTCATCGGGGTAACAACTGTGAGCTGCGTCATGTATTTCGCACTGTGTCGCTTGCGGGCTGTCAGGACAATGAAACAGGAAACAATAAAATTGTGCTGATTTTTGTCACAGACGCTCACTTGCTTCACCTTCTGTTAGGACAGGCTGTAATTTCAGATAAAAACTCTCTCATTACTCTACCATTACTGTACAAAATAAGAGTAACATGAGACTATTAAAGATACAGAAATCTAAGATAACAAAGGAGTGGTGGATGGGTTAAATTCAAAGACGCCATGCCTAGAAGTGAGCTAAGCCAACAAAGGAAGCTTAGTACCACTGTAATGGCAGTAGATTTGGAGGTAGAATTTGAAACAGACCCAGACCCAACATAAAGACTGACTTGGTTTCATGCATGTGCTCAAGGGCGACATCTACTGGATCAAAAAGTCGCACATTCAGCATTTAAAGATACAATATGTAGATTCAGCCACCAGGAGGCTCTCAAACGATAACAAAAGGTGACGTCGAGGCTGGCGGGGAATCACGGGAGTCCTCTCTGCTACTCTGCTTCTCCCCTCCCGATATTTTAATGTAAACATTGTCATAGAATTCTACAAATTGTACGTTTAAGCAAAAAAGGTCTACTCTGTTGTTTGGACTGCTACAAACTACATTATAGTTTGTCATATTTTAGCTTAAGCATTAGCACATTAAAGGGCTGCCTACTGTGCTGACCCAAATGTTGACCAATGACTTAGAAGTGTATTTGGTTAATTTTAGGCCCTAAAATGATATAAGAGGCCTTAAAGTGGTGTAACAGGGGGTCAGGATATAAAGGCTTGTGAATTAAAAAGCTGGAGCCAAAAGTTTAATGAATATCCAAAAGTACATGAGCTTATTGGCAGCAGACTATGGTAGAGGGAGGATAATGGAAATGCATGACTTTTCTTCAGGTTGATGTTTTCTGCCTCATAGGATTAACCGAGTCAATAATGAGCTTTTGATCACATTGTTTCCAGCTTGAAGTCACTTTCAGAGACAAAGAAAGAGTGCATATTCTCAAAAGATCAACAGACTGCCCCCACTCAAAAACATTTGTTCAACTCTAATTAAAAAAAGGGCGTCGATTTGGCACAAGGTATCAGAGCATAACATAAATGATGCTGTCTTTGCATCATCTGTAATCGACTCTGACATTACAATGATGAATGTCTTCAGCGCACAAGCAGGGAGGGGTTTTATTCTCTGGTCTGATACGTCAGAAACTGACAGCTGTCAAAACACTAACACAGATTTCCCCCACTGGCATTGTGGGATCGCCTCTTGATAACAAATAAGAGGACTAAAATGTGGTTGGTGGGGAAAAAATTGATTCAAAATGTGTTGCTACCATGGCAACAGCAGGGTGTAATAGATTTAGTACCACCTTTGGCTTCTGGCTTCCATTTCTGGAGCTCAATTTTGCTTGTTTCGGACTTCTTTTTCTTTCCTTCTGTCTTTCTCACCAACTAATACACCCACAAACTCAAGCCTGAAATGATGCTGCTCACATGTGTCAAATTACAAATATCGACTTATCTAAAACTCATATCCTGTAAAGAGTAGCTCAGAGAGTACCAACTACCTCTCTGACTAATCAGAACAATTAAACAACATGATAAGCCATGTAGACAGAGTCATGTTCGATTCTATAACAATGACAATACTGCAAAAATTGACTCGGAGCAGTTGACCAATCAAATAAGATTTATTTGTTCTTTTCCCTTAAAAACAGAGGTGTATTTGAAAGCTTACTGTAGTTGTCTTTTTTAGGATTCAAGATGCAGGTAGAAAAAAACAAAAACAATCTCGCTTTTCTTTCTCCAATAAGCAGGGATGGTAAACAGGGTGCCAAGTGTGACAGGGAACAGAGAGTTTTTAATGTGATCCCTGGAGCTCCACCGCCCCCTGATGCTGCTGCCGCCGCCTCGCTGAAAATGCTTCATTACTGTAACACCATGATGGGAGCTCAGCTTCACCCGTCATCCACAAGGCAGGAGCCCTATTCTTTTGATTTAGTAATGCTGTTGAGTGGATGACTAGTCTCTTGCTCTCCAACACACATACATACACACACACACATGCACGCACGCACGCACGCACGCACGCACACATGCACACAAGCAAACGCAAACACACTCACACTCGTGCAAACACATAACCCAAACACTTTTTCGATGAGGCCTGGAGGACAGATCTATCTGTGCCTGTCATCTCTTATAGAGAACATCCTTCGAAAGAGATAATTTATGACGAAGATGCCCATTCAACAGGATGGATTTAGCCCTGCCTACTTCTGTCCTGATTGAGATTGCTAACATAGAAAGCTTACTACAGTAACTATTCATTGTCTATCAAAGGGGTGGACATAGCACAGATTCATTGACTATTTTAACGTCATGGCTGGCAGTATCTGTCTGTGCTTTTCCTCAGGTTCTTCTAATCTTCCCTCGCATTCCTTTGCTCCTTTCTCATGTCTGTTCTGTGTGTGTGTGTGTGTGTGCATGTGGGTGTGGGTGTATGTGTCAGTCGGGCTATCCTGTTCTTGCTGCTGCTAATCCTCCTCCTCACCTGTTCTTGAGCTCATCAATCAAGCTCTGCAGTATTTATCCCCGATTCATCCTGACATTGTTCGCCATATCGGGATGGGTTTGCTTCGTTCTATTGCAACAGAAAAGTTGCACAGATTGTTGGCGTCCTATAGTGTTTTGAAATGTATCAATTGAATCAAAATGCTCAAAACTAAGACACAAGCAGCCTCTCAGCCAGGCCAGCACACCCCCACCCAAGTACCATGTGCCAAGTTGTAAATGAAAGACTCATGCTATATCTGACTCAGATGTATTCTGTTTGTTTTTAATTTGTTAAAGGGGCAGGTATTATACGTTTTTCTTCCTGTTTGTTCGTGCACAGTGTGAAAGTATTATGAGTTAATATTGTATAATCCAAGTTGTGTTCTTGTGTGGGAATCATACAGTGAAATGAGCAAATAAATCAAATATGAATTAATGAATTTTGGGAACAAATTCACAGGCAGCCCAATCTTAGAACCCATAAGCTATCTCTGAGGAAAGCCGTCAGATTCTACGTCTTCAAGAAGCTATACACAGACTTTATTAGAGATTATATTGTCCAAACGTGCTTTTCTGTGCATTGCCATTGTTTACAGTCCCACTAGCATCTTGAGAGGCTGGAATGAAGTTTGAGTTAACAGATACTGATTGTGTCTAAAATCCCCGACTGCGCTCTTTTTAGAACATCACACAGAGAATTGCCATTTTGTAGGGCTGTCCAGATTATGAGTGAGAATTATTATACCCTGTACAGAGGACTAATTGTATCCCACAATGCATTGTGAAAAGAAGTTAGTGACTGATGGTCCCTAAGCAATAATATCATTGCAGTGCAATGGAAAAGAGGACCATGACAAAATATAACTTAATACATATATTTTAAATATATGATATATACAGTATTTCATATTTATTATATTGCATTATTTTGTTGTAATTCATGCTAGTATATTTTTTGTTAGTTTGTTCCAAAGCTTCCTTTACTCAGCAAACACTGATTTATTAATTTACTATGATTAAATATTTGTTAATCATTTTGTTACTGACTTTTTTTATTATTGATCCCCTGCCAGTTTTGAATAGCTCGTTTTTGTCATGTTTGGTGTGTTTTAGTTTGTAGTTTAGAGTTCTTTATATGGTTTTAGTTCTCATTCTTCCCTGGTGTTGTTTCCCTTGTGTCTTATCTTGATGTTTAAGTGTTGTCTTATTTAGTAATTTCTGATCTTGGTGTTTCCCTTGTGTGTTTTCTAGTTTAATATTTGTTAACTTCGTAACCTAGTGTTTTGTTACGTTCCAGTCATATTCTTGAGTTCTGTGTCTTCAGTGTTTCATGATTTAGTTTGTAGTCTCCTCAGTGTTTCTTGTATGTTACTCCTGCCTGTTTCCCTCTTGTCTTGATTGCCCTGATTGTCCTCACCTGTGTCTTGTGAGTCTCACCTGTGTTTGATTACCCCTGTCTATTTAGTCTCTGTGTTCCTTCCCTCGTGTTGTCAGTTCATTGTTGTTTCCGTGTATAAGTAAGTTCGTATCAGTCTCCCTCAGTGTTTTTTCAGTTTGAAGAGTTTGCCTTGTGGCTTTTGAGTTAAATAAATCATTTTTTTAGTTATTCTGCATTTGGGTCCTCCTCATTCCAGTCCTGCTTCGACTCCTGACAGTTTTAAGAGTGCAACAGCGAGGAGATCGTCGTTGGCATCTGGCGAGACAGTGACTAGTTCGACAGTGTTTTTTTTTTTTTTTATTGTGCTGATGAACTCATGAACATTGTCCTCTTTATAGAACTCCTTTGGTACGGACAGAATCAGAGAAAGAATCATATCTAAAACGGGAGCAGAACGATGATAGGTAGAAAATGAAGGAGGAACGCCATGCGATTGGTTAGATGAGCACCGCTGACGGGACAGCCGATTACCCAATGACAGCCCAAAAATGACAGCTCGAATTGACAGCTCGAGAATGACAGCGGAAACATGAGTGAGCATGCAAAAAGGGATGAATGAGAAAGACCCGATCGTGACGGCAATTATAGTCTTCCGGACTGAACATACGCTAGAGCTTCATTTCACATGTGACACCCAAGTTCCCATCAATCATAGTTTCTGTTTCAAACACAGTGTATGTTTATAGAGATTAGCATTACCAAAAAAATGATGCAAAAAAAAAAAAAGAGTGTCATTATTCAGAGTTAGGTGAGTCGACAGCCCTGTAATGAGATCTGTCACATTTGGACACATCAGGAAATCAATAAAGATGCAGAAGATTCATACAGTCTTTTTTTTAATTTTAGGCTAATCAATCTAACAATTGTTGAGATGTATTTCTGCATAGATATA
Source organism: Tautogolabrus adspersus (assembly GCA_020745685.1). Classification (NCBI taxonomy): domain Eukaryota; kingdom Metazoa; phylum Chordata; class Actinopteri; order Labriformes; family Labridae; genus Tautogolabrus; species Tautogolabrus adspersus. The sequence goes on from CM036552.1 coordinate 9,476,412, forward strand.
TATATTGCTACAAAGAAACAGTTGGAAGTCAAACGAACCTCTCTATCCTTTATCATAAAGCAGAAATGATGTTAAGTCTCAAAAAATGCTGTAATAGTCCAAGGAATAAACCTCCCATCCCTCAGCAGACCACTGTCACAGCTCTGTCACTTAACTGCATATGATTGGATATCAGCATGCAGAACATGCAGCCTGTCACCATGGAGACTGACATGTATCATTTCAGTTGCTCCAATTGGCCGTGTCTCCCTTTCCCGGTCGCCGGCCAAAATTAAAGTTGAAACCTCTCCTGGGGGCTAATGGAGGGGGCCATGATAGAACAGAGAGCGAGACGAGTGAAGAGACGGAGGCACAGGCTGACAGAAGACGACAGGATGATTGAGAAGAGAAAACATTTAAGAGAATGGAAAGGAAAAGGATCAGGATTAACAGTGGGAAAACCTCTGTCCATTTCTCTGTGAGGTGATGAATGTGTGACAGGTGTTCTCTCAGAGCAGAGCGGAGATTGATCGATGCTGATCTCTGTCATCTCGCGCCTATGCAGAAACATTTGAAAATGTGCCAGGGAGACTGTTTTTCTCCATCTATACCTGGATATTTATGAGTCATGTCACTGAAAGGTCATTTATGAGTGACTTAATAGGAGAAAAAAGGAAGAGATCTGCATTGAAAACATTACTTAAGTTACAAATTACTATCAAAAATGTTTTAAAACCTCAACATTTAAAGGTTCTTTCTGTCAAAATGTAAGGGAGATTAATTCTTGCAGGTACAGTTGTGAAGGAAAATTTGGCTTTTTTTTTTCCTTTATTTGTACCGTACTTGTACTCCAATAAAAATACATTAAAGAAAACCTGGGACAAATTGTCCTTAAAGTAGGAGGAGAATACATGGAAACACTCAGGTCAAGTACAGACACCTCATATCTGATCCCAAGCACAGAGTGACTGCCTACAATGTGTCATTAGATTATAAAGGCCAAAAGAGGTAAATGGTTAGAGATCACAGATAGATAGATAGATAGATAGATAGATAGATAGATAGATAGATAGATAGATAGATAGATAGATAGATAGATAGATAGATAGATAGATAGATAGATAGATAGATAGATAGATACTTTATTGATCCCGAGTGAAATTCAAGGCATCCAGTAGCAGTATACAAACATGCAAGACACATAGCAATTGTTACATAAACACCCCCTGTCCCCCCTCCCATACATATATTACCCGACAACAAAGATTTAAGGAGCCCCTATATATAAGAATAAAAAATTAAAATTAAACCTGTGCAATTGTAAATAGACCTATACAGCTTATATAATGAAATGTACAAAACCTGTGCAGGAATAGAAATATATGTGCAATTTAAAAGAAACCTATAAACAGTTAAAGAGCATCTGTAATTAGACCTGTACATAAGAGATGAAGAGTGTTGACCTTCTGAAGGTATGTGTTGTTGTACAGTAGTGTTTAAGATGGGGGTAGTGCAAGGAGTGTGAAAACAGATATTAAACAGTCAGTGCAGACATCAAAGGTGCAAAAAATAAAGTGATTGTCAAATGTGAAAAGCAAAGATTTGTGAAAACAGACATTAAACAGTCATTAAACAGTCAGTGCAAACATTAAAGTGATTGTCAAATAAGCATTAAAGTGTCCAACTAGAGCCTGACTCTTAGGACAGCACAATATAAACATCAGCCAAATACTTCAGTAGACTCACATGTTTTATTAAAAGTTACATAGACCTTATTTACATTTTGTGTTTGTGTATGAATGTGTATTTCAGTGTATGTGTATTGAGTCATCTATTTGATTTCCTAAGGCTCAGGACACTTCTATTTCTCCTCCAGCAGAGGGCTCCATATTAAACATTTTCAAATGGTGATGAATACATGTACATGCATCACATACTATGTATACTGAATCAAAAACAACTTAAAAGTGCAAACATAAACATTTTTTAACCCTGTTGGTTTTTTTGTATATAATCAATCTTGTGGATCTTATTAACGTGGAAGAAGGCTGGGATTCAAAGTTGTATAAATAAGTGCTTTCTGTAGATCTGCTGTACACGTGTGTGTGTGTGTGTGTGTGTGTGTGTGCGTGCGTGCGTGCGTGCGTGCGTGCGTGCGTGCGTGCGTGCATGCGCTGCATGTTTGCCTATGGTTTTCCCCACTCTCTCCTGCTAACATTTCCTCTCTCTCTGCTGTCCTATTCAGTAAAGACCAAACAGCCCCAAAATATCTTTTTAAAAACAACAGGTCGCGTTTCTTGGTATGTTTAAAGAGAGACTGTTTTGTGTCTGTTTTGACATGCAGTGGTGTGTGGGAGTGGTTTGCAGCACACAGGTTTTTGAGCAATGTGTAAGTGTGTTTTTTTTTTTAAATCATGAAGAAGTCCCGTAACTGCATCAGTGAGGATTCAAAGAGTGACATTTAAACAACATAGCTCCCTTTATTATTTCTTTATTCTATGAGTCTTCTGAAGTTCTCCTTTTGGAGATGTTTTAGGGATCTAGAGGAGACAAGTTAGTGGCACACGGTCACTCAACTCTCTGCAAGTCACCCAACTGTCACAAGGCATTCTGTGAAACAAGCAGTCGTCTCGTTTGCCCCTCAGAGGCTCACATTGGCCATGTAGTCTGTCGCTTGTCATCACAGTAACATCTTGAGACACAAAATGAAACTTAGGCAAACCTTTTTTAGGGGGGGACTGGGATGTTCTTACAGCATTAACACTTGCAGTAATTGATCTGATTCATAATAAGTTTTGCAATTTCGCAATAGTCATCTTTTCCAGATGTTGACTGGAAGTTCCATCACCATGTTTTCCCCATTTGTACCCTGTGAGGGGCTGAATGATCTAATAGTGATTCATCATCAGGCTTCTTCCCTCATAGTTTACCTCTCATTCGGTTCTCTAAACTGCACCCACGGCCCCAAGACATCAACAAATAAAGCTTTTCAGCCTGGTCATCTAACCTGAACATGTCTAATTCACCATAAATGGCAAGTTTTCTTTTGTTTTGACTATGTTGTTTTAGCTACACCACATTTTAGAATGTTTTTTTTTATTCCTGCTGACGTTCACATCACAGAATTCAGACAACAGACGTTGGGACTGCGGCTGCAGCCATGTGTTGCATAATGTCTTGTGATGGCTGGTTTATAAATAAGACAAGGGGATGTGTGAGTGATTCTTGTATTTTTCTCTCTTGTTTGGCTTTCTCAAGGACGATAAAAAATGATACATCAGGGAACTAAATGGCTTCCATAGCAAGTTTCACCCACGCACACTATCTCTTTGACAGTAAATACAGTAATGTTTGGTGGTGTTTCTAATTTCAGGATTTCAGGCAGGAACTTCTGGGCATCAGACCTCAGTTTATATTATTTGGGGCGGCAGTAGCTCAGTCCGTAGGGACTTGGGTTGGGAACCGGAGGGTCGCCGGTTCAAGTCCCGATGCGGACCAAAATATGGAAGTTGGTCTGGTAGCTGGAGAGGTGCCAGACCACTTCTCGAGCACTGCCGAGGTGCCCTTGAGCAAGGCACCGAACCCCCACCAGCTCAGGGGGCGCCTCCCAAGGGGCTGCCACCGCACTCTGACATCTCTCCATTAATGCATGTCCACAGGTCTCGTTGTGCATGTGTGTGATTCAGGCCTGTGTGTGTGAGAAGCATGTCTAAAAATAACAGAGTGCGAACCACAATTTCCCCGTAGGGGATTAATAAAGTATATAAAATTAAAAAAAAAATTAAAAATATTATATTCTACTTCGATTTCTGTGGAAATTGTGTCATGTTCCACCCTCTGCGGTATTAGTGGTACCACCCAGCACTCGTCAAAGTTGCATTAGTGGTTTCAGAGCCGACGCCTGAGGCCACAACCAGCGTCAGACCCTGCGACTGGTTTGACACCATCTCTTCTAGTCCCTCACTCGGTCTCACTCTACTTTTCAGACGCTCTGATTACAGCTGTCAAAACAAAGTCTTAACTTTACCAGAGTAGCTGTGCCCTGATGGGTCCGGTCTGCGAGGAGTTCTGAAACAGGCACTGGAGGCGGGACCAGCACAGAGAAATGGAGCTCACAGGCTGGAAAAAAAACAAAAAACCCTGAAGAGACAGGCAGAAGGAGACAGGAAATGAGCGGAGTATTTTCAAAGAGGAGCATGAGCTTCACCGCCCCCTCGTCCAGACATTGTTTTGCATAGCTCATTTCACACCACTGAGACAGAACTAATAGCAGCAGTCAGACAGAGTTGTAGTCTGGCCTTATGATTACTCAAGGACCTTATGAAATAATTAATAACTTTAGAGGCCACTATTCACAGTAGATTGAACCTCCATAAAGTTATAAAGGGTCGAGCATGCGGTTGAGGCTAAATGGACATGGTTTGATTATACTGTGAATTGTATAAAAGGACAAAAGTATTGTGCTTTTATGAACACATTTGTGGGTCAAAATTACCCAAAAATAAACTTGTTTTTTCACTTCCCCCATCTTGCTAGTTAGTTTTATTTACTGAAGTTTAGACTTGTACAATGGAGATGATCAAATCCAACATAACCGCAGCTTGGCTTTACAGGAATAATGTATTGTTTGGACACAGACCAAACTGTCAACACTTGAAGTTTGATTTATTTGTTTTGAACAAAACTCTTCTTGACCACAAAAAAAGATACACCAATGGACTTCAAATGTAGTTCTCCGCCTGTCCATACAAGTCCAGAACAACACAAACATGAGCAGATATAGAAACAACATTCAGTTAAAAAAACCCACAGCCAAGTTACTATGGTTACCGCTTTTTGTTTCATTTAGTTTTCTCTTGGCAAAAGTTTTTTTTCGGGGCAGCAACCAATGTGACAAAATAACACAATTAAAAAAAACTGTCTCTGGAGGAACTTTTAATTGGAACAAAGATGAATGTGATTAATTATGGGTCTTAAAAATCATCAGAAGTGCAGGATTTACAAGTGCCAAAATAAGAACTGTCTCAGTTGTTTTGTCTGATATTTAAACATATTCGACATCTTCTTTTGCTTTATTGCATCTGCCTTCAGAATGCATGATACAGAAGCTCTAAACAGTGTTCCAGGGACCCATTTTCTTCCTCGAGTAAAGTTTAGTGTATTCATTTCAGAAAATATAGCATTGTTCCAATTCTCCAATTTTCAAATTTCACAACAAACTCTCCATAGTGCACCTTTAAAAAAAAAGGGTAGCATTTTAAGTCTTTTACAATGTTAAAGTACTAATACTTAAATGTGCATGTTCTCTGAAGCAAGTCAAAACCCGGCCTTTAAATTGTTCACTGGTAAAAGTATGGCAGGCAGGTAGGCCTCTGTGGCTCTGTGGAGTTATGTTAGCATAGCATGCTGATCTGCTAACAAAAGTGATTTAAGATAAATTAAGTTTGACGTAGAAATTGTTCACACTATAAATGAATGCATATCCAATGAATCATAAATCGATTAATTGTATTCATTTTAAAATAACCAAAGCACTTGTTATTCAGACATCATGTTACCTGCTGGTCATGGGTCCAAATGCCAAACAAGATGTGAGAGGATCCATTGAGGTTCATACTGGAGGGAGGTTAGACTGAACCATGTTGAGTGGAATGCAGGGGGGTGTTTGATTTCAAAGAAGAGTCTTTTTTTTTCCTAGATTAGTAAACGGTAGAAAGTGAACATGTATTTTTATTGTCTGTAAACGAAGAGAAGTAGCTCCTCTTTGTAATTTGTAAAGAAGAGGCAAGTGGTGTGCCTCTTAGAGACTAGTTCCATGTTTAGGTACTGTATGTATAAGTGAAGAAAATTCTGTCCTTGTGTTACTCTTGTGATAATTTATGTGTATTCAGGCCAAAAGTCAATGTTCAGCCCTAACGATATCAACAACATAAAAGCTGCCATTTCTTGTTTCCATACATCTCCTGGAGGAGATTTTTCTGATCAAAATAAACAATTGTCAAAATGTTGGTTGGTTTCAGCTGAGCTGAGTTCAGCTAGTTTCAGCGGTCTGTTAATCTGTTTCAGGTGAGTCTTAGTTTCTGTAAAAAGGCAGTAAAAAGTTCATTTCAAATGGCCCTGAAAACTGAAGGAGAAAATAAACAGTGGTGTCCACTTGACAGGAAGTGAAAATACAGAATTTCACCATTACAACATTATTTAAAGAAAAAGGTCTTAATCATGGTCATGCTTTTATCTCATGGTAATCATGTGAGTATTACAAATCAGATCACTTTTCACAAAATGATGGCATTAAAACCCTTAGTCTACTCTAATCAATGCTAATTTGAAAATGGCCTCTGGGTTTGAACAACATTCTCCCTGTTTAACTGCACTGTGAGGGCTTAATGTCAACCAAACAGCCTTGTTATTCATACAATTGCTGTTTCTGAGATGAATGAGAATCTCAGCGTTGACATAAAAACCGGTAACGGGTTTGATGATTGTGCCACCAGACCCCTACTCAGATGTCATTTGTGCACAATATTGGAAAGCTAATTGTATTATTTGTGTCATTAATCTTAATTTGGTATATTAGGTCAATTCACCACCCCCACCCCAATGCGGGTCTTTTTACACAATACAGGAGAGCGATAGAGTTCAATGGAAGACCCAGTGTGCCACATAAAAACAATGCAGAAAAAAGGGAACTGTCTGATTTGCAACTTTTTTCAATTTTTTAAGTAAAAACAAATTCAGTTATATTAATGCCTATATATCACAAATTTGCTTCAATTAAAAAAAAAAACTGTACAGTCAGACACCCTATAACGTTAGGACCTCAAAGAGTCTTTATCAGGGACAAAATGGATGAAGCCAATGGTGGAAGGATGTACAGAAAGTTCGGATTCAGATAAGCATCTATGAAAGATGGAATGAGGAGGAATTCAAGAAACAGGTGTCAAGGAAAAAGTCCTGAGCCCCTTGATATTGATTTAAATACATAAAGAGTACATAACAACAAGAGGCAAAGCCCCAAATTTAAAAGTTTGATACCAGTTTCTTTCTGAAATCTACCCTAGATTGAACCTCCTTCTGCGATCAACACATTCATCTTTTTATTGGAGTGACAGTATCCCAATACAACCCAAACATTTTTTGTATATTCAACACATAATGGAGGTTTGATCCAGATGTAAACCAAAACTGGATCAACTGATCATATCCAATTTCAGAAGCCTTCTGGTTTTATTTTAACAAAACAGTCTTTATTTTTATTACAGCACATCTGATACTCAATGAAGATACGGTTCCACACATCTGGAATGAGGCAGTGACAGTGGGAAGAGAAAGATAGAGCTGATCAACAGCACAGAGAAGTAAGATGGGGAAAACTCTTAGCTTATTATAAGTCTTGGCCCATGCCAACAATGGAATTCAACGGTGTGAAGATTGTCAACAACTTATATAATATCTCTTTTGGAAGCAGTAAACCAGGTAGGTATAGGGAGAAAGAAGGGGCGCACAGAATTCACAAAGGCTGCTGTCACACAGTCCAATCTTAAGTGAATCAACAATCGTATATGTTCCACGCTGGTAGGTCAGTGTTGGTGTTGTGATGGTCAGAACTTGGAAACCAGTGAAAGTTTGAAGCTGAAATGGAGAAATTGGGATGCTTGTGGCTTGCTAGCTTTTTATGCTAACCAAGCTCATTATTAATTCATTATATTGGATCCCAGTTTGCCACCACCAAGGTAGCAAAACATCTTCCTTACATTCATTTTATCGTCATTCAGAGTGATCACAAGGCAAACAAACACATGAAAAGATGGCACTGGTGTCAGATGTCTAATTGTAAACTTCTGTTTTATTGCGTAACAGAGTCCTGATCATTAGAAGCTATTAAAATGCAATTATTTATACACGACTCAAACAGAACATTTAGCAATAATAGGAAACGGTGAATAAGTACAGTCCAATGGATTAATGGATACTTTGTTGGCTAATGCACTGTAAGCAGTGTATAAACCGTTCTTTCTCATGACATTAAGTGGCTATTATCCCAGTCTACAATTAGTACATAACCACCCCACTCTAAAGCTGAGAACTCACCATGACAGCACTTGTAAAAAACAGATATGATGGGAAACTTCTTCTAACTTAAAGGTCCACTATGGAGATTTGGTAGTGAAATTTGAAAGTTGGAGAATTAAAAAAAATTCGATGCTATGTTTTCTGAACTGAATACACAAACGTTACTGGAACACTGTGCTGTATGGAGCTTCAAAGCTACCAGGAGAGTTACGGTTTCACTGTTGCGGACCCACCACCATAACGTCTCGTGTAGCATTTCATCTTCAAACAGTGTTACAGGGACCACATTTTCCTCTGAGGACAGTTTGTGTATAGAGTTATAAACATTTACCACAGAATCTGTACACTTCTCCAACTTTCACTTTTCTCTACCGAAACTACACAGTGCACCTTTAAATCCCTAACATCTTACAGTGTTTTGATCCCAAGACCAAACCTATACAGTTTGATTCAACTGTGAAGTGGTTGCATGCTAAAACAAACATTTGTTAAACCAATTAAGGCATAATAAAAATGTAGCTGTAACAACAACAGGTTTTTTGTTAATTCTGCAGTAAATTCCTTTATCTCGTCTAACTTAAGCTGGGGCTTTAATGATATAAAATGTCTTCAGTAAATCATAAAACTACAAGGAAGTTAACATTAACAAAACAAGATGATAAACATATGCGGTATGTGATCTCCCTAAGAGGACAAACAGAAGGAGGGAGAAGCAGAGGATTCGGACTGAAGTATGGCCCTTTGGCTGACATCACTATAATTACAGTTTCCTCTAAGAGAGCGAGTCAGACACAGAGTCAGTAAAGCAAGGGACAGCACTCAAGCAGTATAGCCAGGCATCTGGGGATCTCACATGTGGACTAACTCAGGAGGAATGGATTTTCCACCTACAAGGTATGTATGAGCTTCATTTGGTTACTATGTTCTGAATATTTCACATGATTTCTTCTTAAAAACTTTAAGAATGACAACTTACAGATGTTTTCAGTTTTATATTCATTAGATATGAAACAACAATGCACAGAAGTCTTTGTGGTGAGAATGTATTTTTTGTGGAAAGAGAGTTCAAATCTAGTATACGTTAAGATATGCTGGGTAAATGTTCAAGCTAAAAAAAACTCAAAAAGAAAAACCACAACTTATCTTACCAATGGAAAATGTCTTTTAACAACCTCTCCATGTTTATTACTTTAAGTCAGATGTTTTTTGGTGCATAAACAATAAATCGTTTACATTAAAAAAAAAAAAAAAAAAAAAAGGCAGCTGGAATTTAGTTTGGAAAAAGGAAGTGTATTTAAAATAACATTTTTCATTTTCTTGATTATTAGCATAATAAGCTGTAAGTGTACCGTTAAAAAAAGACAGTTTATTATTTCTAAATTCAGCATTTTTTTGTGAGGCTTGTTGTTGGTGTAGAAGGTAAGTTATATTGCACAGTCCAAAATTAAAACCCTGAAGGGGAAATAGAGCGAACAGAGCCCAGTCCAGCCTGTTGCTCATTATTGGAACATGATAAGCAGTTTACATTGACTATCTGGATCTATGGGATGATGCATTTGTAAGAGCTGCTGCTTTTAAGGTTGCTGTGCAACATCAAATGACCCTTTTTTTCTTTTTAAGTGAACCTGGCCAGACTTACACATGTTCAGGTGTGTGGTTGGCAGGGTAATTCCAAAGAAATAACTTATAATTCATGTTGTTAATATAGCTTATGTTATTGTATTGCACTACCAAGTTTACTGCTTGAAAAGAAACTGCATTCATTTTTTGTATTAAACTTCACAGGCTAAATAAGTTGGGTTAGGGTGTATTTACCCTGATGGGAAAGATGGACCGAAACAGTCCCAACAGAAATAAAACACAGCTGCTTACAGAATAAGAAATGTCAATATTCACCGACAGAATTAGAAAATGCTTTTTTTTAAAGTTGTAGGAGCAGTACAGTGTCTAGTGCAATGTACTGTATTGATACCCTGGGTGTGATAGTACATCCTGTGAGCATGCTGTTTAGAAATTTGAATGGAACTATAGGCTAACCAGCTGCTGTCCCAAGCTACATATTCACTGTAAACTCATGACAACAGTATTGATCTTCTCGTTTTCTAACCCTAACCCTAACCCATGAAACGGTTGCTCTAAAATAATGTTTTAATTCTTTGTTTTATTCTTGACAGCGTCCCTGCTGACTACAGCACCCCAGCCTCATATGGAGACCAAAACATCACCAATAGCACTGGATGTTTGGATTCAGATGCCTGGGAGTGGCTCTACAGCTGGCAGCCAGTGTATATTGCATTCATCACCGTGCTCGGGATTGTTTTTAACTTGTTTGTCCTGATGGTTTTCTGCTTGCACAAGAAGGCCTGCACTGTGGCTGAGATCTACCTGAGCAACCTGGCTGCTGCCGACCTCGTTCTGATGTGTTGTTTGCCTTTCTGGGCTGTCTCCATCTCCAATGGGTTCAACTGGCCCTTTGGTCTGTTTTTGTGCAAAGTCATCAACCTTGGCATTAAAATGAACGCCTACTGCAGCATCTACTTCCTTGTTCTTGTAGGCATAGATCGCTATATAGCACTGGTGCATACAATGTCCCATGGCAGAACGCGTAGGCCCAAATATGCCAAACTGGGCTGTCTGCTGGTGTGGGGTTTTGGGTTACTGCTCTGTGTTCCGACTCTGGTCTTCAGGAGAGTGAAACATTTCCCAGAGTATGACGTACATGCATGCTTCCTGGATTACCCAAAACATGTTCCCTACCTAGAGATTTTCTTCGATGGGATGTTGGTGATTTTCAGCTTCATTGTCCCGATTTCGATAATCTCATTCTGCACTATTAAAATTATTCAGGCTTTGAAGATGCAGGCAGTGGAGAGGTTCAATGCAGAGAAAACAGAGCAAAAAGCCACTACTCTGGTGTTGGCGGTCCTTTTGGCGTTCCTGATCTGTTGGGTGCCATTCCATGTGGTTGCCACTGTGGATGTGCTTCTCCGTGCCGTTGGCTTAGTAGAGTGCCACCTCGAGGATGTCCTTGATATTTGCAACCAGATGTTCACCTACTTAGCCTTTTTCAACAGTGTCCTCAACCCCATCCTCTACGTCATTGTTGGGAAAAACTTCCGGAAAAAAGCCCTAGAACTTTTCAAACAATGGAACATTAAAAGAGTGACGACCTTTGAGTCCACAAGATCTCACCAGTCCTCTACGCTGAAGACTTTGGTATGACATGATTGCCCTTGAAGGCAAATATGAACTTCTGATGCTATCGTCTTTCTGCCATCCTGCACTGATGTAAATGATTCAAATGATAAGCTCAATTCATGATTTGAATTGAAGAACATGTAATAGTTTGATTTGACCAAATCATCGTTCCTCAAATCAATCTGTGATGTGTCACCTTAAAAAAGTTCAAATCTCGTTTTAGGTATATTTACACGAAAGAAAAAAACAAGATAAATGTAGAGATTCACAAGTCTTGAAGGACTGTGCCCTCCTGGAGAAGGTGTTACAGACTGCTAACAAATGTCTAAATGTGTCTTAACCAAGTTAACTACCTATATGACCTTTTCATAAGCTGGAGTACCTGGCCACATGCAACTTTTTTTCTCTCCTTATGATAGTTCTAATAGATGTGGTTGATTAATACAGCATGGTCTGCTGTTACACATGTTGATATCACTATATTGATTCCACAGGTTTGTACAGCTTTCTTACTCTGTCTGCTCTTGCTAATTACTCAGACTATACATACAGTAGCTGTCAAATAAAATATACACATGTTTTATATAATGGATGTCTCGTTGAATCTTTGTAATGCATTTAATAATGCAAGTCCAGAACAAAAACCAGAACCAGAAGAAAGCCCCGACAACTGCTTGCTAAGTGTTTTCTGGTGTTTCTGACTCATCGTCTGCGGGGTTAAAAACAGGATTCTGTCAAAGAGTTTCCAGCGGTGACACACAAACATGCTCCTTTTTGTTGGCAGCATGGACATGGGTCGTCTCATTATACAGTTCTACCCACACCACCATAATTTAATGGCCCAGTGTTGACTCATTGTGGGCTGTGGGCGAGGGTACACCCCTTGTTGTCCCGAATAAAAGAGGCATGTCGAGCCAAACAGGAAATCTTTGTGCGGAGTCATGCTCTGCCACCAATGCCAAGGCTGAAAATTGTTGTGGAACAAAAAAACATGCAGGCAGACAAAGTTACCTCAAATGGTGAAATGCATTCCGAAAATACATAATTCAGCCTCATGTTTTTTAGTCTGCCTTTCAGATTTTTGCACCATGCATCACACAATTTACAGTAAAATGGAAGTTAAACTTACACTTTTTAAGGAGTCATTAGGCCTATACTGTTATTTATCTTCTGTGTTTGTTCTTGAATTATTAAAACCAAATTGTGATTACAAAAGGTAAAAAAGTAGTTAAAAGTTTTAGTTTTAAGTCAGTTTATTTTTGAAGTTTGGCATATAGTCAATTCTTAATTTCTTACGCCTTTCTATAGCCTTTTTTACGCATGCACTCCTAAACATTTCTAGTCTAATTTGTAGAATAGTCTCCCCCTGAAATCTGTCTAAGTTGCCCATGCACCTCACAGCAGGAGACTTTTCCTGTGGGACGGGCATAAACGTTCTCAGAAGGCAGGACCTGACATCAAAAGGACGACTTGGAAATGGAGGAAGAAGCAACAGTCCCACCCAATGATGACAGTGTTTGCTTTTTATCAAGGCTTTGTGTTATTGAACACAGCATCAACATACAGTAAGAGTATGAAGCAGCTTCACTAAGTGCACAACGATTGCCCCGGCTGCTTACCTGTTGCGTGATATAATAATATTATTTACTGTGTGAACACATTCAGCTCCCCCTGAAAAATGTGGGATATTTAAGGAGCTCTGTGTATATTTGAGACACCGTATGGCTGTAGGATAACACTTAATTGGAAATACAGCACAGACACATTATGCAGGTCAGTCAGTAACATTACAGACAGCTGCTGCTGCCATGAGAAACAACTCACAAGTCTGAAGCAAAGACACTTAGTCCCTCGGAGCAACCAAAGGATGTGAAAAAGCATCAGAGGTACAGTGTACCTTCACATTGTTGTGGCTTTGGTCATTCTCTCATCAATGTGAAGTCATCTCTCGGTGTACTTGGGCATATGTGTTAGCCGTTAGCCATTGGCGACCAGGGAGCTACCTTGGATGTAGACCAGTTACAGCTGTTTGAATCCCTTCCTGTATATGTGATTGTGGGTAAGTGTTTAATCCAATCCTGTGCTGCAGGAAACGGCAAAAAAGGGAAGTGTGGTCTTTGCCAATTGCTATTTAACTAAATAAAGTCAAGTCCGTCTAGCCCTAAAGAGGCAAGTTACCAGTAAAAAAAGAAACAACTTCCTTTTAGAACAACAGGATTTTTTTTTTTAACTCAAAGGCCTTCTGTCTTTAATTGTATAAGTCTTCATGCAAGACAAGCTGCAATTACAATCGTCTCCCTCCTTCATCAAGAAAGCAAAAAAGGTTAAACTGTGCAGACAATCTGTTGTGATGCAAAATGTTGCATGTTTTTGTTGTTTTTTTGTGGATATTTCAGGGAAAAGTCAATTTTAGTGTAAAAGCAACTCTAATCATCAGAGTTTTAGTGTTGTGTTGGGCTGTTAGTTTAGCCTTAGATGTTAGATATAGGGTGACCTGTGTACTTAGGGTACAGTCTTCTAACTTAGTGTTTCTCAAATGGGGGTACGTGTAAGGGGTACAGAAGCCCAACAAGTTTGAGAACCCCTGTTCTAACTAGCCTCTCTCCTCTGTCGCCCCCCGGTGGTGATACGCACTTCCAGACTCCATTCGATCTCCAGAGTCCCTTTGCAAAGCTAAAGACCCAGCTCTTTCACGAACACCTACGCACTTAATGATATTGATGATGAAGATAATGATGATGATGGTTTTGTTTGATAATGACGATTTTAGGATGGTTTTGATGCTGATTGGAACTCTCAAGAACAGCTGCCGATGTTGGGCTCCGCCTCTGTGCATTGCCTGTCAGCACCTGTGCGTCTGATCGGACTTAAAGCTGTTTGTTTGCACTTACTGACGTTAACTTTAAACATTATTTGACGGTGTATGAGTTTTAGTGTCTTCAATACGTTGATATAGATGGACTGAAGGGATTTTCATGTTTAAATGATGACGAACAGGACCCAAGTGCAGAACTCAGAAGAAAATGTTTACTTACAAAAAGGCAAAATGCAAAAAATAAGGCTTACTTTTCAAATCCCAAAAAAGTCCAACAAAAATCCACACAAAGAGCCATAAGGAACCAAAATAGAACTCAGGTAGGTTGACGTATAAACTGACAGCAAGAGGGAAGGAACACTGAACACACAGGTGAGACTAATGACACAGGTGAAGACAATCAGGGCAAAAAATAAAACAAAAACACTAAAGACAAGACTAGGGAAATAAACACACACACAGGGAAAAGAGAAACACGAGGATAAGAAATGACAAAAAAGGCAGCACTAGAAATGTAGGCCAGAGATTACACAGGGATTAAAGCAACACGAGGGATGAATAAAAAATACAACAGGAAATGAATTCTAAGCACTGTAATTAAACCAAGTATAAATCTAAACAAGGAAAAATCATGACAAGGATGAGTATAAGCCAGATTTCCTCAGAATATCTTATAGGGCTTTCACACTTGCAGAAAACTCCTGAAAAACTCCTGATATTTGCCGGAGGAGCTGTATGTGTGAACGCACATTTTTATTTCCGACTTCACCCAGAGTTCTCCTGCCAGAGCCCTAGTATTTTTTTATCCGCAGAAAGTCCGAGTGAGCTGATGTGAGAACACAGCAATATATTATCTGGAGAATTCCCCTCGAGCCAATGGGAGGGGGGAGTGACATTTCTATACTGTGACTGTTGCACGATGCATATAGTGTGTGCACGCAACCGCTACGATCTCCGTGCACATACTTAAACGGCTGAATTAACTGTTCTGTTCGCCAGTTTGTTGTTCTCCTCTCTTTTGTTGGTGTTGTCAATCCGTTGGACTACACATAGCATCGAGGGCTGTTTTGTCATGAGCCTGGGATCTGCCGAAGATTTCTGCCTGTTAAAAGGCAGTTTTTTCTTACCACTGTAGCTTTTGCTGCTTTGCTAAAGCGCTCATGATGGATTAAGCTGGGTCTTTGTAACATAACAATGAGTATTGTCTTTTACCTGCTTTTTGTAAAGCTTCTTGAGATAACACTTGTTATGAATTGGCGCTATACAAATAAAGATTGATTGGCTGATTGATTGACTGATTGATAGAAAGGCAAATATTCTCATTATAGCGTCGTAAAGCAGACTCTGTTGCTTTGTCCGCTACTTCCACGTCTTTTTTTTTACATCACGTCTTACCTCGGGAGACCCCCCCCCCTCCCCCCCTTCCTCCTGTCTGACAGGGATAGTCCCCCCGCTGTGAGGTGCATATGTGAACAGCCAGATCAGGAGAATATCCGGAGCAGTCTGCCTGAAATGATCTAGATATTTTCAGGAGAACATATTGTGAAAACAGCTTTAATGTGTCTCGATGTGTACTAGTATCAATGACCAGAAAAAGGCGCCAGGGGGGACGCCACAGCCTGAACATTAGGTATTAGTTGATAACACTTTCCATTGCATTCAGACTACAATTAGATAAATACAATTTGGTGTGTATTTTGTATTTCTGTTACATTTGATTGTTATCTGAATGTAAGTTGTTACCATATGAGTTCAATAGAATTAAGAAAACATGAGAGTAGGATTAAACACTTTAAAAAGATCAATCTGCAGTTTTATTACATATATAATTAAACATATATTAACTTAAAATATGCAGTGTAATGCTCTGAAATTAATAACTTCACAGAATAAACGGATGTATTTACAGACCCTATGGGTATGATCCTGTTAATTGTATAAATAACTACCATGTGTACCACACTCATATTAACTACACTAAAGCATTCACTTCAACCTCGAGGAATGTTGTTATGATCACATAAAAACACTGTTTGCATTGCAGTTTCACTTTGCATGTGCATGGGCCAAATTTGACGCTTTCATAAACAAGTTGATAGATTCAACTACTCGTACGAGGGCGTGGAAGAATGTGAGTGTATACAAAAAAGGCTCCTTGCAGTTCTCCCTTCCTCTCTCCTCCTTTCAGTAGCACTTTGACCATATAGGATGAACATTTTCACTCAATACAAGGTAAGAACTTTTCATCATACGGCCTGTTTTTTTTTTTAGTTTTCAGCCGTACAAATAAAGGTATGATATTGTGTTATGATGTGTAGTCCTGTCCTCAGAACTTTGAGAAATAATGTAGGCGGACTTCAGCCTTTATATTGTAATTGCGATGAAATAATTTACATGCATGGATACAATAAACAAAAAGGTCAGACATACTATAATAATTAACTGTTTATGAAAAACTTGGTATGGTTTCCAGTTTTCTTGAGTGGAATTCAGTGCCTGTGCCTAAACAGGTCATTGGCAACATTTTTATCCATACCCATACTGCAATTGAAAGACAGAAAGTTAATGAAGAACTATGTGTTTTCTTTGTTTTCCGGTACATGAAGCGAGTCAAGCTTGTGTTCATGGCAACACTGTGGTCTGAAAACAACAGTGCGCCTCTAACACCCAATGTGTCAGAGTCTCCAATCACCGCTGACTGGGATATGGTCCACACCATCATCCCTCCGTACATCTTCACGCTCTCCCTGCTAGGCCTCGTCTTTAACAGCTTCGTCCTGGGGGTTTTCTTTGCCCACAAGGATCGACTGACTGTAGCAGAGATCTACCTGACTAACCTGGCGCTGGCTGACTTTATCCTCCTGTGTAGCCTCCCCTTCTGGGCGATGAGCATTCTCAACCAATATAATTGGCCTTACGGGGATTTCTTGTGCAAAATGGTCAACTCCATCATCATTGTAAATTTTTACACAAGCATCTACACCCTTGTGATGATTAGTGTGGACCGCTACCTGGCAATCGTTAGAACCATGAAGGCAAGATGGCTGAGACGGACGCTCTACGCCAAGGTCATCTGCTTCATCTTGTGGATATTTGGGCTCATATTGAGCACTCCTGCCATGGTTCACAGAAAGGTAATCTTCTTCGAGGAGTATGAAACGACATCCTGTGCACTGGAATATAGTCACAGCAGCTCCTGGAAGCTGGTCCATCAGATTCTGATGAACGTGGTGGGCTTTGTCCTGCCTGTTTTGGTCATTGTGTTCAGCAGTGGGAGCATAATCAAACATTTGGCTCAGCGGAGGGAGCGTGTCGCTTTTCATGACATTAAAGACACAAAGGCCACACTGCTGATGTATGCCGTCACACTGCTATTCCTAATTTGTTGGGGTCCCTTCCAAGTGTTCACCTTCCTCGACACACTCTGTGACTTCCAAGTGTTGGATGAGGAGCTGTGGTTCCACACGCTGGATATAGGAGGCCAGGTTTCAGGGTACCTGGCCTTTCTCAACAGCACCCTCAATCCGCTGCTGTACGTCTTCTCAGGGCAGTACTTTAGGAGGAAAGTTAGTGCCATCTACAGGAGGACTAGAGACACTCGCAGAGGATCAGATATGACCACAGTCCAACGCTCCATCGTGTCCACCTACATCAATAGACCGGAGCAGATTAAGCCTGTGGTGATTATTTAATGCAATGGATCATAATGTAATCGGATGTTCTCATCTTCTGCTGCTGCTTACGGAAAGGTGATGGAATAGGTATAGGATATAGGTCTGATATCGTTATTTAATTGTCAATAATAAAAAATAACGCTGCAATGAGGTTTCACAGCGCTATTATGCTCATTGGAGACTTAATTGACACAACCAGGGATAATGGACAGGATAAGAAGAAGAATGGAAATCAGTTTGTCTTTACAGTCCCCACACTTAAAAAATCTCACATTCTATCAAGTGTTTTTGTCTAACTTTTAGTTAAGAATATCTTATTCCTCTAAATGTCAACTCCAGATAAATCAATTATCTTTAAACTACTACAACTACTACTTCCACAAGCAAAGAATAAGGCCTGAATTGTTTTTAATTCAGACCTTATTAGTAATAATAGCTGACAGTAAAGCAAGCTTGTTGTTAAGTTCCTAGAAATTAGATCATGTCTTATTTGAAATAACATTCTGTATATTACGTACAACTGAACACATCTTTCCCTGCTGACAAAAAGAATGTGTCTGAATCCTTTGAACTGTTACCTTAGTGTTCTTCTTCTTTCTTTGTTATCCACAAAACACTCTGCACGGGGTTAACTTTTGGGGAACGGTCACCACATGCACTTCTTGTACATTACACAGCTTACACTATATTAAAACAAACAGCATGTATGTAGTGGACACACACAGTTGTTTCTGCATTTTTAAAGCTTGTTTATAGTGCTGAAATGACAAACTATGTCCTCAATTTAAAAAAGATTTGTAAACAAAACATTTCTCAATCGGAGCAACTTGGGTCTACTTTTGATGAACTGACCTCATACTTTAAGTAATCACGTGTGATGTCCTCTTCAGTATTTCAGTTTTACGTAAGCTACTCACATAAGAGAAGGGCCTCGTTTTAAAACGTTCAATTGCAAACACTCACGGTTAAATATTCTAGCACGCTATGTCCAAGCATCTGAACATTGTGAAGACCTGCTGGGTTACAAAGAGCAATTTTAAAACAGCAGAAAAAAACGTTGAATTCTGCCTTTACTGTACAGAAACCATACTCAAGCGTGGGCCATCACACAATGACACTACTGTTTTGTATTGTTACAGCTGTAACAAAGCATTAACCACACAAGGCAACTTATGACCACATGCGGCTGTAACATATTGAAACGTTGAAACCAATACGAGGAAGGTTTTTTAGGGTCAATTTCATAACCTGGCTCAAGGGCCATGACAAATATGACGAAGGACACCAGTTAAGTTGCAAATAATAATTATTTATTAGAACATTAGAACCCCCCCCCCCCCCCCCTTAAAGTCATGAGATGAGATGCAGTGGCCTCCTGGCAACACAATTTTAAAAAGAAAGTAAGGAGCAACGTACAAAACCATCCACTTCCACATGTACATCAGCTTCTACATGTACTTAACCTACATCCACGGAGACTTTTCGCTCTTTAGTATCAGCCAATGGCGACACTGGATTTGACCTGGCTCTTGACCATCCAATCAGGACCCGATGTGCTCCAGGGTTGCCAGAGTGTACCCTGACTAGATACCTTTATCTTGCTACCTGTAGTTAGCTCGCTTATGCTATTAGTTTATTGCTCTTCAGTAAATTTATGACAACAGCTGGCTGTATTTGAAATTAAGGTTTATGTGGAGTTTGTGGGGGGGCAGGCTGCAAAATATATTTCACCTGCTGCAAAACATATTTCACCTGCTGTGAAATATATACTAATGTAATGATATATAATAATGTAATGATCGTATGGCTCTGGGATTTAATAATATCACATCTTTAAATAGGTACAGTATAAACATTAAGACTCAAAGAGTTAAAGACAGCCTAAGCTTGGAGAAATGAATTATTATAAATTAATATAATTGATGTGCTTAAGTGGAGAAGTGAAGCCTAAATTATAATAGTTCAGACATTCGGCTTTTGGGGACTCAGATTCTACTTTGATGAGTCAGACTCGAGACTTGAGTTTTTGACAATTTGAGAGGCATGTGTTAATGTTAGCTTAGCATGACTAGCAACGAGTACTTTGTGTGAATAACTTCTGATAAATCTTAAGAATAACTCATTAACAAATGACTTCAAACATTGTATTTTCAACCAAAAGAAAACACACCGACTATTTTTACATTAAAACATTGTATTCATTGTTACACATCAAATATATCTTGTTAAGTCACCTGTCACTCCACAGCCTTGCCTGCACTCCACTTTCTCAACCAGGAAGTGTCAACCAGAGCTGAACTCAGCCTTGGGTTTATATGGGGGGGGTGTCAAGTGGAAGGTGCCATGTTTGGTAGAAGTGGAGGGGTGTTTAGGTTGTTGAGATTAAAAATGTTATTTGAAAGGCTGTTTAAGTATTTACTTAACTGAAATGTATTTTGATATGCTTTAAGCCTTATTGCAGATAGTATGTGTTGTTTGTAGAACAGGTAATACTCACTTGAGAGTAAATTGATTTCCAACCCCTTTTGGTAGGTGCCAGCTCCTATATAAGAGGAGGCTTGGGGGCCTCTTAGGTAGTTGGAGGTTGGAGTTGGAGTGGCACAGTGCTGGAGAGTTTCAACAACTTATCAAAGAGTTTACAGAGCTGCATTGACCCAGACAGGCATTGTTTAGAGCTCAGGCTCTTCTTTTGTTTGGCACTTTTTGCATTATGTTATTTTGTCTTGCAAGTATTATTTTTCATTTTTACATTTTCTCCAGGCCTGCACTGTACATACTGCTGCACTTGATTTATTTCACTGTAAATTAATTCACTGCATTTTTGAATTTTCCCCCATCTTTGGGCCTAAGCCACTAGGCCATCCTTACAAAGTTGACCTCTTTTATAGGCCTATTTCTTATAATTTGGTTTGTAAACTTAGATTTCTATTTTTGGGTAAAATAAAAACTGTCTTGTGCACCGTTAAAAATTGATGGCAGTGGTGGGATCATTCAGAGAACGACACAGGATTTTTTTTTTTTCTCTTCAACTTTTGGTTTTCTACTCTGTTCCCCCTGAAATGTTATTTGTTACTTTACACCTCTGCAAGCCAGCAATGAAGAGGAAGACAATGGAGCTTCTGGGACTGTAGGAAGCACTGAGGGTGAAGGTAAGGAGCCAACTCTGTCATACCTGATATCCATTCTCCAGGCCCACATGGGTCAGCAAGAGGCCCGGGAGTCTAAGAATAATGAGCTAACTGCAAGGCAAGAGCAGCGCTTTAAAGCACTTCAACATCAGTTTCAGCTTCTGCAGTTAGAAGTTCAGGCCAGAACAACTCCAGTACCTGATCCTCAGTTTTCAGACTCTGACCCATCAAATGTGCAGGCTCCATTGACTACAATGCACAATGCATCTTTCTGCCCAAGCTGAGGCCTCTACAGTTTGTTTTTTTTTTTTAAATATTTTTGGTTTTATTCATATTGTGATATTTATGATTTGGTTTTATTGTTTGCTGTTGTGTTTTTATTAATACTCTTGGTTTTATGCATGTTTTTAGAATGAGTTAGCGTTCTGCCTTGGTGTGACTAATGACAGATTATCTGCACCTGTAGCTTTGTTTGATTTAATGGACAGTTTTTCTGCTAAATGAGGAGCCAGAACAGTTTGTGAGCCCTCAGGTGCCCCCTACTGGTCTAGGGCCCCAAGCAGTTGCCTGCCTTGCCTGTTGACAAGCAGCACCTCTGCATGCAGCGGCAGCGTGAGGAGCTCTGCCAGCGGTGTCAGTATCCCTTTGGGACAGTAGTAACACTCTGGTTTTAGAAGTACGGCGATTGTGTGTGTAGGCACAATACTGGCATTTTTTTCTTGTTTCTGCAGTGCTCGTCCTGCAGCCTGTGTACTTGCTGAGCGACTTGAGGAGACCCTGCGAAGGAAGCGGCAGGCGTGGTCAGTCACAGAAGATCGTGACAAATTACTCACTGTTTTATTTTGTTGGAGCTGAGTGACTTTTTAGCCTCTTACATTTTAGCTCTCCTTTGTATCCCTTGTTTTACCTGACTTTTATTCCTGATTAGCTAACTTTTAGCAAAGACATTTTAGGACAATTTTATTGTTGAATTTATTTTAAGTGGGTTTTAATTTGGTTTTAATTTTGACAACCTAGCTCATAAATAAATCTGTTTTGCACCAGCATATCATTGTTTTAAGTCTCTTGATTACTGTCAGTGCTGCTCTCACCCCAATAATTCAAACGAACCCTATTAATATTCAATTCATTATTCTTTTGAAATTACCTCATTCCACCCCATTTAAAGTACTTTACAGAAGAAGTAATTGAAATGATCATCGTTGTACAATACTTGAGAATGTTGTCCCCTGAGCTTCAGGTATGGATCAAAGAGCATGACCCAGATTCAGCAACGGAGGCTGCCAAACTGGCCAATGTCTTTGTGGTGGCACGGAAAAAGGGTCAACCACGGAGCTACAATGCATGGAGGACGACAAATGACAGCCACAAACCAGCCCAACAGTTCCAACAGGGGGCAGCAACCAGTGCAGGTAAGTCTCTCATGTGGGAAGGCCAGCCAGCTAGCAGGTCAACAAAACCCTCTAGCAAAAAGCTAATTTGTTATCTATGTGGACTTTAAGGCCATACTTAACCCATGTACCCGAAAAACTCGGCTAAGATTACAACTGTTATAGTTAACCAAGAGTTGGAGGTTTTGCGTACAACCTTAAAAATAAGCATCCTGTGAAGACGTTTTCAGGATTCAGGGTCCTTCAAATCTGGGATCTGAAGGAGGTAGTAAAAATGCCAAGGAATGTCTAAATGGTTCTTCTCTGTGATTGTGAATTCTTTGTTTTAGTGATTTTTAAATGTTCTACTTTAACATTTCTGTTTTTTCTTTTTCTTTTTCTCTCTGTCATGATGCTTTTTATGTTGTGTGAAGTACTTTGAATTGCCTTGTTGAAATGTGCTATATAAATAAACTTGCCTTGCCTTGCACAAATGTGCTTTGTACCACGTCCTCGCATTAAAAATGACTGTTCTATTAAAATGCAAAACATTGAAGTTAATGGAACCACGCTTAGGGCCTTACTCGACTCTGGGAGTGATCAGAAACTGGTATACAGGAAGTTTGGAGTGGTTTGGAGGTGTGTTTGTTTTGGTTTAATGCTGGTGCTCAAGGGGGCGACATCTACTGGATCAAAAAGTCACACATTCTTCCTTAAATTCCGATAAATTAATCTAAATGTATGCTTTTAAGTAAAATCTTTCTCAGAAATGTTGGACAGATTGAAAACCATCCTGTATTTCTTGGTGTCGATTTTTGTAACACTGTTCTCTTCACAGGGGGATAAAGAAAGTTCGGACTCACTGGATGATGGACCCTCATCAGGCCAAGCTACGTCTCGCTCACCTGTCAGCGATGGCTTAATTCCAGTCAGCTCTTGTTTACAACACATCTCAAATTAGCTCACTCTGACTTGCTGTGGAAAAAATACTAGGGGTCTGGCAGGAGAAACTCCAGGGGAAGTCCGACTGAAACATGTGGCCCTTTGCGTTCACACATTCAGCTTCTCCGGCAAATATCAGGAGTTTTTCAGGAGTTTTCTGCAAGTGTGAAAGCCCTGTGTCATCCTGTTTATTGCTACATCATTGTTTTTGTTTTCAGGGTTTTATTGAGACATTATTTTTGTGTATTGTCAGGATTAGTACGTATGTAAAGAACTTTGTAGCGTTGGTTTTTGCTAAGTGCTCTGTAAACAAAGCTAATGGGTAAAAGACAAAGTAAAACAAATAGAAACACAACATGAAACGGTTGCACAAAGTTAAAAGGCCTGTTGGAAAAGATTGTGTGACTGTTTAATATTTTCTCCTTATATGTTTGCTTTGAAGGAGTGAGGAAGATAGTGGTGGAGGAAATTCTCCGGTATGTTCCTGACAGTGAGGTGAGTTCTGTGCTCTCACTTGAAGCTGTGATACACATCTGGACAAGTATATAAGCCTTTTTTTGTTGTCTTTTCTTCTGCTTAAGGATACCCTGAGTCTTTGGGACCTTCACTTCCTTGTCATGATTCACTGTTGGCCCGATCTGGTCATTCGTGACTTTGAACTCACCACAGAGTGCGGCTCTGCCTCCATGGTGGTGTATGTTTCAGTGTTTTAAAACATACTAGATCTTTGATTTATACAGGAATGGGACTCAAGTAATGATGAAATATCTGTTTGACAGCAAAGACAAAAGCAGCATGAAGATGATTACACTGACCAAACAAGACAACTGTCAGGTATTTGTACAAATCCTTTTAAAGAACTGTGATATGTGATTTTCATGAGGCTGTTCTGAACTCAACATAAAGCTTTATGATTTTTCAGATCAACTCACTGCAAATACGATTCCTGCCCTCGATGGCCGTACTCTCTGGATGTATCTTCAGTCTCCTGTCTCCTCCAGACAAAAATAAACATTGTAAACAATCAACACTTATTACAAGAGGTACTATAGGACTGTACGAAGTTTGTTTTCACAAGCCTGGGCGAATATACACTTTTCCAACTGGGCATAATATCTAACCTTATAAAGCAAATGCACTGTTAAAAACAAACAAGTAAAATCGCTTTAAATCTTTATATTTGTATAAATATTTTAAAAGCATTTTTTTTTTTTTTTTTACTTCAAAACCGAAAGAGGGAAAGAGGCTCCCTCAGGGCAGCAGCAGCTCCCTCCAGTTATTTCAGCATGAGATCAACTTAAAGGCAGAATGTGCAACATTTTACACATACTTACAGCAGAAATCCAGTATATCCTCTGAAAATACAGGTATCTCTCTGAGTCATGACTGTATACAATGAGTGTAACATGCCAGTCCCACTGGCAAAGATGTTGTCTGAGCCGTATCTACATGGTGTTTACATGGAAGGGATGGCCAGCCGGCTCACCCACCTTGCCAATTTTTGCCAATCAGATACATACTGTGTAGGCCTCTTTGTTGTCTTTTAATATTAACCACCAGTATCTTTTAAGCCCCATGTATTAACATTCAAAATATCTGGAACCACAAAGAAGTATGCTTTTAGCGATTAGCAAATCCAGTTAGCATTTAATGTAAAGACTACTGTCTCTAAAATTAAGTGAATCATGTTGTTAATTTCATTCAAAGTTACAGGGACATGTTTTCAGTAAGAAGAAAGAGGGATTGTGTTTTTTCTTTGTAAGGTTGGACAAGACAACATATCAGAACAAGATATGCAATGCCACAGATACAAGAAAGATGTTTTCTGCTTTTAACTCACTGCTTCAACTTCCTCCTCCACCCTCCGATCTGTTGACACCCGACATGTTTGCCTCGTACTTTACTGAAAAGGTTGCAACCATCAGTAACCAGTTTTCTGAGCCTGACCAACTCAGCCCAAAAGCACTGACCAAAAGTGCCTCATTCGACTCATTCTCCTCTCTGACTGAGGAAGAAGTCTCTAAGCTTGTGCTAGACTCTCGGCCGACTACCTGTCCTTTGGACCCTATACCATCAAGCCTCTTGCAGACCATCTCCTCTCCGCTTAATGATGCACTTCAGCATATCATCAAGTCTTCTATGTCAACGGGTGTGTTCCCCACAGCATTCAAGCAAGCTCGGGTCACCCCTCTGCTCAAAAAACCCACACTGAACCCAGCCCAGGTTGAAAACTATAGACAGGTTTCTCTTCTGCCCTTTCTGTCAAAAGTACTTGAGCGCACAGTCTTCAAGCAAGTCTCGGAGTTTCTGTCTAAAAACAATCTGTTTGATCCAAATCAGTCAGGCTTCAAGCGGGGCCACTCTACTGAAACTGCATTACTCTCAGTAACAGAATCGCTAAAGGCGGCCAGGGCGGCAGGTCAGTCATCAGTTCTACTACTCCTAGATCTCTCTGCTGCCTTTGACACAGTCAACCATCAAATCCTCCTTTCCACGCTCTCTGAGCTTGGCATCTCAGGATCCGCCCTTTGCTGGTTCGAGTCCTACCTCTCTGGGCGATCCTTTAGAGTGTCGTGGAAGGGAGAAGTGTCCAAAGCGCACAGCTTATCCACAGGGGTACCTCAAGGGTCAGTGCTTGGTCCCCTCCTCTTCTCCATATACACAAGCTCACTTGGTTCGATAATCCGCTCTCATGGCTTTTCATACCACTGCTATGCTGATGATACCCAGCTCTTCTTGTCATTTCCACCAGGCGATGTCACAGTCTCAGCTAGAGTCTCGTCATGCCTCACCGATATCTCTAAATGGATGAATGAACGGCACCTTCAACTCAACCTTTCAAAGACTGAGCTCCTTGTCATCCCAGCCAGTCCCTCTATGCAGCCACAGATCAATATCCAACTTGGAACAACCAAACTCATGCCCACAAAGTCTGCCCGGAACCTGGGTGTCATGATTGATGACCAGCTAACCTTCAAGGTTCAAGTAGCCTCGATTGCCCGATCATGTCGTTTTGCCCTGTACAACATCAGGAAGATCAGACCTTACCTGTCAGAACATGCTACTGTACACAACTTGTGGTACAGGCTCTTGTGCTATCACGCATAGACTACTGCAACTCTCTACTGGCAGGTCTTCCTACATGCACAACCAAACCTCTGCAGATGATACAGAACGCAGCAGCACGACTGGTCTTCAACCTTCCAAAAAGAGCTCATGTCACTCCGCTGTTCATCTCCTTACACTGGCTCCCAGTCACTGCTCGCATTAAATTTAAAACTCTGCTGCTCGCCTACAAAACAGCAACAAAAACGGCTCCTCCTTACTTTAACTCTCTATTTCAGGTCTACACTCCCTCCCATCCACTACGCTCTGCCAATGAAAGGGGTTTGATCCAACCTTCACAACAGGGTCCAAAGACGAGGACTAGACTCTTCTCTTCTGTCGCCCCCCGGTGGTGGAATGAACTTCCAAACTCCATTCGATCTGCAGAGTCCCTCTGTACCTTTCAATCAATCAATCAATCAATCTTTATTTGTATAGCGCCAATTCACAACAAGTGTTATCTCAAGACGCTTTACAAGAAGCAGGTAAAAGACCTTACTCTTTGTCTATTAATATTACAAAAGAGCAGGTAAAAAGACCATGCTCATTGTTTATGTTACAAAAAGCAGGTAAAAGACCTTACTTATTGCTATATTACAAGGACCCAGCTTAATCCATCATGAGCACTTTAGCAAAGCAGCAAAAGATACAGTGGTCAGAAAAAACTTCCTTATTAAAAGGCAGAAATCTTTGGCAGTGACACCCCGGCTCATGACGAAACAGCCTTCACAGCCTAGACTGCGCCGGGCTTGGAACGGGATAGGGGGAGATGGGATAAGATGCAGGAAGAGGGATAGGGAACAAGGGAAAAAGGCGGGGGGGTTGTTCAGGTGGGCCGTCCACCTACGATCCCGAAGGGAGGGGGGGGGGGGGTTGTTTTGGCAGGCCGTCCACCAACGATCCCGTGGAGCCTAAGAGGGCTCAGCAGGAGCAACAATCCCAAGGAACCTAAGAGAGCTCAGGAGCTCCCAGAAGAAGATGTGGTTAGTAACTGGGATTTAAAGGTAGTGACATGCAGTAATGTCATATGAATGCAGAGAGAGAGAGAGCAGGGGATAAGAGCTCAAGGTGCCAGTTCCCCCGGTAGTCTAGGCCTATAGCAGCATAACTATGAGCTGGTCTGTACCTGTGCCAGCCCTAACTATAAGATTTATCAAAAAGAAAAGTCTTAAGTCTATTCTTGAAAGTACATAGTGTGTCTGCCCCCCGGACCCCGACTGGTAGATGATTCCAGAGGAGCGGCGCCTGATAACTGAAGGCTCTACCTCCCATAGTACATTTAGAGACTGTAGGTACCACGAGCAGGCCTGCATTCTGGGAGCGTAATGTTCTCGACGGGTAGTACGGCACTATTAACTCTTTAAGATAAGATGGTGCCTGACCATTTAGAGCTTTGTAAGTGAGAAGAAGGATTTTAAATTCTATTCTAGATTTTATAGGGAGCCAGTGCAGAGAAGCCAATACAGGAGTAATGTGGTCCCTTTTCCTAGTTCTAGTCAGTACTCGAGCTGCAGCATTTTGGACTAGTTGAAGAGTCTTTAGAGATTTACCTGAGCACCCTGATAAAAGAGAATTACAGTAATCCAACCTGGAGGTAACAAATGCATGAACTAGTTTTTCTGCATCGTTTTGGGACAGGATCTGCCTGATCTTAGAGATATTACGAAGGTGGAAATAAGCTGTCCTTGAAATTTGTTTTATGTGAGAGTTAAAGGACATATCTTGATCAAATAAAACTCCTAGATTCCTAACAGTGGTGCTAGATGCCACGCTGATGCCATTAAGGGCAGTTGTATCATTAGAAAAAGTCTCTCTGAGGTTCTTAGGTCCAAGCACAATAACTTCAGTCTTGTCTGAGTTAAGCAACAAAAAGTTTCTGGTCATCCAAGTCCTAATGTCCTTAAGGCAAGCTTCTAGTGTACATAACTGATTGGTGTCATCTGGCTTCATTGATACGTATAGCTGAGTATCGTCTGCATAACAATGAAAATCTATTGAATGTCTCCTCATAATATTACCCAGAGGAAGCATATATAATGTAAAGAGAATCGGTCCAAGCACTGATCCTTGTGGCACTCCATGGCTGACTTTGGTGTGCATAGAGGACTCATCATGAACATGTACAAACTGAGATCTGTCTGATAAATAGGATTTAAACCAACTTAAAGCAGTCCCTGTAATTCCAAGTAATTGTTCTAGTCTCTCTAACAGGATTTGATGGTCAATCGTGTCAAAAGCAGCACTAAGATCTAACAGGACGAGCACAGAGAGAAGTCCCCTGTCTGAGGCTAGAAGAAGATCATTCGCAACTTTAACTAGAGCAGTCTCAGTGCTATGGTGGGCTCTAAATCCTGACTGAAACTCCTCAAATAAACTGTTGTCATGGAGAAAGTCACACAACTGATTAGCTACCACTTTCTCCAGGATCTTTGAGATAAAAGGAAGGTTAGAGATAGGTCTATAGTTAGCTAGAGTTCCTGCATCAAGAGTAGGCTTTTTAAGAAGCGGTTTAATTACGGCTACTTTAAATGACTGTGGTACATAACCTGCCACTAAAGATATATTGATCATATCTAGTATAGAGCTGCTAACTAAAGGAAAGATTTCCTTAAACAGCTTAGTTGGGATCGGGTCTAAAAGACAGGTTGACGGTTTAGACGCAGAAATAATTGAGTTTAGTTCCGAAAGGTCAATGGGAGAAAAACAGTCGAGGTTAAAATCAGGTTTCAGAACTGTTTCTGACGTATCGGAGGTATCTGCACCGGGTAAAGGTAGGTTACTAATTTTGTCTCTAATGTTTAATATTTTATCGTTAAAAAAGCTCATGAAATCATTACTGCTGAGGGCTAAAGGAATACATGGCTCAATGGAGCTATGACTCTCTGTCAGCCTGGCTACAGTGCTGAAAAGGTATCTAGGATTGTTTTTATTTTCCTCTATTAGAGACGAGTAATAGGCAGTTCGAGCATGACGTAAAGCTTTCATATATTTATTATGACTATCTTGCCATATTAAACGAGATTCATCCGTTTTGGTGGAGCGCCACACTCTTTCAAATTTACGCGACGTTAGTTTTAGAGTACGGGTTTCTGAGTTGTACCATGGAGCTAGTCTCTGTCGTTTGATAACCTTTGGTTTTAGGGGGGTGATTGAATCAAGAGTAACTCTCAGCGAATCCACCGCACTATCAACAAAGTGATCTAGCTGAGAGGGACTAGAGTAAGAGTTTTCAACTGGGTTAGAGCATGGTACTGAATCAAAAGCAGCTGAAATAGCTTCCTTAAATTTAGCTATAGCACTATCAGATAAATTTCTAGAGAGCACATTTTTATTAACCGGAGTTAATTCTGGTAAGAGAAAGTCAAAAGTTATTAAGAAATGATCTGATAGAAGAGGGTTTTCTAGGAAAACTGTCAAGTTTTTAATTTCAATGCCATAAGCTAGAACAAGATCCAGGGTATGGTTAAAACGATGAGTAGGTTTGTTTACACCCTGGGTGAAACCAATAGAGTCTAATAATGACATAAAAGCTGTGCTAAGGCTATCATTATCAACATCCACATGGATATTAAAGTCACCTACAACAATTATTCTATCACTGCTAAGGACTACGTTTGATAGAAATTCTGCAAATTCAGATAGGAATTCAGAATACGGGCCAGGAGGGCGGTAAACTACAACAACTAGAACTGGCTGAAAGGTTCTAGAGACTGGGTGTGAAAGACTAAGCGCAAGGCTTTCAAAAGAAGTATAATTCAGCTTTGGTTGAGGGTTCATTACAAGACTAGAATTAAAAATAGCTGCTACTCCACCACCTCGGCCAGTGTCTCGAGGTATATGAGTATTAAAATGACTGGGAGGGGTGGATTCATTTAAACCAGACATGTCCAAAGTCCGGCCCGCGGGCCAATTGCGGCCCGTGGTCAAATTTCATCAGGCCCGCAGCCTCTGTCATAAAATCTATAATATGTGGCCCGCCACCACTGTTGACCAGCGCATAAAATACACATGTACAAAAGCTATTTTATATTTAACCAGAAGAGGGCAGCAGCACTCGGTCGAACTCTGGCTGCATGATCCCTGTGTGACCCTTCGCGGCCAATTTCTGAAATGGCGACCGCAAATAAAAAAAGGAAAGTTGACAGTGAGAGCCGGCGCTTCCAGGACAAGTGGAAATTTGACTATTTTTTCACTGAAATACGAAACAACTGTGTCTGCCTAATTTGCCAAGAGACTGTGTCTGTTTTTAAGGAATACAATGTCAAGAGACACTACCAGTCGAAACATGCCGACATGTACGGCAAGCTAACGGGGAACGAACGCAGCGAAAAATTGAAGCAACTGGAAGCTGGTTTAACGTCACAGCAGCGATTTTTCACAAGAGCCCGAGAGTCAAATGAAAATGCTACAAAGGCGAGCTACGAGGTGGCAACGCTGATTGCTAAGCACTGCAAACCTTTTACCGAGGGTGAATTTATCAAAGACTGCGTGATGACAATGGTGGAGAAAATCTGTCCTGAGAAGAAGCAAGAGTTTGCCAATGTTTGCCTGGCTCGTAACACTGTGGCACGGAGAATTGAAGATGTTTCATCAGATATTAAGAGACAGTTGGGGGCCAGAGGAAAGGAGTTTGACTTTTTTTCCTTAGCTTGCGACGAAAGCACGGACGCATCTGACACCGCTCAGTTACTTATTTTTTTGAGAGGAGTGGACAGTGAAATGAACGTGACTGAAGAGCTACTTGACCTCCAGAGCCTTAAAAACCAAACAAGAGGAACAGATTTATTCGTTTCTGTTTGCTCTGCTGTAGATGACATGAAACTCCCGTGGGATAAAGTTTCTGGGATTATTACGGACGGCGCACCTGCCATGGCTGGTGAACACAGTGGATTATCAACCCGTATCTGTAACAAAGTCATCGAACAAGGAGGTAAAGCTGTAAAACTTCATTGCATTATTCACCAGGAAGTTTTATGTGCCAAACATCTCAAATATGATCATGTTATGAAACCGGTAATAAAGGCTATTAATTATATTCGCTCCAAAGCCCTGTGCCACCGTCAGTTTCAACAGTTTCTAATCGACATCCAGGCTGAATACGGAGATGTTGTCTATCACAACGACGTGAGATGGCTCAGTCGGGGGGTCTGCACTGCAGCGCTTCTACTCTCTTAGGCAGGAAATCGGAGAGTTCATGGCAAAAAAGGGACAATCAATCCCAGAACTATGTGACCCAGTTTGGCTGGCTGATTTGGGTTTTTTTAGTTGACACAACAAAGCACCTGAACGTGCTGAACACTAGCCTTCAGGGGCCAAATGCAATGATAAGCCAACTTTTTCACACATCAAAGCCTTTGGAACCAAGCTGCAACTTTTCCAAAGACACTTGTCACAAACGCAGCCCAATACCACACACTTCCCGGCGCTGCAGGGAATCATGACCAGCTTTCCGCAGAGCAATATCAACGCGCAAACAAGGAGGTATGCAGCAGACATCTCATCTCTGGCTGAGGAGTTCCAACAACGCTTTCGGGATTTTGCAGCTATTGAGAAGGAGATCACGCTTTTTTCCTCTCCTTTCTCCGTGGACCCTGATAATGCTCCGGACCACCTGCAGCTGGAGCTCATTGAGCTGCAGTGTGACGCCGAGTGCCGCAGTCGGCACCAACAGCTCTCTCTTGCGGACTTTTACCGCCAGCTGGATGAAGGCAGGTTCCAAGAGATTCGAACATTTGCTAAGAAAATGCTGAGCTTGTTTGGCTCGACGTATTTGTGTGAGAAGACCTTTTCGGTTATGAACTTTAACAAGAGCCGCGTGAGGACACGACTAACTGACTCTCACCTGCGTGACATCTTGCGCATCAAAACCACTGCCTTTGAGCCAGACCTGACCTATGTACTGCAGTCCAGATCTCAGTATCACCCTTCACATTAGTGCAGGCAAGTCATCTGTCATCTGAGACGACTAAATTCTAAAATCTCAGTGAATAAATGTTGTTTTGTGACTATCAAAACCACAGTTATAAATATATATGCACTGAGACTTGTGGTCAATGTTTGCACATCTGAATAAGATTAGCTATTTCTCTGTTTTGAATTTAAAAGTTCCAATAATATGTCATGTCTACAGTGAACATTTAATTGCCAATAATATGTCATGTTTCAAATGAACCTAAGACATGTTTAAGCTTCTTAAAATATAAATAAAAAAAGGTAAATATGAAATGAGTGACTTGGTAAAATTTGTTTAGATTTATTTGTGTTCCATGTGAGGAATGTCAGGCTGAATGGTCGGCCCTCACACATTTCACCTCACCAAATCTGGCCCTCTTTGCAAAAAGTTTGGACACCCCTGATTTAAACTAACATATTCATCCTGAGACAGCCAGGTTTCTGTTAAACAAAGTAGATCAATACGATTTTCTGATATCAGATCATTTACTAAAAGAGATTTAGATGCTAAGGATCTAATGTTTAATAGTCCGCATTTAATTATCTGATTTATTTGCAAAGTTGTATTCGTAGTTTTAACTTTAATTAAATTTTTATGATTTACGCCTTTTTTATTTATGTTTGAATTGCTTATAACGACGGGTCTGGGCCGGGAAACAGACACAGTATCTATAGTAAAAGTAGAATTACAGTTATAAGTAGAGCTACAGTTAGATTTACAGTGATAATTACAGCTATAGTGGCAGGTAAACAGATCTAAAGGAAGCGCAGAGAAGCGTGTAAGACTGCAGCTCTGCTTCCTGGTCTGAACTCTGATAAGTTGTTGTCAAGGTTTGAGACTAATAAACTCTGCTACGTTTCTAGATAATAGAGCTGCACCGTCCAAAGTAGGATGGATGCCGTCTCTAGCTAGCAGACCAGGTTTTCCCCAAAAAGACTGCCAGTTATCTATGAAGCCCACACCGTTAGCTGGACACCACCTCGACAGCCAGCGGTTGAGTGAAGACATGCGGCTATACATGTCATCACTGGTCAAGTTTGGGAGGGGACCAGAGAAAACTACGGAGTCCGACATCGTCCCTGCAAAACTACACACCGACTCCACATTAACCTTAGTGATTTCCGACTGGCGTAGTCGGGAGTCATTAGTGCCGACATGAATTACAATAGTATCAAATCTACGTTTAGTCTTTGTCAGCAGCTTTAAGTGAGATGTGAAGTCGCCCGCTCTAGCCCCTGGGATACATCTAGTAACTATGCCCGCTGACTTCGCTAACTTCACGTTTCTGACTATGGAGTCTCCGATTATCAGAGTTTTTGTCTCGGCGGGTGTGTCGCTGAGTGGGGAAAATTTGTTTGAAACGTGAAGTGGTTGGTGGTGAACCGTGTGCTTCGTTTTATGACTATGCTTCCCTCGGACAGTAACCCAGCCACTGCCTCCCGGCTGCTCGGGAGCTACCGGGGGAGATGTAACGCTATGTCGGCCCGCACCGGCTACAGGTGGCTGGCTAACTAATGCTGCGTACGATAGCTGTGGCTGTGACTCAAAAGTGCGGAGCCGGCTCTCTAACTCAGATACCCTCGCCTCCAGAGCTATGAATAAACTACATTTAATACATAAACCATTACCAGTAAAGGAGGACGAGGAGTAACTAAACATCTGACACACAGAGCAGGAGAGAGCAGGAGAGGGAGAGGCAGGAAAAGAAGCCATCGTAGGTTAGGCTAAATGCTAAGCTAGACTAAGAGTGGGTAGTTTAAATAAACAAAACTGTTTAGCAGATAAGTCGCTAGAGAGCAAGAGTGCGTGTTGATTACTTCTACTTGTCTAAATGTGCAGTGATTTAGAAACAACAGTTGTAAGAAACTATACAAGTTAAACAGTTAAGCTTTAGCTCTATCGATCAGCACAGTGGCAGCAGGACAGGAAGTGATGCAATACGCTCACCGTAGTACGTGTGCGTATTAAGAAAAAGCTAAAGACCCAGCTCTTTCAGGAATACCTACTAACTTAACTTAATGATGATGATCTCGATAGTATTGATGTAATGATGGTAATGATGATGGTTTTTGTTTTTGTTTGAAAACGACGACGTATAAGATGGTTTATATACTGATTAGAGTCTCAGAACGGCAGTTAATGTTGTGCCTTGCCTCTGGGCAATGCCTTTCAGCACCTATGTGTCCAATCGGACTCAAAGCTGATCGTTCGTCCTTACTGACATCGTTCCTTTATTTTTCCTTGATCCTTGCTTGTGTTGTTCTTACTCTCTGATGTACGTCGCTTTGGATAAAAGCGTCTGCTAAGTGAATCGTAGAATTGTAGACATGAGAGTAAATTATATCTTTTGGTGAAGTCCCAATAAATTAATTAGATGTTTTAATGTGTGTGCTGCGATTGTGACAGAGAAAACTTTTTGGGGAGGAATCTTCTTCTGTTGAACTGACAACACCCTGACATTTGCAAAATGTTGAAATGCTGTTAACAAGAATGTGCTAAGAGACCCCAACACAGTTCACATTTAATCTTCCACTTTGTCCTATAATGACGATCCTTTAAATGGAGCTTTAGTCACAATAATGAAGATCACTTCCTGTGTGCCTTCCAGTGATAGTTATCATTCAGAAGCACTTATAGCAGTATTGAACAGAGGTTCATTTATTAAAATCAGTCCTTCTAATGAATGAAATATCTCAACATGGATTGATTGTTTTAACATTTGGTGTATATTTTTAAATGATTACGCCTTTTTATTATAATGTTATTCTGACATTCCCTGTAGTGGTGCTCAGAGCTTTGTTGATACTGTGACTTTATTACCTGAAACTTAAATGTATATATTTAAGTCTAATAATTCAGTTTGAGTTGTATAAAGTTCAGTCAATCAGACAATCTTATCATGCTAACATGCTACACCTAAGATGGTGAACATGTTGATTACCATACAAGCCAAACATATGTATGAAAGCATTTCATTGCTTGCATGTTAGCATCAGGATATTACCACTGATCTAAAAAGCACTGCTGTGCTGGAAGTAATTACACTAAAATCATTTTGTACCAGGATGTTAACAAGTTCATGTTCATCATGCTCATTGTAAAAATAAATTGACACAAACAGGGAAAATGGACATGAGAAGAAGAATTGAAATCACAGTTTGTCTTTACTGACCCACATTTTTGAACTCTCACATCTGCTTCATTTGTCACACCAGACGATGTCACTGCCACTTGCAGTTTCTGCAACCAAATTTCTGCAAATGAACATTTTTAAGATAAAAAAAAAACAATGCTTTTGGACTTTGGACAACACCCTCTGCTAAAGGAAATTTCAAAGACTAATTTAAATAATTCATACACATAAATAAAAAAAGCACTGTGCAAACATTTTATTTAAAACAAAAAACAAACATCTGAAGTGGCATAGAATGTAGAATGGGAGCTGCGGTTTCCAATGATTAGTCTGACATCACTTCTAAATCAGTTCTCCTTTAAGAGAGAGAGTCAGAGGCTGACAGAGGACTACAGCAGATTACACTTCATCTGTGTGGCTCATCTGTGGATTGAGAACTGAGCCTGGATTTCTGTATGAAAAATGAGTCTTCTGCAAACAAGGTACGTTAGAGATCTATTGCGTTTGTATTATATTATAATAACAATTACCCAAGAAGGAAGAGTATGGCGTTCATCAACTTATAAAATGCTCAAAGTTTTTCACCATACATAATATTCTCTGCTCTATTACAATGTCTGTGAATGACACTTTATGTACATTTTATTAATATGAATGAATGTGATGTAATGTCTATATATTGTGGGGAACAAATAACAGAAAATGGTAATGTTAAGATTTTGCAAAAGGGTTTTGAATTGTTACATTTTAACTCCTTCAACTGTGCCGTTATAATATTGTCAACATGTTGAGTGATAGATGTTGCTCCGCCAGATGGAGATCAAAATGACTAGCATTTAGCGCTCTTTCACTGTTTATAATGATCTATATTAATGTAGAATAAAGAGTTCAATGTGAAGACGGTGCTTTAAATGCAAAAAAAAAAAACATTGTAGAGCACATGCACACAAGTGGGAAACTGCTTTTAAAATTGTGTCTTTGGCAACTTGATAGATACAAATATTTCAGTTTGAAAACAAAAACGAAAGTGCAAAACTCCTTTGTTATAGTATTTAAAATGTGTCCGGTCTATTAAAGTAAAATGGAAGAACTTCTTATACAAATAACAAGAGTCAATATCCAAAAACAATTCAGGACCATGTTCCCTTTCCTCGTATTCAAAATTCATACACAAGGACTTTGCCTTGTTATTATCAATGATTTTGAAGATCGTTGTAAAAATGAGTACTATAATAATAATAAGTCTTATATAGCGCTTTTCTAGACACTCAAAGAGGTTTAACAAGGAAAAACAATCAAAAAACAAAAAAAAAAACGACTAGGACAGTACAACAAAGAAGCAGAAGGGGAGGATGGGAGTTAGTGGTTGTATAGGCGATGTTGAAGAGGTGAGTTTTTAGGGATTTCTTGAAGGGGGTGAGTGTGTGGGAGTCTCAAATGTTTTTTGGGAGTGAGTTCCAGAGGGTAGGAGCGGCAATGGCCCTATGCCCCCAGGACCGATAATTTGTCCTGCGGGGGGGGAGTGTGCCGGTGGAGGAGCTCAGACGGGTAGGGGGGAGCCAGGTTGTGTAAGGTTTTGTAGGTGGGGATGAGGAGGTGGGGATGAGGAGTTTGAAGTTGATACGCTGGGGGGTGGGGAGCCAGTGGAGGTTATGAAGGACCGGGGTGATGTGGTCTCTGGTGCGGGAGCGTGTGAGAAGAGGAGCAGCGGAGTTCTGGATGTATTGAAGTTTCTTGAGTGTATTTGATGGTGAACCGTAGAGGAGACTGTTGCTGTAATCTAGTCTGGAGGTGATGAATGCGTGGGTGAAGGTCTCAGCAGCTGAAAATGAGAGGGATGGGCGGAGGCGGGCGATGTTTCGGAGATGAAAAAAGACTGTTTTGGTGATGTGTTTGTTCGCAAGAGAGGGTTAGGTCGAAGATGACACCAAGGTAACGGATGTGGGGGGAAGGGACCGTAGATTTTACCTTTTTCCGTCGGTAATCAATATCTTACTCTACACAGCACTCACTCAATATTCAGCATGACTCACTTACACGTTTGAATTCATTTTTCCTGAGCGTTCTACATTATAATTACAACAAAGTTAGGAGAGAGCTTTTAAGTTGACCTTAACATTGTATGTCCTGTTTGTATTTCCTTCTTTCTTTCCACAGTCGCCCTGGTAATTATAGCAATGCAACTCTAAATGGAGACCAAAATACCACAAATGGCTCTGATTGTACTCCAGGAAATGATGCGGAATGGCTCATCGCTGCGTTTACCGTGTACACCCTGCTCATCAGTGTCTTTGGGATTGTGTTTAATGTGTTTATCCTGATGGTTTTCTGCTTCCACAAGAAGGTCTGCACTGTGGCTGAGATCTACTTGAGCAACCTGGCTGCTGCTGACCTTGTTTTAGTTGCTTGTTTGCCCTTCTGGGCGGTCTACGTATCCAAAGGCTTCGACTGGCCCTTTTCCGGTCCCTTGTGTAATCTGATTTCCCTTTCCATCGCCATGAACTCCTACTGCAGCATTTACTTCCTCGTTATGATTAGCTTAGACCGCTTCTTCGCTCTGGTGCATCCACTGTCCGATACAAGAGTGCGCAGGCCAAAATATGCAAAACTTGGCTGTCTGCTGGTGTGGGTTTTTGGTTTGCTTATGAGTATCCCCATGCTAATCTACCGGAAGTTAAAATATAATCCCAAGAGTAATACTACATCATGCTCTATTGACTTTCAAAACCACACTGTATATCTGTTCCATGAGGGGATGATAAATATGTTCATCTTCATCATTCCCATTTCCATTATTTCCTTCTGCACCTACAAGATAATCAAAGCTCTGAATACACGGTTAAACACCCAGAAAACAGAGCAGAAGGCAACCACACTGGTGCTCGCAGTCCTCCTTGCGTTCCTGATCTGCTGGGTGCCATTCCACCTGGTTAGGATCGTAGAAGTGCTCGTTGCAACTGGAGTCTTGGGACAGTGTAACATCATAAGAGTGGTAGGCACCTGCAGGCAGATCTTTATCTACTTAGCCTTCTTCAACAGTGTTCTCAACCCTGTCCTATACGTCATCGTAGGAAAGAACTTCCGTAAAAAAGTCAAGGAGCTGTTCGGTCGATGGAGCCATGTGGTGACTTCAAGCAGTGTCTCCACAAGCTCAGAAGTGTTCAGAAGTACGAAAACTGAGGATGTCTCAAATGTATCCACATGATTGCAATGTGTTTAAGAAGCTATGGCATTAGTTTTGTTGAAGAAAAAGGCAAAGAGGAGAAAATGAAGACAAAGGCCTGATATGCACATCTCATAGTTGCATCGCAATTCAAAAGCATAAGCAAGATAAGAAGGCAAACCTGCACACTTACGTATTGACACACAAAGTTAATTTAATCACAATGTTTTGACTCACTAGTCTTCCTCATGTGATCACCTCACCATTGAGTTGAACCTTTGAGATTAAAAAACTATTTTCTGGTGATTGGATTGTACTCATATTACTATTGAGTTGCCTGAGTACCATATTGCCCAGAAATAATAGACAGTAGACAAATGTAAGCTTGTCTTGAAAAATGACATGCATGCCATTAAATGTTAGCCGCTCCTCATGAAGAGTGGCTAACATTTAATAGCATGCAAATACAAGCCAAGGAAAAAACATTTTATAAACAACCAATAATGCTTGTATTATGTGCTTGCCAACTATCTTAATAATGTACATTACCATTGCTGTAATTGAGTAAGTTCTAGAACGTGATCATGTTTTTTTTTGGCATTACATTGCATGAATTGTGCTACACTGTATTTTGTAGAAAGGGTTGAGTTATTACAAACAGTGCAAAGACTTTAACACTTGTGAATAAACTTAAACTTAAAACTTTATTGATCCCCCAATGGGGGAAATTTAGTTGTTACAGCAGCTCAAAAACAGGAATATAAACAGCATCAATAGCAAAAAGTTTAAGAAAAAAACAGCTATGAGCATGTTTACACGAATTAAATAAAGGATGCTGCCATATTACACAGTTTTTCCTTGTTAGAGTCTCATCTTCACTCTGTGATGGAGGACAGTTAATGTTGTAATGTATCTGAAAGTATCTTAAACAAGATTAAAACATGACCAGAGTCAATCGAGGGTCTGGAAGAATAATGGATTTGACTCTTTGCAACAATCCTCTTTCCTGTTTACATTGTTTGTTACTTTTCGGAAGCTTTCTATGGTGAAAGAATCGTATTCCCGGATCTGCTACTTGAACACTTATGTTGGGTTCCATCAGAAAAGCTTTTTCAAGCGTAACACAATAATACCACTGCTACATAATTAAACAGAAGCAACAGATTGTTTTTATTGCAGAAATAATGACAAACAATGATAATGGAACTAATGGAGGAAAGAATAGGAAAGAAGCTTAATGTTTCTGGTTAACCCCTTGATATGACTCTTTCATGGTAAGATGTTCCTGAGTGTATCTGTGCCTGCATGAACTTCTTTCACATTGTATTACGAGTGTCTTGTGATATTAAAATTTCAAAACTAAAACCCAACCTGTTGCTTTTTACAAACTGAACATTTTTTATTTTTTTATTTTTTTATATACTTTATTAATCCCCGAGGGGAAATTCTGGTTCGCACTCTGTTATTTTAGAGACATGCTTCTCACACACACAGGCCTGAATCACACACATGCACAACGAGACCTGTGGACACGCATTAATGGAGAGATGTCAGAGTGCGATGGCAGCCCACAGGAGGCCCCCTGAGCTTGTGGGGGTTCGGTGCCTTGCTCAAGGGCACCTCGGCAGTGCTCAACTTCCATATTTTGGTCCACATTGAGACTTGAACCGGCGACCCTCCGGTTCCCAACCCAAGTCCCTACGGACTGAGCTACTGCCGCCCCAAATACATACGTTTGTATGCAAGTCAAACTTCTTTAAGAGTCATCCTGTTTTCTACTGTGAAAAATGTGACTGTTAAGGAACTCTGCGGAGAGCCTGTGAAATAATGTGCATAAATGGAACGTTGGAAGCAGGCCCGCCTGCAGAAATGGCTGGGCCCCTGAAAGGCACATTGATAGGGCCCTCCCAGGATATGATTTAAATCATCGTATAAACATTTGATCAGAACCGTTAGCGCTAGCCTCCTGGCTAACATTAGCTCCCTCCACCTGGCTCCCATCAGCCTTTGGAGCTGACTGATTCTTGTTGGGGTCAAATGCCCGAGCCAGCTCCCTCATTTTCTTCTTCTTTCTTTTCTGGCATCCGAACTTTGTGCAGGTCCTGGAATGGCAATATGATTCTAAATGCGACATAAGTGGCATAACAGTTAAAGGGATACTTCACCCATTTGCATTAAGCTTTGTATCATTAGAAACCTGGTAGTATTTTTGAATGTCTACCTGTTTGGTTGTGCATCCCGTCCTCATTTTCCCCTTAGACGGGAAAGATCTGTATTTCTTTTCTGAAAAGGAGCCGATGACGCAAAAATCGGCATTTTGCGTCATCAGAGGTTATTTGGTTAGCAGGGGTGAAACTACATCGCTAGTTGAAGTGAAGTATCCCTTCACTGGGCCTGCTTACGTCGGTAAC
The DNA here is from genome assembly GCA_020745685.1 of Tautogolabrus adspersus. Lineage (NCBI taxonomy): Eukaryota > Metazoa > Chordata > Actinopteri > Labriformes > Labridae > Tautogolabrus > Tautogolabrus adspersus. Next base: position 9,517,356 of record CM036552.1, read on the forward strand.
ATTACAGAAAAAGTAGGCTCATGTCTTTTTAAGAAGCGGGGATTTACATTTTGAAACAGGCTACATATTACTGAAGAAACAATAAGATAAATGTGTGGGGTTTTTTGCTTTAAGAGGTAATGATTGATGAATGATGAGTATTTAGGTGTAAAATCAAATTTGGTCATTGCTTAAAATTAGGATGAACCATGATCTTTTTTTTTTACTAACCTCCATCGGCCCTCCCCATGTGACCCAGCCCCTGAAAACTTTCCCCTTTATCCCCACTTATGGACGGCCTAGATTGGGAACAGCAGAAGGATTAAGGTTCTCATCGCAGGCAACATTAAAAAAAAAAGTGCATTTGATGAAATACTGTTTCTGTCATGAATGCCGCTGACTAACAGGTAAGGTGTCAAAAATAACTTTATTGAGTAACTTGCAGGGGTGAGGTGTCCAGGGCTTGGGGGTGAGGCAGTGAGCTGGAGGTGGCTGGCTGGCAGGCTCTGTTGGCAGTGAGGTGGAATGAGCAGAAGAAGGTCCATGAATGGCACAACGATCCAGCACAGACTGATGAGTGTTGGTGCAGGGTTCTTGAAGGTGAAGTTGATTGCGGGCAGGTGTGTTGATGGCAGATCCACTGCAGGTGAGCAGAGGGGCGAGGACGGAGTGGAAGGGGAGAGGGGAAAACAAAACACACCAATGACTCAGCACTCACACAAAATACTCTGCCATTAAATAGAACACACAAACCTCATGCAAACTGACGTAATGGAGCAGGTACTGTGACAGGGTCAATGTTCCCTGAGGAGATCGGAGTCACAGCTTTGTTTATTCAAATCAAGCCATATTCATGTGTTGATGCGTTTTTACCACAGAGCTGTTTGTGTCTGTACTGCAGTGTGCTCTGTATTGTGCTGTTAGAACAACAAGAGTATGAAAACACTGTACATTTTTAATAAAATGGAATATAGATAAATGGAAATGAAAGCCCACCATTTATTGAATTGATTTTCAGTGATAACCATATTTTAACTTTCTTTAAAAACCACAAATAAAAAAGCACATGATCGATGATTGATTCAGGCAAAAGTGTGTTGGTTTTTCTTACTTTGACATTTGATCGCAGCTTGAAAACCTAAACCAAGACTATCATTTGGAAGCTGTAATCCCTGAGTACTGGTATTAGAAAAGACAAAAGCATAAGGCAATTAGTTAACACTGGTCACAGGGAAAAAAGAACGTGTTGCTCCTGGAAAGGTTTTGATACAGCAAAAATAAGTTAAAGTCATTCAATCAACTACAACCAGCACGATATGCTGGCATACACGGACAACACTTACTGATTAATGCCTGAAGAATCTCAATATCCACATTATTATGCATAATAATGATGGCTGGTGTCAGCCCTCGGAAAGAGGTTTCTGCACCACAGAGGATTCATTGAATGGATTTTGTTCGTATTTCTTTGTCTGTCTGTTTGTTTGTTTGTTCCTTCCTTTCTTTCTTTTTTGAAAAACTGATTCACTACTTTGGCGCATCAATAAATAAAGACGGGAAATGTGTGTTTGGTGGAACAGCTGACTTAAACACCGAGCAGTGTTTTAGTCAAGGGTACAAAGTTGGAAACAGTGCTTTAATCCTTGTATATAGTGGGTTAATCATTTTTTTTCTACAGTTGTACTTCAAGGATATATTCATAGTTTTGCCAAAAGAAGAAATTCTGACCTCAAAATTGTCTAAAAATATATAAATGTATTTATTTAACTGGCACTTTCTACCACAGCTGCTTATGAACACATTTAATCCAAGTGTCATACTGTCTGTACCATCATCTGTTACGTTCAACATGTGGTTCCTGCTTATCATATTACATTTTATTAATAATACAGTACACTGCTTTTACTGAATAGTAAACATGCTTTCACCTTTGGAAGTTTCTGTGTTTACCTTCAACGTTGCACAAATAAAACAAAAGCCCTAGTGAAAGTCCTGGATCAATTCAAATTCAAATTCAAATTCAAAAAACTTTATCTATCCCCGGGGGGCAATTTAAGGTCACACAGAGAAGGAAATGAACGACAGTGCAGGTATACTAAACATTTAACAAGAAATAAAGTGTTAATAAAAATAAAATAAAACAAAATAAAGTCTCAAAATTTAAATACAAAAAGTAAAATACAAAATTACAAAGTGAAATATATCAAAAAAGAGAGTGGAGGTATAAGTGGACTGTGATCGGACTAAAGATGTAAACAGACATATATACAGTAGTGAACAGATGTAAATAGAACTATTATGCAGTAACCAGTAACAGGAAATAGGGGCCCAGGAGTTGAGGAGCTGGACAGCCCTGGAGCCCTGGGGACAAAGGTTGCTCTTCTCCTCTGTGTCCTGCAGCAGGGACAGCGAAGCCGGCGTCCTGAGGGGAGCCACTCGAACGCTCCTTCATAATCCGACCTGCTAACCTGAGTGTCTGCTGCTCGTAGATGGTAGACAGAGTCCTTACAGGAAGTCCAATGATCTTAGAGCAGACTTTGACTGGATGCTATTTTTATGGGGCCAAGCTTGTTTTACTGGAAGAAATTTGCATCGCAGACCTTATCTCAGTTCTACAAAACAGAGGACTTTCCATTTTCAGGTGCATTCCGGTTTGGACACCATCACTATCAATGGATGCAGCTCTTTTCAACAAGACAAACACAAGTGCATCTTCCTCCTGCAATGTGGAGTCCTCGGTGGAAAGGAACATGTATCCAACTGCTTATTCTCTGTTCTTTATTGTGGGATTTCCAGCTAACTGCCTGTCTCTGTATGTTGCCTGGATGCTGATAAGAAATGGAAACAGCATGGCAGTGTACTTACTGAACCTGTCCATCTCCGACCTGCTCTACACTATCTCTCTGCCGGTTTGGATCGAGCTGGCCCTGCAGAAGCATGTGGATGAGAGTCTGTGCAGTTTAGTGGCTGTGATCATGTACAACAGCTTTTATGTGGGCTCAGGCCTCCTTTGCTGCATCTCTGTTGATCGCTACCTAGCAGTGGTTTATCCTCTCCACTTCCACTGGGTCCGGGAGCAACGTACTGCAGTGTATGTGAGCATTGCTGTTTGGACTTTTGAAATTTTCATCCACATTATCATACTCAATCACACGGGGGCACTGCAAACTTTCTCCTCAAGCTCGCTTTGTCAAGAGCCAGTACCCATGACGCTTAAATATGCTGACCGCTACCTCACACGAGTCGTCCTGGGCTTCCTGGTGCCTGTCTTCATCATGACCTTCTGTTTTCAGCAGATCATGAAAGCCCTCCGTCAAAGCTCCTCCATCATGGAAGGGGAGCGCAGGAAAGTGGGAGTGCTGCTCTTGTTTCTACTCCTGACCTACATCGTGTCCTTTCTGCCTTTCCAGGCAGTCATGCTGCTCAGGGCTTTGCTGGAGCCAGGGGCCTGTGTCTGGGCAGCAAGGCTCAGAGATCCCTACCTGGTCACTGTTGCCACGACAACCATTAACAGTTCACTAGACCCTATAATATACTGCTTGATCAGTGAGAGTGCTCAAGGAGAGATCAGAAAAGCTGTAGAGAAAGGGAGGGGAGTTTGGAAGAGGAGTAAGTTGTTTGAGGGCTCAAGTGGAATTCAGACAATTTCCTAAAGACTCAATTGTTCATTGATTCATTTAAACCCATTTATCTTTGGAACTTTGTAGTACTGCTAATACAGTGAAATAGGTTGTATTTTATATATAGATACCTTTTTTACTTGCATTATAATGTTGATGATTAAGTGTAAATTTGACTCTTTTTTTTTAAATAATATTTTATTCTATTTTCATTTTGTACCCAATCACTTCTGAAACTTAACGTTTGCCCCTTTGTGTGGAGAATGTATTGTTCAAATTGTATTATATTTATTGTATATCTTGATAAACTTTGATTTATTGTTAACGATGTATAGCATGGATTTAAATACGCTTCCTATGGTTTGTCTTTTCTCTTGTACTATTGCATTATGTTATATGTTTCAGTTATTTCAAGTCTTTGTTCAGCAGCAGGGGTGTGTCCAGACTTTCTTAACTGGGGTGGCCTAACTGGGGTACTGACTTATGCAGGGTTGGCAGTTTGCACAAGTTTGTGTGCACACATTGACCCTTTCTGTCGTCAGTAATTATATCCACTTAAACTACTAATTATTACAGATGTATGTGTGTGTGCTGTGTTTTTGTTTGTTTGTTTTTTGCTTTAAAAAGTAACACAACAGAGGGGCAACACATGAATCTTCTTAGCTTCATTCTTTAAGTACTCGTAAAAAAGATGTGTTCAAAGTCACAATTTAAAGAACTAACAAAGTAAAAACGCTACATTAAAATGGGGGTGGTGGGTGTTGAAAGAGCCCCTAGGGGAGGGGGTGGGTTTAGATGGAGCCCATAGACTATGAATATTAATGGATGAAGCCTGAGTGACGTCAGCCATCTTTTACGGCAGGGGAAATATTACTTTTCTAATCTTGCTAGCTCTCCAGAATTACCAACCCTGCCTTTCCATGCCATATGAACATTGAGAGGGTTGTGGTCCTTGTATTGCAAGAGCCGTCTTTTAGTTGGCTTAGACGGTGTTTGTGTTGCCTCAGAAGGGTTGTAAAACAAAGAATATGTAGCAGGAAAAAAAAGGCAGTGAGTCTGTTGGATCCATATTTGGTGTCTAACTCTCCTGAAACCTTTTATTAACCTTTAAATAAACTTTCTTTTTACAAAAACAATGACTGTCTATGTTGTCCCCCGTCCTCTACATTAGAAATGTATCTCTATGACCAGTATAGGAATGAGGAATAATTACAGCAACCATCACTTTTCATCTTCTTAGGGACCTCTTTGAAAAAACATAATTCAGCTTGACTTTAAACGTCTATCTCAATATATCTTTTCTCTTTGCTGATTTTGTCCTGTACATGTGTTTTGTTTGACAAAAAAAAAAATTCCTTTTGCTGTCTTTCAACAGTCACTGTGACTGTTGAAAGACTGTGTGAATCTTTGCTGCAGATCCGTGAGCGTCAATCGCTCAGTCCGTAGGGACTTGGTTTGGGAACCGGAGGGTCGCCGGTTCAAGTCCCGATGCGGACCAAAATATGGAAGTTGGTCTGGTAGCTGGAGAGGTGCCAGACTACTCCTCGAGCACTGCCGAGGTGCCCTTGAGCAAGGCACCAAACCCCCACCAGCTCAGGGGGCGCCTCCTGTGGGCTGCCACCGCACTCTGACATCTCTCCATTAATGCATGTCCACAGGTCGTGTTTGTGCGTGTGTGATTCAGGCCTGTGTGTGTGTGAGAAGCATGTCTCTCAATAACAGAGTGCTAACCAGAATTTCCCCTCAGGGATTAATAAAGTATATAAAATAAAAATAAATAAAAATAAAAGACCCTAACCCTGTTTCTGAAGGGTGATGTTAAGTATATTGTCTGACACCCACAAGAATAAACAAATAATCAATCTTGTTGCTGATAGCTCATATAGAGGCATCAGTATTGATTTTTATTTTGTTTTTTAACCAGAAAAAAACTCCTCATGGCAGCTCTAAGTGTCTGTGCCTATCCTCCAGCAGCACTAAAGACCAGCTACAACAATATAAGTGCCCTATGGAAACAATGAGACAAGCAGATAAGTATCCCTTCAGAGTATAATTATTGCATGTCTGTCTTTATTGACACATCAAACAGACAAAGTAATCTGTAAAAAAGTAATTAAGTCTGCTGTGTAAATCTGTGAAACAGGAAGTTTGTTCCTCCGTGTCCTTTCACCCAGTAAATAACGTGTGGTGATCAGGGAGGACAAGGAGGCAGCTTCTGACTCTTCCTGTTCCTTTTAACAAACTGATGTGGCAGCTAAAGACAGGGGCAACCGAATAGACTCCCTCTGCTTCTTTTTATGTTAATGATGACGAATTGTGTGGGAAGAATAAGGAGCGAGAACTAAACGGAATACATGTAAGTAGACCTTCATATCAGTTCATTTGACGCCATCCTGAGTGGAATTTCTAGTTGTTAATGGTTCATACTAGACAGCAAAAAGGACTATTCCACTTGTTTTTTTAATGTTTAAACCCACATTGAGATTAAGACCTTAAAGTCCAGAAACAGACATTTTAAATCTGATCAATTAGAGTGTTTTGTTCTTTTGCTTTTGCGTAGTATTGTTTGTTCCCCAGCAGGTTGTGTTTTGAAATCACATCCTTTGTTGGTTCATGTAACAGTGTGCAGCATTAGAGACTTTATTGCACACAATCATCAATCGAGACGGTAGTTTCTTGTAAGTACATGGCCTTTTTTTATATCGTGCAATTGGTAAAGAGAAAAGAAATTCAACCAAACAACAAGAAAGTAGTTTGTAAAAGAGAGCGAGAAAGCTGAGGAGGAAAATGAGGTGAGAGGGTTGGGGTTAGGGGATACTGCAGATCTCACGTTTTTTCTTTAGGGTAGATCTAGATTCATTTTTTGTTGTCGTCTATTATTGTTAATGTTCATTTTTCAGCGTCTAAACTTTGGTCTAGTGTTGTTAACTTTGTTTTAGTTGAGGTGGATTCTGTTGTTTCCATGTCCTGCTTCATGGCTGCCACTCACAGTATGTTAAAGAGATGTCAGCAGACTTTATCGCTTCCAGTAAATTGATTCTGGTTATTTCCTGTTTCAAGATGTTCATTTAACTCAAATATAATCATTAGGGCTTTCTCAAACTCTGTCCAGAATTTTAATCATACAGGACACTTGAAAAAATATTTACAATTTCTTATATTCTAATTCTTCTTGTTCTCCACATCCTCTCAAACAACTGGTCTCCACTAGGGGGCAATATTTATCAAATTTGCAAGGTGAAAAAAGAACACATGCTTACTTTTGATGGCCACATTACTCTCCTATCCACCGGTCCTGTTCTGAAAAAGATGTGCAAAGAATTTTTCTAATTTTACATCAGGTTTTAAATTTCAGAAATCAAAAAGCTACCTCCAAAGCCAAAGAGGGAATCATTGATCAGTTTTTAGGGCTGAAAAATGAGTGCATTGGCCCTTTAATAAAAAATTTAAAAAACAGTTATTATCACTGTATTTCTTCATTATTTCTTTTTTTTTTGTTTCTCCTTAAGGTGTGAATACATTACCACCACGTCTGCAATGGAGAACTTAACCCTGGCCACTAATCATTCAGACTGCTACTCAGTCGACAGCTCTTCCAGTAGGAAGACTTTCCTGGTCTTCTATGTGGCTACCATCATCACTGCCATCCCGTCCAACGCCTTCTCCCTCTATGTGTCCTTGCAGCACATTAGACAGAATAACGAGCTCGGCGTGTATCTATTCAACCTGGCATTGAGTGACCTGACCTTCTCCATCGGCCTTTCATTTTGGCTGGACTTCCTGTGGAGAGGAGTGTGGGCTCATGGAGGCTACGTTTGTATGCTGTCTGTCTACTCTCTCTTCACTAACTTTTACACCACCGATGCTCTCCTCTGCTGCATTGCTTTTGACCGCTACCTGGCAGTGGTTCACCCATTTAAGTGCACTTTCCTGAGGAAAGTTGATACTGCAGCAGGGGTCTGCGTTGCCATTTGGGTGCTGGTGGTCTGTTTCAATGTTGCAACCATCACCTGGGAGGACTCGTATTATGAGAACAGCAAGTTTTCTCAGTGCTTTGTTGTATTCCGCCCACTGTCAGAAAGCATGTTTCGGGCTAATCTGGCACGCTTCTTCCTAGGCTTCATTTTTCCTGTTGTCCTGGTTGTGTTCTTCACTAGGGCGCTCTGTGAGGCGTTGAAAACCAACCAGGCCACAGAGGAACAAGAACGTAAACAGGTTTCAAAGCTGCTGACGGTCATCCTACTCTGCATTTTGTTTTGCTTAGGACCTGTCCACATCATAATGCTTGTCCGTGCATTTGTGGATGACTGCAGGTATCTATCATGGCTCCTCTATCCATACAAGATTAGCGTAGCTATCTCAAGCCTCAACTGCCTTGCAGACCCTCTCCTTTATTGCTTTATTACTACAACAGGGAAGGAAAATGTAAATCAGTTTGTTCTCCTGTTACAGAAAAAGAAAAAGAGGAAAGATGAAGGCGTGGTATAGGTTAAATAAAGTAGAAGTCAAATGTAGAACTGCTTTTCACAACACAGTCACAGACACTGCGAAGAAGTTGTCGAAGAGAAAATGTGTAAATTAAAGTTGGCGATGTGTTTTACAGGGAAATACACACACACACACACTCACACACATTTTAGTGTGAGTTACACACTTAAAGTTGATGGCTGTGTGTGATCAGATTTGGATAAAAAGTCCATTACCGCAATTGAACTGACAGGAGCGAAGAATCTTTTGTACTGAGGTGGCTTAATGCAAGAAACACTTTGCTGTTTAATCATCAAGTTTCAATAAATACTTCTGTGTAAGACGTTTATGTCTCCTTGGTCATTTTTGTTGAGTTAAATTAAGTATGATAAATGAAACAACAGTTACATAAATTGTCAGTAAATCGTAATTAGAGACCCAAACCACGAATAGGTTCCACAGTTTTCAAAACACGTCTATTCTAGGACCCGACCGATATGGGATTTTTGGGGCAGATATACTGATATCGATATTAGGCAGTGAAAACTCTAAATACAGATATTTTGGCCGATATCTTTCTTTGATCTGTGTTCAATCTCTAGAGATAAATATAGACATAGATGTACGCATCATTTGTGTTAATCCCTCAAATGAAGTTATCAAACACTTGTGGAAAATAGATATAATGAACACAAGATGATCACTCAACTGTAAAGTAACTGCGCATGTACGTGCATCACCGCTCGACACTCTGCAGAGTGATAATGCTTGTTGTAATCCATATAGCACCCTCTGCTGGTGAAAAAGAACTGCTAGTGTAATACAATGATAATATCAGCACATATTATAAAGTAGCCGATAACGATAGTCACTGGATGTGCTAATATCGGCTGGCCGATTAATCGGTCGGGCTCTAGTCTATACCATGTGTATAGCTGAAACATACAGACAAAATAGACAAACACACAGTACAGGGAACTAAAGTACTGCATATAAGTGTCATCAATTGGATAATTTTAACTCTAATACGAACATTTGTTAGGTTTAGACTGAGTTTACTTTCCATTTTCTTGTACTTCTCTGTCAGTGTAGTTCATCCAGACATGTAGGGTAGCTTATTCTTTCAGGAAGGGTAGCTCTTTCTGTCCGTCAGGGTAGGTCAAACTGTCCGAGAGGGTGGCTCAAAGTGTCAGCAAGGATAACTTAAACTGACACAGTAAGGAGGTCTTAGTCTGTCAGGCAAGGCAGCTCAAATTATTATGCAGGGTAGCTCTTTTTGTCAGGCAAGGTAGCTCATTCAGGGGTATGGTAGTTCATTCTGGCATATAGGGTCGCAGGGTGGCATAAACTGTCAGGCAGGGTTTCTCATTCTGTCTGACAGGGTAGGTCAATCTGACATTTCTGGTAACTCATTCTAACATGTAGTAGGCTAGCTCTTTATATCAGACAGGGCAGCTCAAACAGTCATGAAGGGTAGTTTAAACTTTCAGGTATGGTAACTCAGGCAGGGTAGCTCATTTTGTAAGGTAGTGTGATTTTTATGTCCAGGTAGTGTAGCTCATTCTACAGCTACATTTTTCAGTTTACATGCATTTTCATTGCCTCCATTTCATTTAGTTTTTGTTATTTCTAAAGATGTTTTTGTTTACACAACATTCTTTCAGCCGGGCTATAACCGTTTATGCATAAACATGTTTTTTATGAAACAACATTTCTCAAACTAAACCAGAAATTACTAAAAGACAGAAAAATCATTTCATTAAATGTTTGCCACACCACAGAGAATAATTATGAAGCTATAATTTAGCAAGGAAAGTACATGATCAAAATTATTATTAAAATCAGCTCATAAAGGATTGAGCACTCTCACCAAGAAAAACGTGTTTGAAAAAAACAACGTATTCTATCAGTACTTTTTTAATATCAACACAACATGGGGTGCAAGTCTGCAGGGAGCCCAGTAGAGGGCGCTCATGTTACGTCTAAAAACAAGTCCCAGTGTTACGCCAATGACAGTACAATACAGTAGGCTATTAACACAACTGAAATAGTTCATTATCGGTAAATTGTGTCAACAAAAACAAATGATGGAACTAGGTAATATTTGCACTCACGAGATAACAATTTGTTTTACCCTTGAGGGATGTAAACAGCTGCAACCAGATAAAAATGTCTTTCGAAAAGGCAGTGGTATAGCTTTTTGTACCTTTGAACAGTTCTCTTTCCTATAATAAAGGTCTAAACCAGTTCTCAACTGGTGGGTCGAAGCCCAAAAGTGGTTCGCGGAGGCGTTTTCAGAGGGTCGTGAAGGTGTGCTTAGAAAAAAAAAGTGTCAAAAAGTCCATGAATCGCTTTTTAAACTTGTTTTATTCCGTTTCCTTTGTTCTGTCACATGTTTGTACCTTCTGAGATCCAAATTGCACATTTTTCATTAAAGAAATCTGATTGGTTGAAAAATATCAGAAATTTGGGTTGCGATTTTTTGGTGTTGGTGGTGTGTCCTGAGACAAGACCAGTTGAGAACAACTGCTCTAAATGATAACATAATTGCCAATTATGATAGGAACAACACTTGTTTTTGCATTAAAAAATGTTTTTACCCCTTTTGTTTTATCGGGTGCTCACAAAGAGTGAATTGAATCTGTATTTTAGTAATATGTTGCAATGACTTCCAGGGTGCCGGTATGCTTTAGATCTACAGAACGTGTTTGTGAACTCTTCCTTCGGTCTGTGAAATGTAACGAAGAATTTATTTCATGATCCAGATCACAAGTCCATCAGGATGCAGACCAGCTGGGAGTAGAACATTTAAGGAGGCAAATCTTGGTTTAAAACTCGGTTAAAGAAGTGCAGATTTCATGGCAAAAGGAGTGAAGTCATTTTATTTGTTTTTAATATGTATCTACAACAAGGGGGACACAGGCAAAAACGACTGACAACTTGATGAAAATTGAAACGAAACCAAAATGAAATTTAAAAAAATTACATTATCAATGCAGTTTTCCCACCTTTTTTTCCAATAAGCAACAATTTTTTTGTCTAAAGAAACTTTACAATATAAAGAAACATACGAAGAAGGAACCTCTTTTTTTTTTCTTTTTTTTTTACTACACGAGACATTTAGGATCTGAAACTACCCTAACATGAGATACAAAGCAACCCCCCAAGGATAGACTGCCTCATATTCAATACTGCTTTGTCATCAAGAGGAAAAGTGAGGAACTGAACCGAAAATCTTTACTCCCCTCAACAAAAAAAAAAAAGATATTCCTCTTAACCCTCCCTTCCCCTGAATGTTACAGTATTATACATCAGCACAATAGAAATACAGAAATGATCAACGTTGTGACGGCTGTACTTACAGGACAGAAAGATAGAAGTTTCACTGCATTTTATACGACAGCTGTTCAAAGTCAAATGAAAGAAACGCCTGTCCCTGCTCTCTTTACCCCCCTTTTTTTTTCTTTTTTTTTACCAATAAGAACAAATTTGTCCAATATTTTTTTCTCCTCACGTTCTCAAAAACATTTTCCCACCCCATCTTAAATAGTAAAACAAAAAAATCCTTCATAGTAAAGTATTGTATAGTACTCTGGTCCCTGGTGTGTCAGATTGAGAGACAGCGTCCTGTGTGCCCTGCGTTCTGTTTCTTTCTTGCTGTCGAGCATTTGAGAGCAGAAAAAAAATCTGTCTGAGGCAGAAGGAAATGAGATTTATTTTGGGAAAGACTGGCCTCTTTCATTCTCTCCTTGCAAAATCCCTGTCAAAAATGATGAAAATAAGCCTTTTCGAGGCTTACTGGCCACCTCGCTAATAATTTACCAGCAACAGAGACAGAGGAGGGGGGGGGGCTTCTGGACAACACTCCTGTTTAATTTATACGATTTCTCAAGGAAATGTGTGTGACAGCGAGTTCGCTAAAAGGCGTTCAAAAACACTTAAAAAGATCCCTTCCTCATCCTCTCTGATGCACAATGAAGCCTACCCTCTCTCTTTTTCTTTTTTGTCTGTGATGAGAAGAAATAGCATAATAGTCTATAGCAGCTCCAGTTTGTGTTTGTCATCATTCATATCATTTCTTGAGTAAAAGACACACCATCTCTGCACAAATACACACAGTCGCCCCGAATCTGCGTTTTTTTCTGATCAACTGTCGTCGTGATCTGAAAAATATCAAAACATGTCAATGATATCAAAATGCATTTTACAGTATTTACAACACAATAAAATCAAAAGATGGAGGGGTTGTACAAAATAACAATCAGAGGGTTGTGTGATTGAGTGTGGATTCTGGCCCGTCTGTGAGGAGAGAAAGGGGAGGACGGAGGTCTTGATGAGCAAAGAAGGGAGGGGGGGCATAAGTTACAGAGCAACAGAGCAATGCCTTGATACTTCCTGTCCTGCTCTGCTCCCACGTAAAACCAGTCAGCAGAGAGCCTGAAGTCTTTCCCCAGAAGTGACCGCTGCATGTACTGTATGTATGACAACTAAAGTCTGGGAGCTAAACTGACCGGTGCGTGAAAGCAAATTTCCATAAAGTACAGACATACATCACAGTGTGTTGAGGACTTCTTAGTTACCAAAGACAATCCAAAGAGTTCATTAAGGTCGGCAGATTGTAAACATTGCCTAACTACACGTTGGAATGAACATTAAGCTAAGTGGGTGGCTGTAGTTGGAGCAGCATGAGGTGGGGTCAAAAAGATGGAGAGGTGGAGACACTGCTGTCTGGATCTGCATATTTACACACTTGCTACTAGTTCTGCAGTTAAGGAAAAAAACAACAACCCAGGGATAACACTTAAAAAAAAAAAAAAAAAAAAAAGGTAACAACGAGTCATGAGACAAATTTAAAGTACATAAATAAATAGAGCTGTGCATATCACTGCATGGAAGCTACTAAAAACAGGAGCTGCTTCTTCTTCGTCTTCTGGTTTGGAAGTTAAGAATTTGAACTGGTTAAAAAAAAAAAACTTTGAGATAAACGAAAAAGGGACTATCAATTAGTACCGTGATGGGCTACCTGCAGGGGGCACTGTGTTTACAAGGAGCCGCATGTCACAGCAGGTTTATTTCGGACTTGTGTGCACGTATGCCGTCTTCATCGTAACAATGTGCCCTTAGAAACAACACAAATTAGACCCTAATCTTAAAATGATCATAAAAATATCATTAATAACAATACAATAATAAAAATAGCAATGATACAATACATACACAAAAATGAAAAAAAAAAAAAAGAAAAAGTTCACTGATCATCACAACACCTCTGTTCAAAAAAAATGTACACACAGAAACAACATGGAGGGTAAAAGGGTCAGTTTGTCTGACCCACAACTGAATCCATCGGGAGGAGAATGACAAAAAAAAAAAAAAGACAACAGTTTTTTAAAAGTCCAAAGTGGTTGTTGAGAAGCTTCCAGGCAGCGGCTAAAAAGATCCAGCACTGTGGAGGGCTGTCTTATCAGTCTCCTCTCTACCTTTCTCTCTGTTTGTCCTCCTCCCCTTCGCTCATTGTCTAGAACCTGACAGGAAGCCAGGGAGGCCGGGGCCGGAGTCAGAGAGGAGGCCCTTCCTGTTGCTCTGCGACTGCTTCCTGTTCAGAGCGGCGGCCATCTTGCATGCTCCAGGAGGGCCCGTCTTAATTAGAGTCCCAGAATGCTCGAGGGCTGTCCCAGAGGTCTGCGTGGCCGTAGGGTCCCGAGTGAGAGGGGTAGGGGTGGGGAGGGGGAGGAGCAGGGGAATAGTGGATCCCATGTGTAGGATGTGGAGGATTCAGGAGCAGAGGATGTGTGTGTGTGTGTGTGTGTGTGTGTGTGTGTGTGTGTGTGTGTGTGTGTGAGAGGAGGGGAGGTGGTCCAATCCCAGGTAAAATACGGATTGAATTGAAGAAAAAAAAAAAAATCAGGTGCAGGGAGTCAAAAATAGGGAAGGAAAAATAAACAAAAGTACAAAAAAAAGAGGAAAAATAAAATCACACACTCATCGTCATGTTGGGTGAATACTGAAAAGAGAGAGAGGGAAAGAGCAGGAGGGCACAGATGAGTGGATGTGTCACTGAACACCTTTAAACACCACAGGGCGCCCACACCCAGCGCTGCAGAGCTACCGAGGCACAAACAGGAACCAGCAAAGGCTCAAGTAATCCCATTAGTGATAATAAAGGCTGGATGTTCAACCTCAACACAGACGGCAGAGAATATTAAACAATACAAACATGTACTATATACTGTCAGATTTGAATTTTAAGTTTTACTGATTTCTATAACACAAAGTTCCACAACAGCAGAAATGTTCTTTCAGAATTAGAAAAGTATCATTTGCTCGTCTTTATAAAATGTTTAATATCTCCCAGCCGTGCTGCTGATCAGGTAAATCAGCAAATTTAAAGATCCAGTCTGTGCACTCTGTGGCTCTCCAGGTGGAGGGTAATAGACCGTCAATATGTACACCATACAATAAACAGACTCCCCGACCCCCACCACCGGTATTTACTTCAAAACTCAACTTAAAGATACTACGCATTACTTTGTTTTTTGGAATATCTTAATTTCCCATGAAAGTAGTCCAGATGTGAAACATGTAAGTAAACATTCTGCGTCTAAGAATCGTTGATACAGAGGGTGAACAATGAACTTCTAAGTGATTAGTAAGCGGTTACAATGCAAGCAGAACACTATGAAGTGCACTACATGTAGGAAGCGCACAGACTGCAGGTCAGGTAGAGAGATTTTTTTTGACTTGATAGAAGCAAAATTGAAGTGAACAGAAGTGAACCAAAAATAAAAAAAAGAGGTACCCGACTGCTCCTACACTGCCACCTTGATTAATCTGAAGCGCTTCGCTAACCTTGCAGCTAAAAACGCGATTTAATAAAAAGGTGACACGGCACAGATTGTTCAGAGCATCGTTAAACCCTCTGCTTGCATTTCTCCACTGGTTTATGTAAGGACATCAAGGATAACTGTTAAGGGCTGTGAGATGTCAACCACTCGCTCTACTTACACTTTCGCTTTGGAATGGGTTCAAGAAGTTGCCGCCCATTTCGCCGTCATCTCTCGGCGTTCCGGGGGGGTTGTTCATGCCCCCCATGTTATTTGGGGAGCTCTGGTTATGTGAAGAAGAACGAAAAAAGACCAAGACTGATGAGAAGGCTTCTTCAAAACAGAATGTTTAACGTTCTGCGAAGTAAACATTTTCTCCTTTACAAAATCACTCGGCAAAAGTGATCGAGTAACTCACCTTTGGCAACCCGTCCATATCCCCAGACCCTGAGGGGGGGAAACAGAGAGGGTTGTTTTTTTCATTCATCTTAATCCAAAATAAAGCACTGTTCTAGTTCACCTTGTTAAAACCCACCTAGTGATCCGTTCATGTGGTGTGGCTCCATGGCTCCCATCGCTCCCATTGGCCCGTCAGGCCCAGGTCCCATAGGGAACTGGAACAAAGACGCAGAAGAGACCAACCTTACAAATGACTCGAACGTTATTTTTCATGTTTGACCTCTTTGATACAACCATGCTATTTTCAGCTCAGGGTGAAGAAGAGATTACTTAATTTACTCTCCCTGGCTCATTTCCACTCCACTCTTGCTGAGCTCAGCATGGGACCATTATGTTTCTCTTAACACCGAGTTCTACGGGTGCCCAGTCATGTGGGCCATAAGAGCCTGTTTGAGCTGGGTTCAATCTTTTGGCAAGGTTGTGCAATTTCAATTAGAACAGCTGCAATAGGTTTAAGCCCACTGTGCAGAGTCTGAACCTGGGAAAGTTAAACCTTCAAAATAAAATGTTTTTTGGTGAAAATATTTTTTGTGAGAAACTTTTGGGTGTGCATCAATTTTGAAGCCCCCTGTGCACGAAGCTGTACGTCTTCATTCTTTGAGGATCTCGTCCTGTACATACATACAACTCACTGAGAATGTTTGCAGAGGAAAATGTAAACAAAGGCTGATTCAGCAGTGTGCTGGTAATCGTCTCATGTGGCACCGACCCCGCTGCACTTGTTCCAGGCGTTGAAAATGACCATTTCGAACTAATCAATCTTCATTGGCATCAGTTTCATACCAGCCTTTTCCTTAACCAGTTAAAAACTCATCACAGGAGCTTTAACAAGAACGTGATGAGAGACTCACGTTGGGTCTGTTGCCTCCTGGTCCGATGGGATTCATCATCGTGTAGATGTTTTCACTTGAGTTAGTTGAATCTAAGGGGAAAAAAGAAACTTTAGTGACATCATATTACAGGGAATGGACTCTTAAAAAAGATTTTATCATGCAAATGCTTTATAAATAAAGGAGGTGAAAAATGAAAACATTCAAAAAATAACATTGTTTGGTTGGTGAGGGGACACATTCATGCTTGGTTAGTGCGGAGAGATGGAGTTGTTTTTATTACAAGTGTTAGTGCTGGGGACATAGTTAGGTGACGCACCACCTGGGCTGGGCATGATGGGAGTTCCAGGTGGACCTCCTCCTCCTGGCGGACCCTGGGGAACAATACATGATTGAGGTTAACGTTTTCATGGTCAGGACATGAATACATCAGCTTCATATAAGATAGTTTGCAGGACTGCAGGAGAGCTCCTCTCGTGTTGACAGATTTGAACTCACCACATAGTTTCCTGGAGATGAGGAGGAGTAGGCTATCTGCAGGGAAGAAGATGGAAAAAAGGTCATTTGATGGAGTCAGAGGAGTGTGAACCTATACAGGGGGAACGATGTGCGGAACCAAATCAATCAAATCTATAATAGCTTATACAATTCAGACTGATGCAAGGAGCACCTTAAATGTGCACACTGTAATCTTGATAGTTAAACAAAGACTTCAAATTCAAGTTTACAAAATGCAGACAGAGCGAACTCAACACCTCTGAACCCAAACTGTACATCAAAAGCACAGTGTTTGTTTGCGTTTCTGAGCAGCTGTGAAGCTTTGCATTAAAACTTTTAGTTTCCTCTGTCACCTTCAGTGTACGCGGTCATGTACAGAAGGATAAAGGTTTCTGACTTACAGAGTTAGCGTTAGGTCCTGGCCAAGGCCCTCTTCCCCCAGGACCCCTGAGGCAAAGAGAAGGGAAGAAAGAACAGAAAAATTAAGAAGAAAAAAAAAGCACTGTTTAACGTGAACCAAAACCCTGATCCAGAGTCGTTTTGTTTCATTAGAAAAATGTAAGATGTCGTAACTTACATGTTCATTCCTGGCATCGGGCCGCCCATGGAGTTAGGAGGAGGCCTCATACCTCCATAGTTCTGTCAAAACATACATTGTGAGAACATTTTTGCGACATTTTGATAATTAAATATGACATATAAGTATAGTATAAATAAGTATGACACATTAATCACTGGACGATAACGATACAAGCCTGAAGAAACTGCAATTCAACAAAGGATACATTTTCTAGAAGAGCAGAAACATCTACATAAACATTTAGATATACTCAAGCTAATAAAAAAACAATGCATCTGTTTGTGTCGTCTCAGCTTGGTCGTACCTGTGGGCCCATGGCCATCCCTCGAGGAGGATTCATCCTCATTGGTCCACCCATGTTAGGATGTCCTGCAAGAGCACACACCAGGGTCAAAGTCTGACAACTACACACCGCACAGGACACACCAATACTTGTCTAATGATAATAATCAGAAAAGTTATTTTCTGTAAAAGGTTTTACCTTGAGGTCTTGTCGGGTCTAAACTGTTTGGCAGGAGAGGCTGAGATCCAGGGATTCCCCCTGGAGGCTGAGAGGAAAACGTGCATGGAAAATGGTTAAAATACTGACTCACCTTATGCCACAAAAATCAAAAAAAGGGGAAAACACACTGCTCTAGTACCTGATTTGGCATTCGAAGTGAGGGGCGGGGTCCACCTGGATACCGTGGTGACATGAAGGGCTGCAGAGAGAGAGCGGGGAAAGAAAACAGAACACAAAAAACATTTTCATTATTGATTCATCCTGGAGCCCTCAAACAGGGGCAGCACTGAGGAAACACAGACGGACACGATTGGGTGGGAGAATGAATGACGCTGACGGAAATCCATCAACACATCCGACTGAAAACACACAAAAAAATTCTGTGTTTAACTAGTTAATGAATGCATGCTTAAACACACACTCAAAGCAAGGAGTGTGTGTGTGTCAGTCTGTGTGTCTGCGCGTGTGTGTGTGTGTGTGTAAAGACATGGCTCACACAGCTCCCTGCCTGTTCTCACTGTGGTGTAAGCTGATTCGGCCTGTGGTCTGCCTGGCGTAGTTAGAGGCACCTCAGGCCAACAACACTGTCCAAAACCTTAGAGAAAGCATGTCCACATTCTCTCACACACCGGACAGAAACCAGAAACCACATGAATGAAGAGCCGGGCAGCCGCAGCTAATAGGCAGAGGCTTTCCCTCTGATGTGTCATGAGTAGCTACTGTTCTGAATAAGTGTTGAAACACACACCAAGCCTGAGAATTAAAAGATACGTAAATACATCAGTACGCTCTTCACTAACTCACCCTATATTGTACGTATATGTGATGTATCCATAGTGCCTGTCCCCTGTTTTATTTATAACGCACAAGAAGAAGTAAGCAGGCAGAGCAGAGTGTGTGTGTTAAAAGAGTGGAGGAGCAGATAAGCGTGTAACCCCCCACAAGCTGCTCCGGGGGGGCGGGGCGAGGAGTGAATTATTCATCCCGCACAGGGACAGTCGACGCTGAACCTCGGAGAGGAGCGGGCCCTGCTGCCTCATGATGCTCAGCTTTCACACAAAAAAAAGGAAGCTGGCGACTGGAGGGGTCTACGAGGAGCTAGGCACAGCATAACAGGAGCTACCCGAGCTTGAGGGTAGGAGGTGAAGGAGAGGAGGAAGTGTGCGAGTAGTGAATGGAAAGGAAGGGGAGATTGTGTGTGGGCAAGGGGGAGGGGGGGGGCAATGAAAGAGAGAGAGGGGTGTTTGAGAGAAAGTGTTTGCATCTTACCTGGCCGTGGGGTCCCATCATGGGGTTGCTGGGGTTGTGTGGGGGGGGCTGTGCGTGGGGGGACTGCTGAGAGCCGGGTGGTCCCTTTAAGAAAGAAGAGCGATATCAGAGAGGGGAGGGGCCAAAGAGGGGAGGTGGGGTTTACACCTGGAGAAGTTACCCCGATCAAAGTCATGAGAAAGAGGAAGACAGGGGTGGGACCTTTAGGGGGGTCTCAAGGTTGAGGAAGAATAAGAGAAGCAAGGAGAAGGTAAAGCTGGGGAAATCTTCAGTTCAAATAATGTCACTCGTTTAGAGGAAGCACAGAATTAAAAGCCAAAGCACAACAGGAAAAAAAAACAGTCTGAATTTGCCTTTGAGCCCAAACAAGCAGTGTGAGATTTTTTTAAGCATTATTATTTTAACTTGTAAGGCTGTAATAAAAGACGTGATCCTCGGGACCCTTGGTTTAGAGAACAAAATGTAGTTTCCCTGTCAGCCACATGGGGGCAGTGTTGCCGAAGAATCCCTGCAATGGACAAGCAGAAGCAGAAGCAGCAGCAGCAGCAGCAGCAGGACAGGCACTACTGTTGACTTTAAAACCCCAATGCCAAAGAAAAAAAAAACAAGCTTAAGTTCTTCCAGATTATTGCGAGGCTCCTTTAAAAGTTACAATGTGTAAAAACAACACCGGCTCTCTGGGCACACTGCTGTGTTACTGCTGACATTTCACACCAAGACAAGAGGTGAATGACCCCTAATAAATAACTCTGCAACCATCTCTCTTGTCATGTATCTGTTCTAGCGGTCAGGACTTGCCTCAGTGGGTTTCACTTTTTACATTAACTTAGCAAGAGCAAACACGTGTCCAGTTTGAGCTCGACGAATGACAACAGAGATAAATGTAGAACATACGAAGAGTGAGGCTGGGTATCAAACATCTGCAAGTGACCTTTGTGAAACATTGTCAATTAGCAAAAACTGGCATTTAATGTTGAGCCTAGGGCCGCAAATAAAGATTATTTTACTGTTTTATCACTTTAGAATAACTACTTAAACCTTCTTTTTAATCTCCACATATACCTCATTTTAACTATGAACTGTAACCAGCTCCCTGCAGCTAACAGAGTCACTTCATGAAATTTAAATTTATCAACAAAAACTGTGAAGAACTCTTAAGTTCTTTAATGTCAGGATACAGTTAACCACAACTTGCTGTGGTGCTCAAACAAATAAAAAAATGTATGAATTGTAACAAAGTAAAATAAGTTAACAAAAGGAGGACCGACATCTGATCTAATAGTTTCACTTGTTTTACTACTGATTCAGTAAATTAAACGCACTGATTCTTTAAGTAGTTTCCTTCCTGTTTCAAATACAAACAAGATTAGTGTACTCAATGTTAAAAGTGTTTACTCATGAGGGTTTCCTACTACCAGAGTTTCCAATCACATGAAACGTGGGGTCGTGTTTTTAAAACTGAAGAGAACATTGTTGCTTTATTTCTCGTCTTCTGTAATGAGTGTTTGATCGAATAGTTCTTGAAATCCAACATATTTAGAAAAAGTTATTGTGCAGTCAATTGTGTCAAAATCATTCACCACTAGAGGCCGCTACGTCTCTTATTAACATCGGGGTTTCTATTTCTGAGAGTAAAGTATCAAACGTATTGATAAGGTGTCTGACACCTCAGTATCATAATGAGACAACTGAAAACCAACCAAGATCGTCGCCTGACCTCCAAGCACAAACCACAGTCACAGAGAACAAAGTTCCCATTATACTAGAGGTGTCCGGTAAACCCATCACACACACAATCATCCACGCGAGCACATAAACACACAAAAACCCTCTCCCAATCTCACTCCCTCACCTAATGTTATAAATAGCATTTCTATGTATCTCTACTCACGCTTTTCCCCCCTCACCCTTCCCCTGGGTAATACACCCCCCCCCCCCCCTTCCTCGTGCTCAGTAAGCAAACAATGGAGTGGTAGGTCGCCACAGCAACACATTGGGCCACAATCTTGGTGGCACTGATCTTTCACATTTCCCTCTTCTTCTTCTTCTCCTCCTCCTCCTCGCTCGTCCTCCATCCTGTTACTCACTTCTCCTCTCTCTCCTGCTCTCCTCCACCACCTTATCGTGCCTCCTGCCAAATGCCAGTGCTGTCCATCACACCACTGCATCACTGAGGATGTGTGTGTGTGTGTGTGTGTGTGTGTGTATATATGAGTGTGTGTTTTGTGACGGCCTGTGCATGTGTTTCTGTGTCTCATTCTCTTCACTCTTCAGACAGCCATCTCCCACACTAAAACCTTTCCCTTCACAGAGCCGAGACGGGTCAGAGACGGAGACGGAGACGGAGGAGCGGAGAGAGGATGAAAAACGGGGACGGCTGAATCATGAATCGGACAAACAGAAGCCCGGCGAGGGCGAGCCGTAGATGAATAAACGACATGAGCATCAGAGGCTCTGGTGGGTGTAAATATCAAGAGCGGAATAAATGATGTTTTGAAAAATGTAGGAAGAAGGAAAAACAAGTGGGAGAGTTGGAATGGAGGTGTCATCTGATCAAACTTCACTTAATTACCAGGAAACTACACATGCTGGATATCTGAGGCTTCTCTAAAAACTGAAGAGTTCTGATGATATATTGTACGATACTGTTAAAGGTAACATCGTTATACGTCTGACTAATTGTATACAAGCTTTCACTGTTGAACAAGAGACTTTCTAACAGTCATGACAGTTCAAACGTTAATATAACAACATATTAGGACTGGTGAAAAACACCTCACTACTAGGTTACTTTATGTTTAGGACTCATCGTCACAAAGCTGTCAAAAACAAAGGAAGTGTATTTCCTTTATTCCAGAGAGTGAGTAATGGATACATTGGTGGAGATAAGGGATAGAAAACTTTTGAAGGTAATGAAGAGAGATGGAGGAGTGTAAGGGACAGTGACAGAAGAGGTAAAGCATACCTGGAAGAATCCTGGGGGCATGGGTCCACCTGGCATGGCGTCATTGGGGGGCATGTTGCCCATCACAGGGCTGGGTGCTGCCGCTGCGCTCTGAAACACACAAACATGATGATTGAAGCATGGTGTGTCCCCACAGAAATGTGTGTGCACTCGATGCACTAGCCAACAAATGACTACAGGGGGCAGTCTCTGCGCCTGCAATCACTACAAACTCCTGCCCCCCCCCCCCCATCTCCTCTACAGTTTAAAGGTTAATTCAGAAAGGGTCTCCATTACAAACTTTAAACTGTGCACTCATCTCTGTGGTAGAGAGAGAAGGAAAAACAGATCATCATCATTAAAGAGTCCGGCCTCTGAAAGACAAGACATTCAGGAAGTAAGGAAACTGTACTGACCAATGAGAGCTGTTTCTTTCAGTTAAAAGCTCATAAATGTTTAAGGTCTCCTGTTGTTATGGTTAATCTCTTATAGGACAAAAAGTGATCGGTTTAATTTTTGGCCATCCAAGCGCGCACTCACACTGGGCTCAGTTGCCCCGTACCGTGCTGAAGCACGATTGTCCCCCCCCCCCTCCCCGGTCCCCCACTGGCCTGCACTCATATTGCTCCAGGCACAACCCAGGCCTGAGCAAGGTTATACCACTCGTACATACTTCGTCACTTCTTAATTTGACGACACACACACACGGCTTTACATCATAAAAGAGTCAGAGTCAGCGCAATGCAAAACAACGCAGTGAACAAAGACCGCAACTTTACTTTTATGGCTCGCTCTTTTTGGTCTACTCCTGCATTTCTCCATTATCATATCATGTCCACATGCATACCTGTGCTTGTGCTCTTCCAACTGCTGCAGGGCCAAGAAAGTGTACCGTGCTTGAGCGCAGTACGGAGCACTCACACTGGTCTTTGGGTGTGGAACGGGCCTGGACACTGGGCTGATTGCCTCGTGTGATTGCACCCTTACAAATTGAGTTATAACCCTGACACATAACCCCGTTTCCATAGAACTCTGAAATCATTTTGTTGTATGCCAATCACGTAGTTTGTAGTGCTTCT
Organism: Tautogolabrus adspersus; assembly: GCA_020745685.1. Classification (NCBI taxonomy): domain Eukaryota; kingdom Metazoa; phylum Chordata; class Actinopteri; order Labriformes; family Labridae; genus Tautogolabrus; species Tautogolabrus adspersus. The sequence goes on from CM036552.1 coordinate 9,540,407, forward strand.
TACTTATTATATGGTACTTAAAAATAAAGACAGCTTTTACCTCATTATATTTTCAGTTCATAATGCACTACTTCATTGTTTTAAGAACACACTATTGTACGGGCGAATTAACTTCAAGTATATGCAAATTCAAAGACAGGAGTGTTGGACTCTTTTTGAATAGGGCTGTCCTGAGTGCAGGAGAGATGTGTGCAAACTTTAATAGATAAGTACTGGCTCAAGTAAAGTCGATCAATTCAATAGCGTGCACATTTTTCTCTTTATGCCTGAATGAATTACAAGTGATACTTTGCTCTGACATCCAGTTTGGTGAAATCATTTGAAACATTAGGGGTATTAAAAGTGATTCTCTTGTTTGCAAAATGACGTGTAAACAGCACTCAGAAAGCAGCTTCTCAGCTTGAGCCTGCAAACCATTTCAGATCAGGATTGAGTAGCCCAAAAAAAAATATATAAAAAAGAGAACCAGATCAGGGCAACCTCTAGGAAGCCCTAAAGAGCAAAGGTGTCTGACAACAAATCAACAACTGGTATGTAAACCTTGTGAGAGGAACTATTGGTTTTGTGATCACCACGTTTATCATCAATTTCTCTGTTTCCATTCTCCTCCTTGTCAGTCAGACAATATGGAAGAACTAAAGTAGAATCTACGCTAGAGGAGAGGGGCTGAATGATTCAGCCCGGGAGTTAAATATGATATAACTGTATTCTTGTCAACACACATAGATGGAGACGTGTGTTCAGAGTGCTTACATAAGCACGCCGGAACAAACACACACATGCACGCAAGCACACCAACGCGCAAACATCTCACACACACACACACACACACACACACAAAGAGTTGCATCACAGGCTCATAAAGTGCAACCCTTCAGTACAGAGAGGCAGACAGGGGAGAACCGCAGGCTACAGGACCAGAACAGGGAGGAGGAGGAAGGGGGGGGGGGGGGGGGGGGGGGGGGCAGGAGGGCTAAGACCCAGGGGAGGGAGGGGTTCTCACAAACACAGATACACACACACGCAGATCCATCAGTGCACACACCCGATAACATACAACATCCATGTGACAAATACTGTATGCTTGGACAACGACGCATTCTGCCAATTACATGCATGTACACAAACACACCCGCTGCCCTTCTTCTCCTTTGTGAAACCAACGCACACATTAACTGAAAAATCACAAACACACACCGACACACACACACCTCCCCCCATCTTTATGCTAATTCTGCTAGTGAACATGAGCAGGCCACTGAGTCCCTGGGGAAGAAGCAGGGTCGGCTGCCTCTTTCTCTCCTCCCTCCCTCTCACTTCTTCTCCTATTCTTGCACACTTTTCTCTCCATCTTTTCTCCTCTTCGTGACCCCCCTCACTTATTTCTCCGGTACGCACGCACACACACACACACACAGATAGACACACATACACCTTCCCCTTGCCCCAACCCCTGTACTATTCCTTCCCATCAACCCCCCCACCCCCCCAGTAGGATGTCAGCAGCTTGCAGAAGCTGTTGCCATGGAGACAGGTCCTATCTGCACTCTGTCCCCCTGGCATCCCCCGCTCCAGGAGCGCAGATAGAGAGAGAGAGTGAGAGAGTGAGAGAGAGAGAGAGAGAGAGAGAGAGAGAGAGAGAGCGAGAGAGAGAGAAAGATAGAGAAAAAATCAGAAGAAGCAAGAGAAAGACAGGGAGAGAGAGAATCTGAAGAAGAAAGAGAGAGAGAGAATGAGAGAGAGAGAATGAGTTAGAAAATACAAGAGTGAGGCAGAGGAGGAGAAAAAATAACTAAGAAGAAAACGGTTCCAGGAGGGAGATTTGTGTTCACAATCAATCACTTGTTCACGATATTGCCATAGACTGTTAATGATCTACTATCTGCTTTAGCGTTACACAATTTGCTGACCGAAATTGAAAGCAAGTTAAAAGCACAGCGAGTGCAAATGCCACCAACAAAGGTAGATTTAGTATTCAGTCGGTTTTTATCAAAACCAACTAGCCTGGGGAAACACAAAAAGGATTCGGAAACAGTTCTGTTTTCGTTTTTTATTGTGGGGCCCATGGAGACGCATATATCTACCTTTGCATTTTTACTCGCTGCTCAGAAAGACTCTCAGAAAAACCACCCTCTCTGAATCAGCATATCTGTTCAGTAAATGTACACTTATGTCTTGTTGACATTGGCGCAGGTAAACAATGGCTGCTTATTCAGGAGTAAATGCAGGTTTGAGAAGAGGTACCTTACATAAAAAAAAAAAAAAGCAGACAGTCCAATCCACAACAGCAACACATTGCTCAGCCAATTAGTCAGTATAATGAACATGTGTTCTTCTAGTTGGGTGCTGCTGAATGTATGGAAAAGAACGTCTGTAAATGAACAAGTGTGCAGGAGAAGCTCTGGGTGGCAGCAGAATCTGAAAGGGCTTTAATGCCTGACGTGCAGCAGGCAGGAGAAGAATATGTTTCTTTCATCGAAGCGGGCTGAAAGTTCAACGAAACCCACGGGACACATTCTCAAATGTCTGGGAATATTTACACTGTTTAAACTGTGAACCATATTTTAATGGCTCTCCTCGGCAGCGTTACACAAACACAGAGTCGAAGCATCTCAGAGCCACATTCAGACAGAAATCAAATTGGTACGTTTTTTTAAGCTACCTGACCATACATTCTCAAGTATCTGGGCTACAGACTGGAGATGTAGCTCCTGGGTGAGGCGGCTTCAGTAGTTCTTGAAGGAGAACTGAATTTCTCCAAGCTGTAACGCAGCCGCCGGCCACTAGCTGGGGCTGTTGCCATAGACTGGCTGTAGCCTTAATGAGCATTCACTTGTGGCTCTACTGCCCTGATGTAAACAAGCACAGTGAACAGATAGCATCTCATAGGAGCATCGCGTCCGGCAGTATTTTGATGTAGAAAATTGAGATTTAAATGCATGTAGGATGTGTCAGGTTAAACAGGTAAATTGATTGTAGCAATGAGTACACAGGCATCTGGAAGTTGATCCTGAAGGAGGACCGAGGGCTGGCGATGCTAGCACTATGAAAGTTTGCCACACTCTGCGAATCAAATTCCACAGTTTGCCCGCTGACAATCATTTACGACTCAATCGTGACTGTTTTCTGAACTTAAGAGTAGTCGGTAAGTCTGAATTTAAATTTGCATTTAGTCGGCTTAGAAATTAGTAACATGGGAACATTTCTATTGAGGAACATACTTGAGAGAAGAAAAGACGATGCTGCTTCACGAATAGAGAAAAATAAACAGTTCTCATTTAGCAGCAATTACAATTTTAAGGAATTTACAGAAGCTGGAGCAGTCGAATGTTTGACCGAAGATTACACAATGACCAAAACAAATACTTTGTTATGAGAAGTGTTGTGACATTTCTTTCCAACACTCAGCGCTATTCCCCTCACTGAAGAACTGCCATTACATCTTCACAACAAAATGTTATAACTTAAGAGCCTTGATCCAGTCGTTACCCTCTGTGAATACAGCATGCGGTTCTTGCTTTTCCTCCTTAGTACAAACCCACCATGTTGATGAATAATCCATCAGAGAACAAAAGACTAATGATCTGATTGGTCGGTAGGGTACAGTACGTAGATGTGCTCTACAGAATAGCATTGATCCCCCCCCCTCTCCATTTCCTTCTCCCTCTGCCTCACCCATAGGACCTACCGGACAGATCAATAGTGCTCAACACATTATTGACCTCCGCCTGATACCTTTCACAGGGATAAAGACAGAGACATAAACACTGGGTGGAGAGAAGGGGATAGGTAGGAAAAAGACAGGGAATGTATCTGTGTGTGCGTATGCGCGTGTGTGTGTGTGTGTGTGTGTGTGTGTGTGTGTGTGTGTGTGTGTGTGTGTGTGTGTGTGTGTGTGTGTGTGTGTGTGTATCTATGTGTGTCCCTGCCTGGAGAGGCTACTAATCTACATTCTGGTTTACACTGATATGTACCTCATCACTGTCTCCTTGACCTGGTGTCCTTAGCGTGCAGAGAGAGGGAGGCAAAAAGGGAGGAGAGGGGGAGGTGAAGGAGTAAGGATGGAGGAGCGTGAGGGTGCGGAGATGGGTCGAAAAATAGCTGACTGCAGTGATCTTGCTAATTTATTAGCCCCGTCAAAACAGTGTGTTTTCGCTCTGGAGCAACAGGAGACGGCTGCAACTCTTACCAACACGTCTGACAAACAAATGAAACACACACAGACACACACACACACACACACAGTCTCTGAAAGCCCAGCTGGTCCTCGAAACTGGCACAGTAAACACAAACACACACATGCTTCCCCTAAAGCTGCTGCCAAGGTAGCAGTACTGAACCAGACAGACAGATTGATGCACACAGTAACACACACATGCAACCACACACACGGGATGACAGCACTAATACAAGCTGCAGACACAACATCCACTTAGCCAACACTCCCGAGAGGAGGAAGACGGGATGAAAGAGAAGATGAGGAGCCGGAGGAAAACTAATAACTTCAATTAACACTTAAGGCAGATATGCTGATGTTCTATCTCTCCTTCTTATACATATATATATATATATATATATATATATATATATATATATATATATATATATGTTGAAGATGATGAAAACAGGTGCTTCAGAGTCAGGGGGTCAATCCCAACTCTTAACCTGAACCTTTCCCCTCCCTCTACCTCTGTGTTTATGTTAGGGGGCAGCATTTGGGGGAAGTAGCTTAATTTGGCTTACAAATGGCCAGAAAGCTAACTGGAGGGAGCGTTGTACAGATAGCAATACCAGTACAAGTAAAGGCCTCTGATACATGCTAAAATATGGGAACCAAAAATGAAAAAGAAACTGGAAACATGAATATGTAATGCTAACAAAACAACAGCGCAGTGCCAGCAGAGCAAAGAGTAGAAAGTTTGTCAACACTGGCCAAATGTTGGCAATTAGTGTTTTTCCAAAAAATTATTTTGGTTGGTAGCAGAGAGAATCACTCCCATGATACCCCGCGAGCCTCGTCGTCATCTTTTGTTATTGTTTTGATTGAGAGCCCCCTAGCGGCGGATTTTACATACTGTACGTTTAAATACTATAGGCCCAAATATTTACATGTTTTATTTACATTATCAAGTACACATTACACACATACACATTTTTATGTAAGCAGTGTCATAAATGTATGTACAACTTTTGAGTAGTAATAGGTTATCATGTGTCAAATAAATACGTAATGATTGACTCGGCTAAACCTGTAAGGACCTCTCTGAACCGTCGTTGTGATACACACATTTATCCAATTCATTCGTTTAGTTGATTAAGTATTCTCTCACTGTGAGAAGCTGCTCTTCTTCTGTCTGTTTCACTGCAACATTCACGTTTTCTTTCCAGGCTCAAATTCCCAAAAGACAAACCTCCAACCTGTGCTCATGTTTACACATGTATTGCTGTTTTTCTAACTTTATTACCCAGCTAATTGTCAACTTTAATGGAGCTTCTTATCACTTTTTTTTCCCATTCCACTGCATTGATAATGCTTGTGGTAGAGAAAGCACAAAGCAGAAGCTTTAGGGCAGAAAGTATGTGGGAGAAATAAAGAGCTCCTAAAGAATTTATTGCAAAGGAGATGATTCAGCCTTGATTTATTGTGGGGAAACAAACGTTACTGTTTGTTTAAAAACACATTAAAGTGTAAGTAAAGATAGAAATATTCATAATGTATATGCTGGTTTTAAATATCCTTTTTAAAGATATGTTTAAAGCACTCGTGTTCCCTCATTTAGTAACAGGAAGCTGTTGCCTACAGCCCATTGTGAATATTTGATCAACATGTAAGGGGAAAGCTGAATGGTATGAAAGCCCCCCCCCCGTTTTGACATCTGCACACTCAGCTCTATTTTCAAATACCTTAAATGTCATTTGGTTGTGTCTTCACTGCCCTCTCCTTCACGGCACTACTAGGCATTGTGGGTAAACAGCTAGATTAGCTAATCAATCTTCTCTCGGGAGCAGAGGTAGTGATGGTGGTAAGGGCGGGCAGGTAGGAGGGAGGGAGAAGATAGAGCGAGAGAGAGAGAGAGAGAGAGAGGAAGGAAGGAGCGATAAGGAGAGTAAGATGCGAAGGGGCACACAGACTGCTGTGTTTGGCGGAGGAGAGAGTAAGAGATATAATAAAGAGGGTGGGAGGCAAAAAAGGGGAGGAAAGAAGAAGAAGTAGAGGTGGGGGTGTTGAAGAGAAACCACATGCTGCAAGAAAGTGGGGAAGGAGTGTGGCAGGTGTGTAAAGAGAGAGGGACGAGCGACAGCGGCGTTAAAACATTTGCAATCGAGCTGCTGCAAGAAGTCGATCTAAAAGAAATTGCAAACTGTTCAAGATATTGAAGAATTGTTTAAGTTATTAAATCACGCAAATGTGTCGACCTTCTGCTTGCTCAGGCTTTTTTTAAATAAATGTAACAAAGATGGTTTCTTCATCAACCTTTATCGGTTATTTGGAGCCTTTAAGTTTCGACTGTTGGTTGGTCAAAACTTGCAATTGGGAGATGTTTATAAAGGCTTTTGGAAAATGTTAACGAGCCTTTGAACTTTTCAGCATCTCATGTACTCAATGATGATGTCATTCATCATGAAAAAAGCCTCATTAATCATTTGAATAAGTTGCAGCCCTAATTGTATTGATTATCATGACACAAGCCGTTAACACATGTTGTAGTTTCTCTCTTTTGTTGCAGCCTCTTGTTCAACAATTAATCTATGGCATCCGACTTCAGCGTTAGCGCCACTCGTTTATTTCAATGACGACAACCCCTACTACAGCGAATGAGCTGTAACAGATGTTGGCCAATCAGATCGTGTAATTTTCATAATTTTTTGGGGTCTAAGGCGGTGAGGCCTCGGATATAACGACATATGTAAAGGTGGGATTCCCACGCTTATCTTCAATAAATAGAGCACCTGAAAAGATCAGTTTTAAGATGGATATTAGGCACATGGAAAATAAGGAGATTCAAGCAAAGGCCACATTTTGAAAGAGTGTGATGACTGTTCATATCATCGCCTGATGCCTAAATCACTGACCACCACACTGACTTTTCTCTTGAGGGAAATCCTAAAAAAACTCCAAAAAGCCTCCACTATGTCCCACCCCTAACACACTCTCACACACACACACACGCACACACACACACACACCTCACCCCAAACAGCAATATAAGTCTAATGACGTACCTTTCAGAACACTAAGAAACTCATTTGGATTAAAGTCTTACTCCACTAATAATCAAAAGCAGCTCATTAAAGCAGCAAAATGATTCAAATCCAACATGATGTTTGACTAATGTCATACAAATATAATAATGTCAGCGTCAGACAACGTACATGCTGGTGAAAATGAAAGGAGCTCGAGAACATCAAGAACAAACCAATTGAACTTTTTGTGTCGATTACAATCTGTGAACATTTACAACACAAACAAGAAGACTGCAAATGGACTATCTGCTCTCCAAACACGCACTATAAGCCTGCCTGCCTCTTTGGTGAAATAGATCTTAAAGGGGACATATTATGAAAAAGAATAAAAATGGCGGACCTGCGCAAAACTTTTATTCTCGCTACAGAGGAGTGATGTCTACTGGGAAAACTCAGGGGGTCTCATTTCATTTAAAGAGACACACACACCAAAACGGAGTGTTTTGAGAGAGCTGGTTTATACAGGGTCACAAACCTCCTCTGGTGCTTTATCCATGTTATATTTTGACCACAGCACAGCACAGATGTTTCATTTAGACCACAGGGGACTGTTTGAAAAGGTGAAAAAGGGGGATAATATGTCCTCTTTAAAGCCACTACTGTAGATGTGTATGACCAAGCTCAACCTGAAGCTCAAATCCACATAAATCCCAAACACAGTCAATCCAAGGTGTCAGAACTTGGGGTAAAAGTAGCTTTTACTGAACCCATAAACCTTTGATGGCTCCCTGCACCCAGGAGAGGAAACAGTGATAATGCCTGTATAATGCTGGCTTGCAATCTTGCTATCCTCAAAGGACCGAGAAACTTTGAGGTGAGGTGAAATATTGTTCTGTGTTTTTTTCTTCCAGTGTCTCAAACCATCTCCTTCTTTTGAAAGCAGTAGAAAAAGGACCTGTGCTCAGAGACTCGCCTCGGGGGGCTGGAGCCAAAATTAAACCGCTCCTGTCTCCTTCGCTTTATCACTGACAGCAAGCAAGCATGTAGCACACAACCATCTACATTTATGTACACACACACAGGGTTAACTGGCACTCTGGCACTGAGGGTGTGAGCCCCTCCACCCTCCCTCTACGGGCTGGTTGCCAAAGATGCCCCCCGTCCAAAAATACACACACATACACACACACACACACACACACGCACACACACACACACACACACATAAATCCCTGGCTTAGCCTCGGCCCAGTGCTGGGATTATCGGATTAGAACTCTATTCCATTATCTCCCCACACTATACAGCACACACACACACACACACAAACACACACACACACACACACACACACACACACACACACACACACACACAATGCCACACTGTCTTGGCCAGAGAGGACAGGCTGAAGACAGACGCACAGTGTCAATCACAACACGACATTTAAACACAAGTGGATACAGTTACAGGAGGAAAAACACTTATTTACAGTGTTATTAGGCAGTATGGTGGAGCTGTTATTATACCTGGACCTGAGCCCCTTTGACAGCAGGCAGCTGCCCCCGCTCAAGTGTCCAACATCGAGACACTGAATCCCTACAAACTCCAGAAAGGCTGCTTCATATCTGACCCTTAACCACCGACTTATGACCTCTGATCGCAGCAGGACGGGGAGGAAGAGGAAGTTCTCCCTCAAGCACCGCAAAGGCATCAAATCGTTTTTCAAGTTTGCAAAGAATGCACAGATGCACACAATTTGATATCAGAATCATGAACATTTTCTAATTCTCTTTCAAGTAAAGTATATATTGATAAAATGATCCATGAAGAAACCAAAGTAGAGATTCATATTTATCAGTTGAAGCTACTTTCACTTCAGTCTCCAGAAGTGACATTTGTATTCAGCTCTTCAGACTGGGAAAATCTTAACATGTGTACGCAAAAAAAAAACTCATAGTATAATTTTACTACAATTCCCATGATGCACTGTGCTAAGAGACAAATTCTGTGACATGAGGCACAAAGCTTACGCAGTTGAGAAAACTGTCGTGCAGCTTAAATCGGTTGACTTCAACATATGGGTCTGTCTGGATTATTTCAGCATTTATGAAGCCGTTTTTACAACAACAACAACAACAACAACCTGTTATTGACCACGCAACAACACTGACTAGCTTCGTCTCCATGGCAATGGTGGCCAATACCCATAGATGGTGGAGATTCTTTTCTTCAGGGCCATCTACAATGTTTAAAGGACAGAAATAAATGTATTTCTAGAAATAATTTGAGCTGAAGGCCTCTATATGAACATAAACATATCACACAGGAAATATTTAATCATGTGATTAAAATCAAAACTTGAAACTGGGGGGGCAGACGGACACCGGCACAAACGCTTAAAGGAATCTTGGTGTTCATGCGTTTCTTTTAATGACAGCTCTCCTGTTGTATCAGAAAGGTATCCTTAAACGACTTCAGTGGTGATCTGGCGCTATATAGAAAATTCAATTCAATTCAATTAACTTGGGGCGCAGTGGTTAGTGTGTGCGCCCCATGTATGTAGGCTGTAATCGTCCAAGCGGTCGGCCTGGGTTCGAATCTCACCTGTGGCTCCTTTCCTGCACGTCATTCCCCTCTCTCTTTCCCTGATTTCCGACTCTATCCACTCTACCTCTACAATAAAGGCACAAAAAGCCCAAAAATAAAATAAAACTATTATAAACTATAACTCTTTATTAACTTGACCTTCAAGGGGGGGCGGGGGGCGGGGGGCTTGTTTTCCTAATATAATGGTAGGGGAAACACTGTACTACTATTCCAGCTTGAGCTAACAGTTAGCTCACAAAAAAAATGTCAAGCTTCAAATCCATGACTACATGGTTTCTGTTTTTAACTGTTGAACTATGGAGTTCCAGACAAAATACTTTTCTTCAGTTTGAACACCAAACAATCAATTCACTTATCAAGAAAATCATCAGGACATTGACTCATTAAAAAAAGCCTTTGCTAGTTTGGAATCAGATGGTGTTTGTAATTGTTAGGGAAAGATGTAGCGTATCAGATCCTCTGTCCAAATGTCCTTGTTCTGCACATTATCCTCTGCCTTGCACTATGAGGGCCACTTCAAGTTCCTCCATCCATACACACTTGACCTCTGTGTTAGAGTATGTACGTGTGTCCAGAGAGGATGAACAAACACCTGATCCCACAGTGAGTAAAGACAGAATGGTTTCAAAAGAAAAGAAGTGGCTGCAGAGCCGCTCCGTCACTTACATAGTCATGGAAGGCCTTGGCCTCGCTGGAGTGTTCGCACGTCTCCCTTCGGTCTGGAGCCGCACAATACAAATCCCAGAATACACTGAAATGGAGGGTGGAGGGGCATAGGAAGAGAGGAGAGGCCAAAGGTTACTAAACAGAGCAATAGAAGCAAATGTACAACAGCTATTCATAAGCCATTCACACACTCTCACTATCTCCCCAGCGCTCTTACAGCGACTCTTACACACTTGAGCATCACAGTTAGAGGGGCACAATGCCAGACACAACGCCCCCCCCCCTCAATCAACCTCGCACTCACTCAAAACACACACACACTCACACACTTACATATTCATACATGCATTGACTGCTTCTATTTCGGAACCCTAAACATCGCTGTCAGGACAAAAGTAAGGCTACACTCGAGCTTTAAGATAGCCTCTTGTGGAAGCGTTGATTTGGAGATGGCGTCATTGTGAGTGCATCATATCATCATTTCATCCCGACACACTCGTAAGCCCTTTTTCCAGATTGCAATTCCGCAACAGCGGCATAAAATGAAACTGTTGCAAATACGCCTTTGTCCTTTCATAATGATTCCGCCACCCCGGTTGAAGGCTCTGTGGATATACAGACTTTTTGTGATAAAAAGTCAGATCCCTGTAAAAGTACAAGAATATGCTATTGTTTTTGATACAATTCCCTCGGGAGCTGTTGTGCTGCTGAGAGGCAGTGACTTCCCGTGGTCGTTGACGTACACTGTCCCCTTAAATGACACTGGGGTGGGATGTATGTGCTCCTCAGCAGAACCTCAGCAATATGCTGAGGTTCTGCTGAGGAACGATAGGATACATTTCAGCGTATAAACCTTCATTATAAACTGAGGCAAGAGCGCGAGCATAATAAACACGAAGAAGCACTTTCATTTTGGAAAAACTCTCTGATATTTGTGGGTGAATATCACCCACAAATATCAGAGAGTTTTTCCAAAGAGACATAGTAACAACCCCTTCCGGTTTTTTTTTCTGGAACCAAAATGTAGAGGATGTGCCTTGGAGAAAAGTCTGGTTCTTACCCCCCTAAGTACCTTCCTACCAACAAAGTGAGAGAAGTGTGATATTGGTTCATAGATATTACTCAGCATATTCATTCCTTTAGAGATATAAACAAAACGTTGCTCATTCTGGACTAACTTTTCAGGAAATGCTTTCGAGTTTTGGTCAAATATGTTGAATGTCATCCAAACATCTTTCATCACAACATTCATTACAGAGCAGGTTTTGGAAAGGAGAATGGAGGAGAGCAAGACCGAACAGGCCCGTGTTATGGAAGATCGTCCTCCACTATTTTTTGATAAAAGATGAGTGGCGGAGCCATTTCAAACCAGAAGTGCAGGACAACAACATTTTGCTAAACCTTCTGGAACATCGGGTGAGACTCGCTGCCGTGTTGTGGTTGTATGCTGCACCAGTAGTTGTACTTTTGGTGTGGGGGTTTCCACTGTGTGAATGCTGGTACTTTAAGTTACTACAGCTTTAAAGAAGTATAAATAAACTTCTTCTGTTTCCGTCTATTTGAAGATCGCAAGTGTAGAAACACAAACGTACAAATATCAAATGTCAAAGCTGACTGCGTGTGTGCAGCCCGTCTCCGAGGTCTTTATTGAATCAATTTGTGTGTATTGATTAAAGAAAGTGCTATAATCCTGGTGAAACATCAACATGGCGAACAATGGGATTAATCAGGCGGCAGCGTCACATGTCCTAGCAATCTGCAGCACTCCTCCTGTTGAATCCCCAAACATCTTGTATTGTTCATACACCTCTGCACTGCATGAGTAATTTGGGAGGCGTAGTACAGTCCCAAGACAAAATTACAAAGTCATCTTCTCAAATTTTTTGGGTTTCTCTGCGAGGCTTAAAGGAGGAGAAATAGTTTCCTTCGTTATGAAACCAGACTGGTTTGCCCAAATTCAAAAGCATAAAGTGTGTTTGAATTAAAGATATAAACGCTGTGTTTCAAAAAGGGCCACGCTCCATTAGTATGAGCCTCAAATAAACCATCATTTAACACATGTCAATGCTATTCTAACTCTTATCTGTGCAGAGACAGAAGTCACATCTAGATTTAAAGCCTTGACTGAAAAAGGCGATCAAACTCGTTCTCTAGTTTTTCCCTGGCTTCTATAAATATTACTATTCCGTTCATTCAGTTTCTTTTTATTAAAACATGCCCTTGGTCTAATATTGCTGATGGTGCTTTCCGGGGCCTGACGCTCATTTCTCCGACTCAGCAGAACCAACCCCCCTGAGGTGAAAAGTTACACTAGACATTGTACTTTTTTTTAAAGAGCATTTAAGGCTATATTTACAAGTCTGTAATTTTACACTCCGCTTTTTTAAATATGTGTTCCTTTGTAATATGTACAGAACTAAATTCACAGTAGTGTCCTTCAGCAACTCAGTGAATCTATTAAGAATCCAGTGGCACAGTTCTGTAGAGTGATGTAGATTTTTTTGAAGGGATCAATCAATCGTTATCATTGGTATTTTACATGATAACACTGGATGAGTGTTTTCCACACATGAAATGAAGCGTTATTTATTGAACTTCCTACATTAGTAATTGAAGACTTTGGGAAAAGAGAGTCTTGCAGTAGTTATACTTTCTTATTGGATATGAATGCGGCTTGTGATTTTCTTCTTGTAAAAAAACCCCGTATAATTCAATACTTATACAGCTTGATAGTCGACTGTATTCTTCTGGAAGGCTGGGATCGATTATACTTCACGTTTGGTACCCGTGCTTCAGAAACTGTACCGTGCCAAAGAACACCTAATCCAACCGTGCCAGGGCCGAGCAAGTGTACCGTGCTTAAGCAGGGAACAGAGCACTCACACCAGTCAAACTAACTGGACTTTAGGGGTCAAACGTGCTTGGGCGCGGCACAGATTGCCTAGTGTGAGTGCATCCTAAGACACGTAACAGTCGTATTGTAACACATATTGACATGTCTTTTCATGACAATAACTATAGGATCTATTGGAGGGGGGAGGGGGTAAAGATTCACCGGATTTGAGTCGGTAATCGATCTTAACATAAAGAAGAATCGGTCAACGGATAACTGGATCGATAAAAATGTACTATGAAGCGGTCTATGGCCCGGTCAGGTATTTTTGGACAGTTACACTGGCTAACATGTTTTTCTCAGTTCATTACAGTAAAAAAATACTTTGGACATTAAGTATATATCTAACAATATACATACATAGTTGATAAGCTGCTTTAAACAGTCATTAGTGCAGCATTAAAAAAAAAGCAAGAAAAACGCCTCACAAAAGGACGCATCGATGCTTGGTTGAACATTGATATAAACCTATTTACAGACGTCTGCTCATTGGCAAACTAAACCAATGCGTACAAAGTGTGGCATCAAGTTAATGCTGGAAAGCTAGCATACCTATCTGCTGATTCAGAGAAGGAATTTACATTGGGCAGAAGAAGTCACCTGTTGGACAAAATCTGATTTGTTTTCATGTTCGAATGTGAGAGAAAATGTCTTAAGTGGGAAACCAGTGGGCATTATTTTCTTGAACTAATCTTTGTTTTAAAAAAGAAAGTTCTTTGTATACAAATGGTAAAGCACAGTCTCTTGACAAAATATCTTCTTCACTGGACTTTGTCTACTGTCAGGTCAAAGTTGGAGAGTTTAAAAATAGATGGGTATGATAGCTTACAATTGACCTTCAGCTACTAGAGTTGGATATTACAGTTAGATACAACAGTTACTTTGAGGAAAAAAAACAAGTGAAACTGCAGATCAGGGTTTGGGGTGATGACCTTAAAGGTCAAATCTTAGCCAGAGGCAAAAATGACAGGAGAAGGGGGAGGAGGAAGACAGCGGATATAGAGGTGGCACAAAGGAAGATGGAATGCAAAGGGTTAATCTGCTAAGAATCCCTCTTCCACGTGAACAAAGAAGAAAAAGTGGGAGGTGGGTGGGGGGGGGGGGGGGCACACAAAGGGTGACAAGAGGGTGAGGAGGGGGAAGGGGACATAGAATTTAGGGTGGGGGTCCATTCCCTAACCATCTGGATCTATTGTTTCAGGAACATGGGGTTGAAGGATGGAGAGCTGGAGGAGGGGAGAGGGGAGAAGACTGGGAGGGAGGGATCACGCCCTCTGCGAGTCTGGTCAACCCCAAGGCAGAGGCTCTGCTCACAGGCCCGTCTGTGGAGGTCGTTTTTAAATCATCGATGAAAATGAGGACCAATGAGCGACACGGCCATCCTCTTATTCATTGCTACACAAAAAATTTGATTTTCCGTCATTCCTATTGTACATTTTTCATCTTGTGTTTTCATGTTTTTATTTCTATTGTGTTTTGTTTTATACTCAAGTTCTTTAACAAAAGGAGTTCTGCTGTACAGTGCTCTAAACCAGACACTGATTTTAAAATGAAGCTCCTGTTTGTGAGAATGATGAATGATGTCAGGTTCAGGATAGAAACTAGAGCCCTGGGGGGGGTCATGCTCTGTAAAAACAGTTAAACACCATAGCAAATAAAATGGAAAGACATACGTTATCAAAACAAACAAGACAATACAAGATTTCTTCATACAGGAAAAAAAAAAAAAAAAAGTGAAAGTGACACTCACCACCACCATGAATGCAGGAATCCCGGAGGCTCCCCTAATGTAATATTCTTCTCCCATCGAATCTGAAGGAGGAGGGAGGAGACGAGAGAGGAAGAAAAGTCACTTGCAGCCACTAGAGAGAGAGAGGATTATGTCTGCGGGTCCAGAGGTTAAGAACATATAATCAGTCGGTCTCAAACTGTCAATGGCCTCGGACGTGAAGATAGGCATCTTTCCTGCTCTGTCAATCTCCGTCTTCCTGACTGCCGTCCTTCTGTTGCGTCTCTCGTCCTGTTTCTCTGTTATTTTTCTTTTACATCTGAAGTGTGTTTGACTGTAGTTATAGCTCAATTGTAAAGTATTATTCGCTTGTCTGGAACCAAAGAGGCTGTTTCTTTTTTTTTGAATGTGAAAAGTGTTGGTGTAACAGCGCTGTGTCTACATGCTGCATTACACTAAAGATTCTCTGTGGCAGACAGTGTGCATGATCTGCTGTAACTTTACCGGATTTCCTTTTCAAATATTGATGCAGCACCTTACACTCGGTCATCTTGTTCAGCATGTCTGCACCGATGATACGAGTTGTTGTGAGCATCCACTACTGCACACCTGGATTATAGTGTAATCCCAGTTTGTACTGCCCTCCACTCATAGGTCATCGAGGCCCATGTGACATGCGTTTGGTCTAACTGTTGGAGATATTTTCCTTTTTCTCTTCTTTGATCGAGACAAACATTAGACATACTTCAAACTCGTTGGAGTCATGGGTGCCATCTTACCTCGGACAGGAAGGTCTGTGCGGACTTCTGTGCTCCCACATGTAGCAGGTACTCGTACACATATAACGCTAACCTGGAAGAGGAAGGAGAACATCTCTTAGTGACCACATTCAGCTTCTGTATCTCCCGAGTCAGACTCTTTCTATTTCCCATTAGACTGACATTTTGCATTTGTGTCACCTCATCTGAGAGAAAATAAGATAAGGCTTTTATTAATCCTGAGGAAAAAATCTGTATCTACAAGTTAGTTGTAAGGCTGAAAAAAAAATGCCTGCAGATGCAGCTGATGTCCACTGTGTCTAAGTTTATATCTCAAATGTGTTGCTTTTACAGCCACTGGCCCACATCTTCAGTTGATGTGAGCCCAGAAAAACTACAGGATTTGTAGTCCTCTGGTTTGTTTTCAATAAAAACTACCCACAAACTACACTACCCACATACAAACATCTCAAAACATACAAAGACTACTACATATTATTTTACTGTGTTTCTATGAGAAAATGTATGTGTGAAGAAATGTCAGGTGCCAGTGCAGTGTTTCCCCCAGGTCTATCTGTTAGGGGTGATGGCCTGGTCCCCGGCTCCCTGAGATTGTGGCCCCCCCACAATGTCAGGGAGGGGGGCACAGTTGAAATTAAACGAGTGCACAAAAATTCCATAACTTGAGTATTTTGTGCCTCTCTTTTTGGGGTGGTGGGAGGTTGAATGGTAGGGGAAACACATCCTGATACATGTATGCACTTCTGGAACCACTCTGCAAGCAAAATACCTCGTGCATTCCCAGGTAGTACAGCCTGCAATGAGGAATTTATCGTTTCAATTCACTACATTAACAATCAACGCTGGTCGTCACCCCGGTAAAAACTGAACCAATTTCATTTCAATGCTCCCTATTTTGAAGCTCACCGTCACTTCATTAGGGTATATCACTTCATTTACAAGCAGACACACTTCAAGTGAGCAACCAAAACATTTCTAAAAGGGGTTGTTTTTTTTAAACAGATTGTCCAAGGCACTGGAGGCCTCTTGAGCTCATAGTCAAAGAACTATTTCAAGGGCTAAAACTTATTTTAGTCTTTTAACGTTTAAGTTTCTACCAAACTTAAAAAAGGTAAAGGAAAATAAACAACAGATAAAGAAATTCTCATCAAGCTTTTGCTTTACTAAAACATAGGTTCACTTTTTGAGTGTGTTTACAAAGGTGTTTGAATGGATTCTTAAAAAGAAGAGGTTACAAAAGTGCCTGAAAAACAGCAGGAAAGTCAGGACCCCTAAATCAATCAATTAGCAAATAATGGAGAAGGTTATATATTTTTTCAATATATAACTATGTTGGTCGTTCATGTTATTTAAACATAACTGAAACAAAAAGAACTACTACCTGCAGTATAAATGATAGCTGTGCACAAGTTGTTTGGGTCTCAATGACTGTGTTGAGCAACCATCAGAACAGTTAACCTCACTTTGATACAGAGTGCTGCTCTTAGGTGTAACCTCAGATGCAGGGACTTCATAGGGTTTAGAAAACACAACCACGGCACGAACCAGAACTAGAACTGGCTTCAGGTCCCTGCCCTTGAAATGTAATCGAAGGTTTTTGGGGTTCCTGTTAATGTTGTGAATAAAGCGCCACATCATCTGAGCATCACATCTGTGGCCTGTGTCGTTCTTCCACTTCGCATCTCACCAAGCCAAAGCAGCCAGAGTCCTCTTATCCTACCTGAACACAGCAGATACTGACAGAAAAAAAGCTCTTGATACAACAGGTTTCTCCACTTATTTCTACAATATTTTCAAAGCTCCAGACAGACTATTTTAAATCACTGCTATTACACTTGAGAACAGCAATCCACCAGGGTCTATTAGCACACACAAGAACCATGCCGTGGAGTGGGGAAACCCCCATTGGCCCCAACATTGTACTCCAACGCCTTCACTTAGTCGTGTTTAATAGGCTGTTAATGGACCATCAATCGACCGGCAGCGTGGATATGACAGTGGCCCGTGTGCCCAGAGTAGACAGTCCTCTGACAGGCCAATAAGGTCCTAATGAGAGGGACAGTAGCTCAGTGGCATTGTCCCCATCATTACTCAATGACATGATCAATGAAACATGGTTTTTGGATAATAAGGATGTTGTGCAGTTTGTTTGTTTTTAACCACACGCAGCTCATTTGCTTTCCCAAAGCTGTCTGTGGCTGAAGGTAGGGACAACTCAGATGTCTTTTTTTTTTTTTTAGAATTTTCTGATCATTTATAGCAGGAATACAAAAGTTTGTTTAGGAGTTCTGATGAGCTCAAACTATCACCGTGTTTTAAAGAAGCCTAATGGGGTCTGTTGGGAAAGCTGCTCTGAATTTTCCCTGAAGAATATGTATGTATTTTTGAATCATCGTGCTGCTAACATGCTCAGCCACTGGCTCAAACCTCAGGCTGCCTCGAGGTAGAACATTACAACTTCTTTAAGATTCTGCTTGAGAATGTATAAAAGGAACTCGAACAACGAGAGAACTCAAACTTGAGTGCAACAATTGTTCAGTAAAACAAAAAAGAAGTTGAGATGGCAACAACATCGGTCATTGTTTCAGTCATTTCTGAAGTCGAATGAATACTTCCATTCATCAAATGGGAAATTTGAAGCTCTTCCTGGAGGAAATAAAGAAACGAATTCTCTAAAAAATGAGCCGATGAACTCGTTACATAAACAACTAAGATTATTTAAAATAAAGTCATGATGCGATGTAGGGATGTAAAGATTCATCCTGAGGCAGTTAAAAATCGATTCAA
This sequence comes from Tautogolabrus adspersus, assembly GCA_020745685.1. Taxonomy (NCBI): domain Eukaryota; kingdom Metazoa; phylum Chordata; class Actinopteri; order Labriformes; family Labridae; genus Tautogolabrus; species Tautogolabrus adspersus. The sequence goes on from CM036552.1 coordinate 9,559,054, forward strand.
AGGTGTCACGGTTCACATCGGTACTCTGAAAAAAATGAATCGCAGTAATATCGTGAGCGTCAGCAGCTGTAGAGCAGAGGCGGTTGGTTGTAACAAGCAGGCGTTTATCATGGCAGCTGCAAAGCCAAACCGTACTAACAAGAGGGTTTGTAGCCCCGCTCGGCCAAACGAGCGTAAGAGCAAAAACAGATTACGAGGTGCATTGGTGCAAGGAATCTTTTTCAGTCATAATTTGTCTTCAGTCTCATTTTGTAAAATAAATCGTGAGAGAATCGTATCGTGAACCCAGTATCGTGAATCGTATCGGGAGTTGAGTGAATCGTTACATCCCAAATGAGATGTTAATTTCCAAATTTTTGTGGTTCTAAAACTGTGTTTATACTTCAGCTGTTAGTGTTTTTCTTATTCATCACCCATCCTTCACGTCACTGCTGATGTTGTTTTACCTAACACAGATTTAGGTTAAGTGTCACTTTACTTCAGGCTATAAATGCTACAAGTCTATTGAGTTAGTGCTCTGAACTTCAGTGTGTGTAGCTATGAATAATGGCAATAAATACATGTTCACATGGGAGATATTAAAGCACTCTACACTTTAGTGTGTGCGTGTGTGGATGGGGGGAGGGGGGTCAAGACGACTAATTCATTCATTTAGTTCCTATTTCTGCTGAATGCTGTGAATCAGCCATCAGGCTGCATATGGGAGCAACAGCAGAGGCAGCAACTGCTGTGGTGTGTTATGATGGAGATACTATCTGTGCCTGAGCTGTTCTTAATCATAATAATGTCATGCAAAAAAAAGCCTAATTTATGCATTGTTAGTATGCAAATGTAGTCCGTAAGAGGAACGAATAGGCGAATGGATGATAACAGAAGGTTGGAGACGATGGTCACTACATGATCACACACTGTCCCCTCACGTCGACGGCAACACAGGAGTTCTTTTCTAACATCAGAACAGCAGAAGGGGTGACAGCTGGCGCATTTAAATACATGTGCCTTAAGGAATTTGTGATGCAACGTGTTTTAAACATAGCGAAAGATTTAACATCCAAAACTTTTTGTGCTGTGACACGTGAACAGCTCTGCTTGGATGTCAATCAGTTCGTCACACACTAAAAGGGTACACACTAATGCTGAATGGGCTTTTTTTTTTGTCCATATGACAAATGTATACCATAATTTAGACAACTCCAGATAAACTTTCAAGGCTGCTCACCACATCCCATACAAATCAAGCGATGAAAGAGACATCCTAGACTTCACACTGAACATCATTGTGATTGTTCTCAGCTGATCTTCACAGTTAACCCCTTATCAGACTCACCCAGTGGTCCTTTATGTCAACAAGCAGCATCATAACCCGGGGCTGACCTTTATGTTGACACTATACTGAACCACGTTTTGTTCAAGAAGTTCAACGCAGTTATTGACTTTCAAAAATAAAGAAAAAACGGCTCCTTCTTCCCTAAACTCCATCATCCAGGTCTACACTCCCTCCCGCCCACTACGCTCTGCCAATGAATGTGTCTGATCTAACCGTCGCAACAGCGTTCTGAGTCTCTAACGACTCTTCTCCTCTGTCGCCCCCCTGGTGGTGGAAAGAACTTCCAAACTCCATTCGATCCGCAGACACCTTTTAAAAAAACCAAAAAGCTAAAGACCCAGCTCTTTCATGAACACCTTCACACTTAATGATATGAAAGAGGGCCATAATGATGATGATGACGATGGTTTTGATGCTGATTAGAACTCTCAAGAACAGCTGTCGATGTCGGGCTCCGCCTCTGTGCATTGCCTGTCACTACCTGTGTGTTCGATCAAACTCAAAGCTGTTTGTTTGCACTTACTGACGTTGTTTCCTCCTTTCTAGATCTTACTCGTGTTGTACTTACTCTCTGATGTACGTCACTTTGGATAAAAGAGTCTGCTTAATGAATTGTAGAATTGTCCTCCCAATAGCAGTTCTGTTTCCTATATTTCCAACCAGCTCCCAACCACTGATTCAATAGTGATGTGACAGCTTTTAAAAGATTGCTCTTTTCTATACCTAAAGGATGATGTGATCATGTGCTCTCAATGTTGTCCGCCCGGCTCAAGTATAACCCTTTGTAACAGCAAATAATGAAGGACGACAATTTGTTTTAAAACCTACTTCAGCGGACAGTCATAACTGAAAATGGATCAAATAAAACTATAAAAACATATCTGTGTGGAGACCTTTGGCTGAACTCTGCTTGTGACTGATAAACAGTGACTGAAGGCATCCTAACCTTAAAACCGGCAGCGCCCTGTCAGACAAGCTAAGCTCAAGTTGTCTGAAATGTGGCTTGCAACCCATTGCCACTCACCCTGACATTAGAGAAACAATCGTTTATAACCTGAAACTTCTATATCAGTACTGTTTTGACAAGCATTACATTCTCCGCTAGCACCCCACTGTTGTTGTTTACTGTCATCACATGAAGAATTATCTGGTTCAGTTGCCTTTCCCTACTTTGAAAAAAAAGTAGTTGCCAGTGGCAGCCATAGTAATTCATCCACAGTGGCAGAACAGTGCAACTTGCTGTGTCGTCTACTGTTTTGAAGCAGCGAGAAGGAAAGACTTTGGGGTGAGAACAGTTTCATCTTTTTTTTTTTTTTTTTGGGGGGGGGGGGGGGGGGGGGGGGGGGGGGGGGGCTGATCTCTACAACAACTTTATTTGAAATTCACTTTTTGATTCTCCATACTTGTTGAAAATGACAAAAATGCCCCAAGTGTATAAAATTGCATCCAGATAGAACAGACACTGGAGCTACACTTGGTACTTTTGTGATATAGTTGTATGTAATTGTGAAGTTTCTCTGTAGCATGCTCTGAAGAACAGCTGCAGACAGTCTTGCTGAAAAATGTGGACCGCACAGATTAAAGAGTTGTATAAGTCTTATGCTATGAACGGGTCAATCACAGGTTGAACATGATTTGAGCAGACCTGCGGCTCTTGTATAAGAGCGGTTATAATCTCAATGTTAAATGCATTTTGTCTCCCTACAGCAAGCTATCCTGCTCAGAAGGTAATAAATAGCCGAGGGAGTTCCCTTCTCGCAGATAGCAACCCAGATAAGAGATCGTACACGGGCAGGCAGACATCCACATGAACAAACAAACAAAGCAGAGGTGGACCTCTATTCTAAACTTCCTGGAGTCATTTGCACTATTATTCTCCAGCTCTAAATACATCATATCACACACTTCACAACAGTAACGTATCTGACAGCATTTAACACATCGTGGCTGGATCCACGTGCTTTTTTAACACAGACATAGGGACAGAACTGTTGTTCAGCCAGTGCTCTTAAGAGACTAAAGACTGTTAAGACACACACACACACACACTTGACCACTCTAGCCAGGGGAATCTGACCACTTTCAGAGGCTCCTACCAATTTGTAGGTCACAAAGCTCTCTGTGACCGCTGGTGTAGAGTGTAAGTCACTGCCACTCGCAGGTCAAGCTCGTATTTGGGACACACACACACCTGCAGTGAGCCACGCAAGTTTTACCTCTACACTTTAACATTAATCCCTCTACTTCCTCTGCCTGTGTACAGATATTAACAGTATTGAAAAAGCGGGGAAAAGACTTCCAGGACGGTCTTAGGATGCAGAGAGTTAGCGCTTCAGATGTTTGACACTGTTGACATCGCTCTGTAAACTCCAGGTTTACTAGCTTGCTTAACACGTGTGAAACCCCGATGTAGGAGTTTTACTAGTAGGGAATAGTTAAGGAGTTGGTCTTATGTCTGGGGATGATAGGAGGATCACACTGCAGAACCCCCCCCCCCCCCCCCCCCCAACCCCCCACCCCAAGAGGCCTTCAATGAAATTTTAATGTGTGGTGTGTGTATGTGTCTTTTTGTGTGGGATGCGAAAGGGGCTGCATGTGCGTGCACCTGGCCTCCTGCATTATTAAAGCTCAGAAGCTTGCTCACAGAACAGGAAGACAATTTTGAGTTGGAGGAGGAGGAGGAGACAGAAGAGCTATATAGTGGGGGGGAAGAAATGTGTTTTGACTGGAACATAAGAGTGGGTATGTCCCACTTTTTGACACAAACAAGTAGATGGTACCAGCCATCAGAGGAGCTATTAAGTCATTAAGGGGAGGAAAGAGGACAGCTGTGTTTTTGACAGCCAGAGTATTAAGTTAAATTCAGAAGGAGAAATACAAATCGAAAAGATGTAACTCAAGTAACCAACATTCTTTTGAGTTTGTACAGCCTGGTGGCACACGTTTTACAACTTGCTTTTGATTTATGCACTCACTTCTCTTCTCCTGAAACTAAAAAGACCATGTTAGGTGACCTCCTGACCTTTCTGTTCTTCATACCCTCTTGCCTCTTGGACGTCAGTGCGTGCACACATGTGCTCCCACAGGGTGAGAAAGTGTCCCTCATATATATACCCACAAGCACACCTGACATCCTACCCGAGAATGCCCGACAAAACCCTCGTCTTTAAACATGGATGAGTCTGCCCACCATCTCTCTCTCTCCCTCTCTTTCTCTCTCTCTTCTTGTCTCTTTCTTTCCTCTTCTGTCTCTCTTAACTCTGACGCAAAGCTGAGAGCAGCTGCTTCAGTCTGTCTCAATAATTCAACAGTGAAGCGGGAATGAGGACTTGGAGGGGCGGCTGGGAAAGGATGGGAAGTGAGAGTTAGGAGGCAGATGAAGACAGACATTAGAGGAGCGATGCATAGAGAAGGGATGAAGAATATGGGATCATCATCACACAGCGCAGGGAGGTGTGGGCTTGAAGGTAATGAGGCGCATGCTGATCTTAACGCAAACATACACATGTGTCTGACAACTCTGTCCCACTTCAGCACCCTAAAGCGGACTGGTCCAAGCAGCCAGGGAGTAAGTATTCGCTGGTGTTAAAAGCCCATCCAGTTAGAGGAATAATAGATCCACCTGTTAGGTAATTCAGCCGTAGTTTAACAGGAGCTCCCATCAAAACACCATAGAGCCTCACACAAAGCACATCTAACAAAGTTTAATAAAAAGGCTGCACTATATGGTTAGCTTGCGTCACAGCAAAGGAAGTTCCCTGCAGAAATCTGCCTCTATTTCATTCAATGTTTAAAAATGTCTTCAATTAATATCTGAGTTTCACCTGGATTCTCTGCAGATTATCTAAGTGTCGGTGAACGTGCGGTATGTTATCTCCTGAGCGAACAACAGGCTGCGAGACGGAGGCATGCAGACAAAGGGATTGGAGGGCTACAGCTCCCCAAGCTAACACCACCTAAGCTTCTGACAAAACGAGGGAAAGGAAACCATGTAAAAAAGGCCATTATAGCGAGCTTGTGTGGCATTGGCAAGCGGTTTATATCCAGAACACGTTTAAAAACACTCGGGTGACTTTGAAAAAAATCGGTACGGGCCACAAAAGTTGAGAGGCGCAGCGCGGAGCTCGTAGCGGCGGCTCTCCGGCGCTCGAACGCACACAGCACAGGGTTACGATATAGCCAGCGCGTGCGGAGAACCCGTATCAGAATGGAACGTGGAGACATTCTAGAACACGTTCCTGAGCTATTCTGTGACAAAGCCCCAAACAGCTGTATTCTATTTTTACACGGTGCTCCATCGGGGGCGACACAAAAGCCAGCTAGCTACAATGCTGAGCGTCACTCCAAATGCATTGTTCCTAACACTGGGGAAGAGATGGAACTCAAAGAGGGATCCCAATGTATGCTCCTCACAGACAATTCAGCCCCGAGTGCACATTTTTTTATGCATTATTACTGGAAGCACGTGCAGCAAACGCTCCCTCCTCGTAGAAGTGTTGCAACTCTAGTCGCTCACACTTCCAGTTTGTTTTTGCATTGAGAAAGAAAGAAAGAGTGAAACTGGTTATGGAGCTAACAGCTTCAGCTAACTTAGCAGCCATGCCTGTGTAGTTGGGAGGATGAAAGAGCCAACTAGGCACGCAAAGTAGCAAACACAACAACAAGACTAGAAAAACATCACTTTTGTGACATGCATGTTCGCAAAAACAGCTTGCTGAACCTGTGTGCCCCTGTTTAAGTGGCTGAGCTGACTTACATCAGTTAGCAAGTTTAGCTACCTAGCACACTCTTCTTGGCTCGCTCTCTGTGTTGTGACAGTGCAATAATTTACTTACTTTTCTCTTGCTTGGCTATCGGAGGGGACCACAGCTCCTTTACCCTTGCCGTACATCTTGGAAGCTGTTCTGATACTTAAATTTATCCCACTCGGCACCTGTCAAAGAAAGCTACCAGGAAAACCTACTATCTCCATAGCTACCCAGTTAGTGTTGTCTCCCTATTTCTCCCTTGCGCTCTCTTTGCTCCGGTTTCCTTTTTTTTTCTACATCCCCAACATTGCCCACAAATCAGGCAGGGTTTCAGCCGGGGGGAACTTGAAACCGTCCACTGGTGGAGCTTTTTTTTTTTTCAATCGCTGTTCCTGGATTCAGCTCACGCCCCCCCCGTTGTGCGACGGTGGGGGCTTCTTAAAGGTACAGTGTCTTAGTTTTTAGTCGACTTCGCTCAAGTTCAAGTTCTCTCTTGGATGCCTTCAAGTTCAGGCCTCACTCTGCATTTGTGGTAATGTGCAGAGCCAAATTAAGAATACAAATTCATATTACAATTCTGAAACTTGTATGTATTGGCAAGAAGCATTGCTATATCCAAATTGCACATTTAAATGTATTGTTTTTGTAGCAATGTCAAACTAGAAGGTCTCCTAAGTGGTCCAAATGTCAACCTTGGTAAGTCTGTGTGCCAAGTGAAGTGCCCCTATTTCAGCGCAAGTACCTGTCCTGCAGCGGGACCTTGGGACGACTATAAACGGTGACCCTTGCTCTGTACAGAGGAGAGGTGCCTCCCATTAACTTTCACCCCTGACCCTCCAATAACTTGGGCACACAGCTGCTTGAGGTAATTAGTGACCTGATTATATAATCCCTAATAGGAGGCTGTAAGTAACTTTACTGTTTTTTCATGCAATGTAGTGCCATTGGTTCCCAATCAAGGGCCCAAAGAAAAATTTAAATTGACTCATGAACTTAAAAATTCTTGTTTTAGCTGACTTATCCAGGTTCTAAATGATGTTTTGTTCTTCAAAATATTTCCCTTTTTAACTTAAGAGCAAACGTAGAGCGACATGATGTTCAGGATGATTCTACCATTTCCAAAATGTGTATGAAGAAATGTAATTGAGATGTGATACTTAACAAAACAACCTATTTGCTGGTCAATTACTCCGATCTCATCTACTTCAATCTATCACAGCACATTTCATCCAAACTATGAATACTGGATCTGATTATATGATAAAAGAGAATAATAAGGACAAACATTGGGCTAAGTGCTGTTAGTTTAAAAGAGCTTGCAGTGTTATACAAGCATAAAGTTAGTTGTTTTTTAAAACATCAGAATTTAAAACGATCCATCTCCTTTAATAGTGATATAATCCTTCTATGCCAGCCACTCCCGAACAATACAAACACATGACATAACGTTCATATTAATCCTCGATAGTTTGCCAGTATAATGTTCATAATCACACAACATTCAATCCTTCTGTTATGATTAATGATCATCGATCTACCCTTTATGATTATGAGGTGTTCAGATGTGCTGTTTGTTCTCCGTAGCAATGTTTGAATGTGCATCATGTCCCTTTAAGAGTGTGTAGAGGGCAGTTGCAGAGTTTGTGTGTGTGCGTGTGTGTGTGTATGTGTGTGTGTGTGTGTGTGTGTGTGTGTGTGTGTGTGTGTGTGTGTGTGTGTGTGTGTGTGTGTGTGTGTGTGTGCGTGTGTGTGTGTGTGTGTGCGGTTTTTGTGTGAGGCAGGGACAAGCAGTGTGTGCTGTTTTCGTGCTACTTGCTGTGGGAAGGGCACAGCTGACTGTCTGTGTTCATGTGTGTTTGTGCGCACGCGCCGGTGGATGTATGTGTGGACACAACGCATGCATTTGTGCGTATTTGTGTGTGTGTGTGTGTGTGTGTGTGTGTGTGTGTGTGTGTGTGTGTGTGTGTGTGTGTGTGTGTGTGTGTCTGTGTGTTAGTGCAAGAGACAGAGAGAGAGAGACAGAGAGAGAGAGAGAGAGAGAGCGTACATCTGTGTGTGAGTGTGGTTGATCTTGTTTTTTTTTACATGAGAATACAAGCACGTCATGATGAGCAGAGGAGTAAGACGAAAGAGAAAGAACAGGAACAGGGACACTATTTGTACAAACAAGAATTGGATTTCGCTGAACAAATATGTGTAATGTAAAGTCATAAAGACAATCTGGAAAATGCAATAGATATGGAGGAAAAATATTATAAAACTGATCGCCTATTTTTGTTTAAATAAGTGAAATTAAAATTGCAATCTTTATGATATCACAAATTAAGAAAATTGCTATAGGAGTTTTCTGATTTCCTGCATTTTTGTGGTTTTAGTTGTTCCAGAGATTAATCATGAGCAACTGGTTTTAATTATTTTAATGATTTTAAGAGATGTCAGCCTTTAACTATGACTTCAACTTTACTAGTAGTAGAGTGTCTGTGTATGATGACAGAAAACTGGATGAGCACAAAGCGATTGGATGCAGTTCATAATATCTAAAGCAAAACTGGTAATAACACACTTTCTCATCCCTCATACTGTGCTGTCAAATCAAATGACTATTTCATGATTGCAAAGTTGTGTGACAAAATATGAACATTGAAAATGATATAATGACAGGTAAGGAACAGGCCAGCTCCAGCTTTGTTTACCAAAAGTTGTGTTTTCACATCTTCTCTAAAGTGTGAGACATCTGACGATGGACAGAAGAAATAAAGCTTTAAGATAATAAAAAAACATCTTTAATTCATTTGTCTTATTGTAAAAGAAAGAGAACGAGAGAAGGAAGGAAGGTGATGGTGTACGTATCTTTTAAGCTCTGGACAACAAACTCTATCTCTGTCTCATCATAGACGCAGTATTGATCCAAGTAACCAGTGATCCCCAGGGTCGCCAGCTCTTCCTGCTTCGCACACAATAAACATAAGAATCTCTGTGCACTTGCTGTCTTTTTTATAATGATTCCTTCTTTTATCAAATGCAGATAAGCAGACAGAGTGTTAGTGCTACACCTTTGAGCTTCCCCTTGTTCACCCTCTTTATCCGTCCTTCACCTAACCATACCAACAGCAGTTTGGTATGTACCGTTGTGTAACCCTTTGTATCCTGTGTAGTGTTTACTTACTCGTAATTGGTCTTGGTCTCAAGAACAGTCTTAAGACCACTTTTTGAAGGTCTCGTCTCAGAATTGAAAGCTGGCCTACAGACTGGGCAGACTCCAGATTTTAAGTCAAGACCGGTCAAGAACAAATAACTGCAATCCATTTGTAGTTAGATTTTTTATCCCCTGGTTACGGCCACAACCTTCCCAGTGTTACGGTCTAAGTGAGTGACCCCCCTATACTATGGATTATGAATTGTCATTGATACTTATGGTCTTGGCCTGGACTAGGTCTCACCCTACCTTGGTCTTGGTCTGGACTAGGTCTCACCCTGCCTTGGTCTTGGTCTGGACTAGGTCTCACCCTGCCTTGGTCTTGGTCTGGAATAGGTCTCGATCCCTTAATATATTGGTCTCGGTCTCAGAGCGCTCTGTTCTCGGGTATGTCTTGGTCTCGGTAAGTGTAGTCTTGACTATACTTGACAACTTTATTTAACACTAACCCTGTGTGATTGTATCGAACAAAATAGTGAGTCAATTGGCATGCTTTCTAATTGAACAGTTTCAAGTCCATATTAAAATTGAAATGAAAAAAACCTTGGGCATACTTGTGAGCCATTCTTTAGGATCCTAGATTTTACTTCCTGCCCTAAATCTACAACCCCCTTGTTCCACTTGAGTACAGTTGGCGTCTGTAATGCAAATGAAGGTGGTTTGCTTCCTCATTTTAAAAATAAAGAAACAGAAGTAGCATGTTGTTTCTATTGTGTCTTTTTTATTCCAGCTTTTAAGGTTTTACCTGCACTCCTGTAAATGCATTTTCATAACTCCATCTTGTCTGTGTAGGTTCTCAGTCATCCAGGTCATGGTAAAGTCAAAGCTTGATCCAAAAGGCAACTGGACTGTTTGAAGATCTCGACGATGTTTCACCTCTCCTCCGAAAGGCTTCTTCAGTTCTAAACAGACAGTTTAGAACTTCATCTTCCACAAAGGCCTACCATGGAAATTATGACCTATGATTGATCGACCTCCATTGCGTATCATTTATTGCGGCTTGAGGTGCACCATTGGGTTTTTTCCCGCCAATTTTTTTTTGGAAAATTATTTAAAATGTGCATTTGGATGAAAAGGTTACCATGTCATTCCCGGGAAGTGAAATCACGTGGAACTGATTTAGAACCATTATTCCTTGTAGGTTGAACTGTGTAAATAATGTATGAGAGTTATGTTAACTGACCCTGGATCTGCTTTAAATAATTCACTCAAATCTCCACTGAAATACCCTGACATCGTGTGATATATGTCAAGAAATGTGTTTGATATGGTTAAAGTATCAACCGGCTTTATTAGATATGGTTCACGGTGCGTTAATGCCAGACTTGTAAGTATCCTTTATGCATAGAGTTCTCAGAAACGTAGATTTATAAGCCGTACAAACACACACATTGTATTTGAATGACAATAGTTTACCTGTAACATGACAATTGTTAAGGTTCATTATTCAGGTTTCTTCACCTGGTGGTCCTTCCTACCAAACTTTCATTACGATCCCCCTCTCCATCCCTCTTCTACGTCTCCCCCCCCTCTCTCTCCATCTTGCCTCATCACGCTGTTCTTCCTCCTCTTCCAACATCCTCGTCCGCTCCTCTGACCCACTTTCCTGCTACTATCTCCCTCTGTTCTTCCTCCTGCTCCCATATCCCTCGTCTCCATCTATGTCTCTCCCCCCCCTCCTCCTCCCCCCTCCATAGCCTTCCTTCTTTCCCGACCCCCCCCCCTTTATTTTCTGTCTCCTGCTTTTGTTCATGCTTCTCGATCTTCACACTTCTCCTTCTTCTGCTTACTCTGACGCTACACCTCATCCCCCTTGTCTCCTTCTTTTTTCTCTCTGCACCCACTTTTCCTCTCTTCCCCAATGGATTTCTATGCTTATAGTGATGAAGCCTATTCCAACTTCAACTCTTTCTCTCTGTCTTTATCTTCTATCTGCTCGTTCTTCATCATCATACTCCTGCAGCTTCCTTCTTCCCTGTTCTCTCTCCCTTATGCCCTTCTTTCCAGCCTCGCTTCTCTCACTCCTCCTCCTCCTCCTCCCTTTTTCTTATTTCTCCTTCCACCACCACCATGAGTCATTTCGTGCACTCTGTGCTCCCCTCACTACGCAACAGAGACACTCAGGACAGACATTCATCAGTGGCTCTGATGATAGATGCTGCTTACCACAGCCCCAGCAGCCAGTTAGCCCCCGGTGATGCCTTGTGCATTTAGATACCACCTGGCTAGCGGTAGTTTAGTACTTAAACTTGGGTGCTGCACACAAAGGGACACATTCACTTCACAGCCATGTGTCTTGCACTGGCTTTGTGGTTGTGAATGGGAGGGGGGATATAAGCACAAATGCATGGAATAAGTATATTTGCAATTTAATAAAGTGTTTCAAAGTCCTGGAATTGATTTTGTGTGCATATGTGTGTGTGCTGAAGATTGCAAGGTATGAAAATTCCAGGGGAGTTAGGTTAATTGGGTCTGAAAAAGAGGTGGGTGTGTCTCTCTCCTCCATGACAGGCTTATTTACATAGCAAAGCTGTAATTACCCTAACGAAGCCCCATCCTATCAGGGAGAGAGTGTGCTCACACACACACACACACACACACACACACACACTCACACACACACACAAACACACGAGCAATTCCCAAAACAGGTTCGAGCTCAATCATGGCAAACCTGTATTTTTCATCACTCCAGATCCCTCTCAGAAGCTTTTCCATTCACATGTTCATTTCTAATTGAATGGCATCCTTTGCAGTGCCAATCAGTCGGTTTGTTGGAGTTTCTCTATCAGAGCTCATTGGCTTCTTAGATAGATGTGGGACCCATTCCAAGCACTCAGCAAACACTTCCTTCCTCTGCCCCCCCCCCCCCCCCCCACCCCCCCCCCCCCCCCCCCTCTAACAGGCTTTCCCGCTGAAGTTAGGTGTAATAAAATAAAACACAAAAAAAGAGGTTTGCTTCATGTCAATGTGAAGCTGAATTCCAAACCATTGTTTCAGGAAATGAGAGGTTGTAAGAGCAGTGTCCACATTTGGGGAGTTTGTTATCCATCGCCCCAGGTGAAAGTGAATAAAAATGAATATTCTCTATGTTTTTAGTCAGGATGAATGAATGATCCACAAACTTTGACAGCCTGAGGAGTCAGCAGAAAGGTTGTTTCTTTCAAGGATAGAAATAAATTAAGGGGTTGCAAAATAAAAAATGTTGGGTTGTGGGATGATTAAATTAAGTGAATGTATGAACTTAGGTTCAGGAGCAGGACCGAACCTAAGTAGAAGAAGTAGAAGAAAGTTCAATCATCAGTAGAACCTGTCACAACCCGTAGATATTTGCTACCTGTGACAACCTGGTTACAAGCTTGTACTCCATTGAGTAATTTTCTAGATTTCCTAGAAGTCCTTTGCCAAATTGTAGGCAATGTGCTGTAACTTGCCACATACAGTGCATTTAAAGACAGTACTGTCTTAGAGTGAGAGCAGAAAACATGTTTTTCCTGTTGAGGTGTGCCTCCTATACTAAAAACACAACATACGTTCTAGCACTATATAATGATATATGATGATGATGGGGGCTGACAGAGATAACAATGAATCTGCTTGTTTTACACCTGACTCCTGCCTGTGTGAATGCCAAATATTGTTGCAAAACATAGAACACTTCTAGAAGCAGTGTCTGATTATGAGACATCAACCCTGTAAAAATACAGTAAGGCACTGATTTACCCATACAAAAATCATTGTTGTTCTCGTTCCCTCTGGTATCCACCAGGTTAATTGTATTGTCCAATGTTTTGAAATATACATCTCTAAGGTGTATTCAAATGACAGAAAGTGAATTTCTGAATGAGACAATTACAAAACAATAGGCATGAATAGGAACGAGTCTGACCAGATGATACAAATTTGTGCTTTTACTCAAGGAAAGAAAAGCTTAAGGACTGCACCTTATTAGAGAGAGCTTGGGAAATAAATATCATCGTAATCCCTTCTTGCTTATGAGCTTTCTAAGAAAGTGACACAGCATGACTCTTCATTTTATAGACTTCTAAGAAAAGTGGACGAAGCCACTACGAACTTCCCCATTGGTTTGCAAACTGCAGGGTTGTTTTATTTGTGTGTTTGGTGTGTGTGCATTGGCATGAGTGTATATACAACAATCAGCCATAACATTATGACCACTGACACATGAAGTGAAAAGCATTCATTTTCTCTAACAATGGCCCCTGTCAGTGAATAGTATGGTCAGCAGGACCAGGAACAATTAGTCCTCAAGGTAGTTCAGTGTTCAAAGCGAAAAAGGAAGTGGAAGGAACTGGGCGACTTTGACAAGGGCCACATTGAGATGGCGAGACGACAGGGTCAGGGCATCTCCAAAACTGCAGCTCTGCCGAGATGTTCCTTGTCTGAAGGGCTCAGTACCTACCAAAAGTGGTCCATGGAAGGAAAACCAATGAACCAACAATAGGGTAATGGGTCCCCAAGGCTCATAGATGCTTGTTGGGAGCAAAGACTGGCTGATGTGGTCTGATCCAATAGAAGAGCAACTGGAGCTCATATTGCTAAAAAAAAAAGAAAGAAAAAAGTTAATGCTGCGGTACCAGAACACGCTGTGATTTAGTGTTGGTTGCGTATGGGGCTGTGTAGCCTTAGAGAGATCAGTTTGCCCATGCTGACCCCTTTCCACCACCAAAAAGTGCTTACAATGGGCACATCCCAACTTGAATTGTTATATAAGGTTCCAAACTTAGGAAGCTTACTTGAAGATCAACATGAAAAAAACATAACTTTTCTGGCGTAATATTTATTTATATATTGGTATGCACACCTGACACTTAGTCAGATGATTTTCTGCAGTCAAGCTGCTAAACATGAGACAACAATGACATCGATAAAGAAGCAGCCGAACGTTACGTTGCAAACTGTAAAGAATATTATCTGCAGCGATGTACACTCTGCCGTCAGATTGCATCTTTGTGTCCGGCTTCTTGCTCGGTCTCTCTCTTTGTTTCTCTTCTTAGCTTCATCTGTCACCTTCCTCTTTCGTCTGTTAGCCTCAGCTATTGTATCAAACAGTACTGAGACTGGCTAAGTTCCCTCTTTTTAGTTGAAGGCTGGTATACGAACAAGTACAGTATAGCCATACTCACTTCTCACAAGATGACTGCGGCCCCCTGCCGAAGTTACACACTGTCGTAAACAGGCAGCCAGGTCACTCCCTGGACATGTGAGTGAGGCCATTCTCCCTGTTGCAAGTTATTGCATTAGATCGAGCTTTAAAACTACTAGGTGGAAAAATAACATGTTGCTTTAAAACTGCAATCCTGGTGGAGTTGGTGAAGCTTAATACATGTTTTGATCATTTTCTAAACCCTAGCCCCCCAGGTTGGTTAGTGCTGAAATTGCTTAAGTTAATTAAAATGTCCCTTTTAATGTCCACCAGATTTTAAGTGTGACTCCTATCGATTTACTAATTTGAATTTCCCTTACTGGGATGTGTAGGAAGGTTTGGATTCAGCTAGATATAGAACAACATCTGTAAAAATGTATGTTGTCATCCATTTATCACCAGTCATTTGATGTTATTGTTGTCTCTATAAGCTGTGCTAGTGGTGATGCAGATATTAAACAACAGGGGCATCAGCGAGCAACCTTGTCTGCATCCACATTCAGGGACAAAACTCTGTCTAATAAGAAACAATTAACTTAAATGGCAGTTTACGGATTAGAATGAAATGTTTGAATCCACTGTACCAGTGGTCAGGCACCATCTTATCTTAAAGAGTTAATAGTGCCGTACTACCCGTCGAGAACATTACGCTCCCAGAATGCAGGCCTGCTCGTGGTACCTACAGTCTCTAAATGTACTATGGGAGGTAGAGCCTTCAGTTATCAGGCGCCGCTCCTCTGGAATCATCTACCAGTCGGGGTCCGGGGGGCAGACACACTATGTACTTTCAAGAATAGACTTAAGACTTTTCTTTTTGATAAATCTTATAGTTAGGGCTGGCACAGGTACAGACCAGCTCATAGTTATGCTGCTATAGGCCTAGACTACCGGGGGAACTGGCACCTTGAGCTCTTATCCCCTGCTCTCTCTCTCTCTGCATTCATATGACATTACTGCATGTCACTACCTTTAAATCCCAGTTACTAACCACATCTTCTTCTGGGAGCTCCTGAGCTCTCTTAGGTTCCTTGGGATTGTTGCTCCTGCTGAGCCCTCTTAGGCTCCACGGGATCGTTGGTGGACGGCCTGCCAAAACAACCCCCCCCCCCCCTCCCTTCGGGATCGTAGGTGGACGGCCCACCTGAACAACCCCCCTGCCTTTTTCCCTTGTTCCCTATCCCTCTTCCTGCATCTTATCCCATCTCCCCCTATCCCGTTCCAAGCCCGGCGCAGTCTAGGCTGTGAAGGCTGTTTCGTCATGAGCCGGGGTGTCACTGCCAAAGATTTCTGCCTTTTAATAAGGAAGTTTTTTCTGACCACTGTATCTTTTGCTGCTTTGCTAAAGTGCTCATGATGGATTAAGCTGGGTCCTTGTAATATAGCAATAAGTAAGGTCTTTTACCTGCTTTTTGTAACATAAACAATGAGCATGGTCTTTTTACCTGCTCTTTTGTAATATTAATAGACAAAGAGTAAGGTCTTTTACCTGCTTCTTGTAAAGCGTCTTGAGATAACACTTGTTATGAATTGGCGCTATACAAATAAAGATTGATTGATTGATTGATTATATTATTCTACATTGCATTGGGGACAGTATGATGTTTAATTGCAGGTCATAGAATGTTTGAAAAAAAAAAAAGTGGATAGCCATCATGACGTCATCCATTGGTTTGTAAACCCCTTTCATTATTTTGAAGTTCAGCATTCGGCCACTGCCATCTTGTTTTTTTTGGAATGAGAAGTGGTTATATTAGGTCAACTGGGTGAATATTTATTGGTGTGTTTCTATCCAGGTTAAAAACTGCCTTTTCATTAATGTGTTGCCTAGAACCAAAAGAATCCATGGGACCTCTGTAAAAAAAGTCTTGATAAAAACGTAACTGATCAGCGGTAATGTTTACTGAAGTAGAACATCAACAGTACATTTTCCATCGGATTTCATACAATCAAAATCAGGGCTTCAACAAGTGCAGCTGCCCCCTGGTGGACATTAGAAATAATGCAGGTTTAAGGCACTTTGTCATTAAAACCACAGGCTATCCAAGTTTTAAACACAGGTAATGTGGCATATGTGTCAAAAGCATACATTGTAAAATTAATGGACAAAACCTGAGTGACGTCAGCCATCTGTTACGGCAGGGGGCTCCGGAGGCTCATCAGCAGCAGCCGCCATGGTGGAAATGCTGTCTCAGCCTAACTTTCAGTCAACCTAACTCCACGTACAGTGTGTGCCAGTGACAACAATAACTGATCAGACCTATTTCGTTTTTTGTACCAGGCTGTAAACATGTTTATTTATGCTGTAAAAACTGCTTTTTTGCCTGTTGTGTGTATGTGACTTCCGGTGTTCCTAGAGCCAGCTATAAGCAGACACTCAACGGACTGCAGGATTTTGCAATTTCACATTGGCTTCATTTTAAGGATAAACTTTATTGATAAGGATAAACTTTATTGATTTTTCAACACTGGAAGTTGCCACTTGGTCAAAATATTTGACACAAATAATTTGAATTAATGTAGCCATGCAACCATCCCTCATTGAATTTGTTCTTTTTTGTTGGCCTCTTTTTGAACGTTTTTGTTTGCATTTTTCCTTTTAATACCAAGTACCAAAACCAGGACCTTTACCAAGGCAGCATCCAGAACTCCCATCACCTTTCTTACATTTGGCCCTTCCCTCTCTCCGTACTTCCTATTCTTACAGGAATTTAATCTTTCAAGCCATCGTTGTTTTTCTTCTCCCCTATTTTTACTGCTGCTGTTGCTGTTGCTGCTGCTTGGAAGACCACAGACTGCCTCCCTCTGTATGCTGCCCCCCCCACCCCCTTCCTTCCCTGAGCCTGTCTCTCTCTTGCTGTATCTCTATTTGTCTAACTCTCTCATGCTGACTGTCTCTCTTCCTCTGCTCTCTGTCCTCATCTCTCCCCCTCTTCCCTCCTCCTTCTACCCAACTTGTTCTCGCCGCTACTTCTTCACTCCTTCTCACCCCTCCTCTCTGCTCCTCCTTTCTCTTTTTTTCTTTCTCCTGTCTGTCTATCGGCTGTTTAGTAGCTCTGCTGTACGTGCCACAGATTCAGATGGTAGTCAAATGGATGACGGAGACAAACACAGAGACACATGCATGCAATTAAATGCTCAAACACACACACACACACACACACACACACACACACACACACACACGCACACACACCTACATGCACTTGCATTTGAAGACAAGCAACTACACGCATGAACAGACACTCATGCACATTAATGAACCTTCATTTTTACAAATAAACTGTATTGGGTCATTTACATTCAAGTCTTTCAGTCGCCTCTACAGTCACTTTAGTAGGTAAGATACTCTTGCAATAGCTATTAGAAAACAATATGCAGGACATCTTAATGAGAAGGAGACTTTTTTAAAGATTTAAAATAAATAATAGGATTTTTTTTGAATAACTTGGGATGTTCAGCAGAGAAGAGAAAAAGGTGGAAAAAGTGTAGTTTTGGTTATCTGTGTGTGTGTTGTCATGAAGGAATAGGATTCGTGTATTGACTGTTTTAATGTTTGGGTGAGAGGGAGACAGCGACACCAAGAGAAAGAGAGGGGGAAAAGAGGGAGTGGGGGAGGCGGAGAGAGAGAGAGAGAGAGAGAGAGAGAGAGAGAGAGAGAGTTAGAGAGAGCGAGCGAGAGAAGCACAGAGTAAAGAGGTCAGTCTAAGCTTATGAAACACTTTCTAACCTAACCCGGCCTATTTCTGACAGGGCAGGACTGTGAACTTACAGTCAGACACACAAGTTCCCTGGGTTGACAGCGACATGCCTTTAGGGAGTGACACATATATACACACGCATACACACACAGAAAATAATCACACGCACACTATGTCAGTATCAGACACAGTCATGTTGGTTACCTTATTCAGCCTTTTAGAAATTCAAAACTCATTTGAGCCTGGAAAACCAGGAAGATAATTTATCACAGTTTAAGCCCGTTTGCCTCTATTTATGTGGATTACCTGTGGAATCATGCAATAAATAATACACGCCATACTTTGGAAACATGTGTTTACAGGTACAGGGTGATTAATCTTGATTAACACACAGATTCCCTTGTGATGGGTCAGTTGTTTGGCCTCTAGCGCCAGTGACAGGGTTGCTACAGAAAATTATTTAAAAAAATGGATGATAAAGGCAACACTTCTAGAAGCATGCAGCCATCTAGAGTGCTGCATAAAGCATCTTTTTCCAAAGCACTTTTTTGTATAGCATTTCTGAATACTACATAGTGTTACATTACGTAGTGCTGAGTTAGATTGGGTTGAGTTACGTTGTGTTGAGTTACGTAGTGTTGTGTTACGTAGTGTTGTGTTTTTGTTGTGTTACGTAGTGTTACATTACGTAGTCTTAAATTACGTAGTCTTACATTACGTAGTCTTACATTACGTAGTCTTACATTACATAGCGTTACATTACGTAGTGTTACATTGTGTTACATTATGTAGTGTTACATAAGTGTTACATGACATTTTGCTACATTACATAGTGTTACATTACTTAGTGTTACATTAAATAGTGCTATATTATATTGTGTTACATTAAGTAGCATTACATTATGTAGTGTTACATTACGTAGTATTACAGTACATTGTGTTACATTACGTAGCGTTACATTACATTGTGTTAACTTGCATTACATCATGTTACATTACGTAGTGTTACATAATGTTGTGTTACATTACATTGTGCTACATTATATTGTGTTACATAATGTAGCGTTACATTATGTAGTGTTACATTAATATTGTGTTACATAATGTAGCGTTACATTATGTAGCGTTACATTATATTGTGTTACATAATGTAGCGTTACATTACATAGTGTTAAATTACAATGTTTTACATGACGTAGTGTTGCATAATGTTGAGTTATGCAATGTGAAGTTAGGTGGTGTTACATTATGTAGTGTTACATAATGTTGAGTTACATTACATTGGGTTAGATAATGTAGCGTTACATTATGTAGTGTTACATTACATTGTGTTACATAATGTAGCATTACATAACATGGTGTTAAATTACAATATGTTACATTACGTAGTGTTACATTGTGTAGTGTTGCGTTACATAGTGTTACGTCATATAGTGTTGAGTCATGTAATGTGAAGTTCGGTGGTGTTACATTACGTAATGTTCATTATGTTGGGTGGTACATTGGGTTTGTCACCTTATGTTTGTTACCTTCTGTTGTTGTTGTGGTCTTTATCTTATGTAATGTATGTCATGTTATGTTAGTTGTGTCCTAATTATTTAATGGTTGTTACAGTATGTTGCCCACATAGTAACTAAGTCAGTGTTGACTTTTGGTGTGTGATTTCTTTTCACATTATGTTCAGTATTATAAAGTTATGTTATAATAAATGATGATGTATTCTTCATGTAATGTGAGTGATACATTAGGGTTATGTTACCTACATAATGGTAAGTAAATAGTTATTGTTGACTTTTAGTGTGTTTGTGTGACCCATCTCTGGCTTAGAACCAACCTCATCTATCTTTATACTCCTTTCATATGAAAACAAAGCTTGCTTGATTTACTCTGACACTATCTGAATTCAGTACCAAACCACTGAATCAGTCCACCTTGGAAGCAAATAGAAACAACTGTTTTCATTTGTAAAAAAAAATAAAATAAAATATTAAGGGATGTTTTTTTTAACTGACAATGATGGCTACACTTAATTCTTTACACCATATAAGCACAGGTAAAACATTTGGTATGGATTCAGTAATGTGGCAATTTCCTTTTCGTCTTTTTCTTTTTTTTCAAGAATTCAAAACATAAAGTGCTCACAGCCTTTTATTTACGTTTGACCTGAGAGCTTGCGACAGACACATATGTTGACTAGGATGTCAAATTGGATCCAGATTGCAAGTTTTTCTTGAAAACGTTTGAACAGTTGTAAGACCTTTTTTTTTTTATCAGAGACACGAACATGAGTGTGGTGGTATAATTGGCTGCACAGACCATCTACAGATGTGATTTTCTTTTAACTCGCAGAGTAATTTCAGATGCCGTGTTACTGTCACCTTCTAAGATTGAGTACAATGTGTTCTCTCATGACCATGGCCAGCAGTCTTGTAGTTAGAAGTTCTGTAACATTTGTAAATATATTAACTGCTACTGTAAGTGTGTTCATGATTTTATAGCTATTTTGTGAATGCCTTGTGTTTTCAAAGTTAAGACATATTTATTTTCTTAAACAAAGTGGTTACCGGTAATTGAGAAGAGATATCTGTTAACAAAAGACTTTTAGCCACTTCAACTTCCCATTCCAACATTTCCCTTTTCTTAAATCCTCAGTGTCTGAAACACCTGAGATTACAGCCATTTCAAAGGAGTCAGACACTTGAACATGAGTTTCATCTATAAACTCATGTTTATTTACTCCAGCCAATTTCATACATCCTGATTCAGTGTGACTTTAAGATTTAAATTAGTCCCAGATGATAACTGACAATGTACGCTTTTCCAATAGAGAGAATTGATATAAATCATGAAGTCATAATAACATAAATAAATTAGTGCTACAGCAAGTTCAGAGGCACGTACAATTGGCTATGATTCTAAATATATCTCCTATGAAAACAAGATACCACTGTAATATGAGTTACTCATCAGAAAAGCGAAAGCAATCACCTGTTGTGATAACTGAGGTAGTCTAGCAAAGTTAATAAGCTTGGAATGTCAACGTAATGGTGTGCTTGCAGAATGACTATTGACAACAAAAACATGTAGGAAGAATCAAGTAAAACACTTAAATAATGAATTCGTGACCTCCGCTTACGCACAGACAACACTGAAAATGAGAGTGAACAGGCAGTGATTAAACACAAGAACCAGCAGAAAGTACCAACTGTAATGGGGTCCTCATTAGATGTTGATAATTATGCTTCACTATAAATGCCCAGAAAAAGGTGCTTTGCTATGCCTGAACGTATTTAGTTTAGTTTCATCATGAAAAAAAGACGACTTTTTTAACACAAAGTATTTCAAATATTGGGCAGGTTTAGGTACTATTGACCCGCTTTTGTAAACAACCAAGATGGCTGCAGATGATGTGGAACATTTTCAATATGATCACTTAAATGAAAAAGCTGTTTAAGTAAGTTGAAAATGGTTTGCGTTGGCAACTAATTTCTTTCACAACTAAAAACCTGTAGCAATTAAACTATATTTTACCAGAAGAAATAGGAACTGGATATTGAACTAGTTTCCTATCCATTTGGTTCACCACTACACGTTTCATAGGTCAAATGGGTTGAAGCATCAAGGCCCATGTATGTATGGCCCAGCTGAAAACATCCCCTTTAAAAAACAATGTAAGGAGAGGTTCTAGACATTTGTGAGTTTGTCTGTCATAGAAAGGCCAAAGCAACAGTTTTTGCCGTTATGTCAATGCTACGTGTAATTGGACGCATTTACAGTATCAACAAATGAGGGGAAAGAACATGAAAAGAATATGAAGCAGTCCCAGTTGACCTATGTGCAAAGAGATGGTAAAGGTTGGGCACCACTGAATCTTCCTAAATATTTCTTGGTGCGGTCACACATCAGCTCACCCAAACTTCTTGCAGAAATTTTACAAGGGGACTGGCAGGAAGAAGTCCAGACAACGACTTACTTCACCTGCTGCCACCGCAACATGACCTCGGATAAGTGGAAGAAAATGGATGGACGAATGGACTGATAAATTGCCTCAAGTGAAGTCAGCATCATTTGGGTGTGAAGACTACCAGTTTGATAATGAAACTAAATCTGTTGGTATAGAACCAGACTTTTGCAGTCTCAACTCTGCTTGAGGCTAATGGCTTGAGGCCATAAACTGCTTTCTTAAAACACCAATCACAGTTGTTTTGTTGCTAATGTAGATGCCAGAGTTTGACAAGGAAGGAGAATGTGTGTAATTTAAAGGATGATATCATTACTTAATCTTAAATTCAACTAAAGTTTTTGGAGAATCCTTAACATGTTTGCATGCCATAAACATTGAAAGCAATGGGAGTAGACTTTTTGGATTATGTTTGGCCGACAGTGGCTGAGTGTGAATTTATCAAACCCCCAATAAATCACAGTATTTTCAGATCACTGTCAGTCGTAACATTGGTAACACAGACTCTTCTAGGGGTCAAAACCAAACATTCAGATCATTAGAATTGCACAGAAATGCCAAAAGAGAATGTACTGAGGGTTCAAAACATGTGGGGAACGTTTGTGAGAGTCACCGCTCTGGAGCTCTGCTATTGTCGTGGATGAAGAGGTTTGTCTGAAAGCTTGGATACATGTGTTGTTGACTGCCTCACCCCTCGGCTGAAACTACAGGGCCTCTTCTCCCTCCCTGCATCGGGCCCCTCAACCTCTCTCTCTTTCTCTCTCTCTCTTTTCTCAGCATTTCTCTCTATCCTCTCTGTCGATCTCCTACTTTCTCTCCCTCTCTTCTCGCTCTCCTTTATTTCCCTGCTTGCCCACACATACACACTGACTCACGCATGCACACACCCCTTCCATCCTTTTGCCTGTGCTCACTGCCCATATCTTTCTCCTTTCTCTCTTTACCCCCCCCCCCCCCCCCCTTCCTCTCGTTACCTCCCATCCCCCGCTGCCTTCCCACCCCCTTCACCACACGAAACCCCCATCCCTCTGAAACAGAGAGTGTGTTCCACCACGCACAAACCCACACACACATTTACACACACAGAAACTGGTGCTTTATCTCCCCAAGGAGTTGTTCTTAACTCGCTGACTGAGGCACACTGTGAGTGTGTTTTTGGCGTGCATATGTGTGTGTGTGTGTGTGTGTGTGTGTGTGTGCCTGTTAATGCGGACCGTGCATAGGGGGTGGGTGTAAGCATGTTTTTGTGTGTCTGCGCTGCTGACTCCACACATGATCCCCATTAGAGGCTGGCTGGAGTAGACACACACACACACACGCACGCACACAAACACACACACACACTCACTCACACACACAGACACACGCTGTACAGGCACTTTCATCCACAACACACAAAAATTCATCATACACACTTATATACACACACACACACTAAAATGCACACATGTTCATGCAGGTAGACACACACCTAAACACACACACTCACACAGTGGGGTTCTGTGGGGCCTGATCTCATTTTACCCCTGAGGCTTTTCCACCGACAAGGGACCAGTGTAAGAACTGGGTTTTGAACAAAATTTTAAGCGTTTTCATCGCAAAACGCTATTTGGCAGACATTGAAATTGATCATGTTCCGGCCACTTAAACCTGCTTTTCTAGAGCCGCATTAACCCTGAGGATCAGGGGGGGGTGGAGTGATGTCATCACCATGTAAAACATAATTCCTAGGCAACCACAAGTGTCCAAGGAAACCAGATGTGTAAGAAGGAGAGTTTTGAGGCTGAGTTCCGTCACAGTTGCTATGTTCACATGGACCACAAATAATCAGAGTGATAGCCTGATGAGAATACAAATGCTTCATGTGCACACTCTAATCAGAAGAAACTGGTTTGATGCGGCCCGTAAAATTTCATTCCAGTTGAGAGGGGTGGTGTAGTTTGTTTGTTATTCGGGTCAATATTCATCCAAACACCTGATGTGATCGTTTCTCATTGGTTGTCTGCCCTACATGACCGTTTTTTTTTTTTTTTTTTATGGGAATGCGTAGAAACATGGTGAAAAAAAAGCTAATTTGGTCTGTAGCTGACGCAACTTTTTTGCTGGAGACTTTATAAGAACTCCAGATTGTTGAAAGTGGCGATGGTCAAAAGGCTAGCAACGCTATGTTGTTTAAACAAGGTTATGAAAGTTGAATGAAGAATAAAAAATTCAAACATCCAAAGACACCAACACGAGAGAGAGGAGGAGAATGAAATCTCTGGTGCACATCGAGGGAGCGAGCAGATGTTTTTTTCCCCTGACTAAATACTGGATGCATGCATATGCACGTCTTAATTGGATGACTTTATTTCACTTCCATATAAAGTTGGAATCCCTAATCAGAATGATTCTAATGGGATTGGGGAAATATTGCATATACGAAAACATAGCCAATGGTAGAATTTATAGAGAAGGTGTCATTCACCAGTCAGCTGGAGAAGACGATGCCTTAATGGAAACATAATACTGGGAGAAATCATAAAGACTGTTGAATGTGCCGGACCAAATAATGGAAGAAGAAGAATATGTACCCAAAAGATTAAAGATAAAGTGACCACGTGACTAAATGTAGTATTTTTGACACAAAAGTTGAGTCTTACACAATGAATGAACATTTTCTTTTGGTATCAAAAGAACATTTGGGTTTCATTTCAACCCAAAAGAAAAACCACACAGGTCAACCATTTCTTGCTCTTGATTGCACTTGAATGCTCGACATGTGACAATAGCTGACAGAGAAATGACTGCTCGTGGTTGGGGTGAGGGTCAGGGTCAGGTTTAGGGTCTGTCCAATCAGTGTCTTTGTGGGTGTAACAATGAAACAACTACTCTGGTCAGAAAATGATGCCTTATCAAACTGCTTGAATGGGGTTGGGGTAGGGTGGGGGGGGGCAATAATGGCTGCCATTTCAACAGTATTTTTTGCATAGGGTCACTGTGCATTGATTGTAATTCTACACTTACTCTAAAAAAAACGTATCCATCCTTGAACCACAAAGTACTTGTCGAACATTTCCCCTATCATAATTGATACCAAAGGCGCCATCTTCCTGCAGGTAGTTAGCCACCTCGAGCTAACTTGCAATTTGGCAGAAAAGATCACACGCAAGATATATGCAGGGATCAAGTGTTTGGATCTTTAAAGCCATTGAAGACACACAATTTTCATATCTAAATATTTTAAATCTTCAGTCTTTGGAGTACAGCGAAACAAGTAACATTTTTCAATCAGATTTAATCCACAGTAACACAGATACTGGTTGATTTTAAAGGAGATCTATTATTCTCACTTTGACCATTAATCATGTCAGTATGGAACACCTATTGAGTAGCTTTGCGAGATGTGTACCTCCTTATTTATCTGATACTGGCATCAGTAAAATCCCTAATTTTAGCCTATGACTGAAACAGTTCATTTCAGCTGCTGTCTCTTTAAGGCCCCCTTTCCCACGTGCCCACTTTCCTCTGATTGGCCAGCTCTGTTTGCAGTCCAGATGGGCATGTCCTTGAAAGAGTTGCCAGTTTGGGCGTGTCCTACAACTTTGCTCCATACTTTGCTCTAATACGTCGGCAGAACCAGACATCAGGCTCTGGCCAAGTCTCACGAAGTTCTAATAACTTCTCATTCAGAGCAGCAGGAAACCACGTAAGGGGATTACGCCAACAACCGTGTAGCTTGTGAAAGCGCCAATGGTAAGATCTTTACGTGGTAAGGTTACCACTAAATGGATTAAGTCCTGTGTCAACACCAGTCAAGGGAAAAGATTTGGTCTTGTATAGTTGCCTTTAACTCTGAGTAAAAATATCATTATTTTCTGTCATATAAGGACGAGAAAGTCATTATAGGATGTGTCTGGTTATAGTAACATTTCCACACATCGTATCCAAAATAATGTTAAACGGGTGGCAAAAGAGCCTGAATGGTGGAGACAAGCTAACATGAGTTTTTCATCAGATAAGCGGCAGGTCATTCAGGAGGAAGTAAAGAGACTCACACCTACCCATTCACACAATGATGGCAGAGAGTTGCTATGTAAAGTTTCCATCAGCTAATCCATTCATACGCCGCCATCGAAGCCACAGGAGCAACTTGGGGTCTTGCCCACATTGGACATATACAGTATGTAGAATTGCATGCTAATGTTTACATTAAAATATCTAACTTAAATTAAAAATTGACTAAACCCATGTTATATATATTTTTTAGTTGAGTACTTACATCACCTCAAATATTTCCAAAAGTTATCAAAGCCAGAGAAATCCGTAATTTTGTAGTTGTAACGATACGTGTCTTGTAGGCGGCCGCCATGATGAGCCGCCATGATAGACACGTAATGTTGATCGTTGTCAAGGAAACACCGGATGTTACGTCAAAGACCGCTGCATGAGCTAGCGCTAGCTGCTACTGAAAGCTGCCGTTCTGTCGCTGTATGTGCTGCTGTGATATAAAACATCATGTAAATTATACTTGGATACATCGTCAGTACACATATTGTCTTTCTCAGGTCGATTTCGCCCATTCGTATTGATTCAACACGGAGTTCGTTCGTTTTCTCCCATAATACACCGTGAGACTCGACGTCATCTTTTGTTATTGTTTTGATTGAGAGCCCCCTAGCGGCGGATTTTACATTCTGTACGTTTAAGAGACGATCGACTATACCAAGTGAGCCACAACCGCCCCATGAGGGATTTTTAGGAAACTTGCGCCTCATGTGCTACTGTTTGTAATTTTATCTTTCAAACAATACGTTTCACCAAATTAATCATGACTTAAATCTTAAGACTTATAACTCAGCAGACAGAAATGACGTTTATGTAAGAGCTTAGTTTTTCCAGAGTATCTAATTGCAAATGACAACACTGATCAACATAGAACATGTTATTCTAGCACATCTGCATTTTTCACTGAAGGGGACTTCGCCTCCTATGTGCAAAGCAGAAAAACATTCTGACACGGAGCCTTTAGGTGTGTTAAGACAGTGTGGGACTTTCTGCTTGAACAATCTTTTCCCATAACTAAATGTTTTACTGCCCAAATCAACCAAGTAAGCAGTAGCACTGTGGGAGGGAAGTAGTTGTGCTAGTTGTTTTGTGATGCATTCAGCTCACCCTGAAAACTTCAGGAAATTTTCAGGAGGTTTGTGCAAGTGTGAAAGCACCATTCGTGACAATGTCCAAGAAATATTCTGATGCTTTATTTAAAAAGCAACAAACACAAAGAAAGCACTGCTGTTTACTTATATGAACCTTAATTTTACAGCATCATGTGGTTGTATACTGTGGACAGTAACAGGAAGAGAAAGAGAGACGGAGACAGAGCAGATGTGATTTCTGGCAGCAGATCCACGCTGAATACAAAGCATCCTACTATAAAATGTACGACTTCATTTATTTCATTATTGTCACTTCTGAAAACCTGGTGATGCTCACTTCATAACAACAAGCTATTTCTCTGTCCCAACATGTGTGGAAGTGAAAAAAAGCTGGATCATTTCATTTGTTCCGTTGCCTCAAAGCCTCATAAATCCTAAGAAGATTACAAAGGTTGTGAAGATCATGAGGGGTCAACAAAAACGAAAAAACATGGCTGAGGTCAGAACAACACATTGCTTAGAAAACATTTGAGATGTCCCAAATTGTGATAAGTTACATTTATGAACATTTTGCCTTAATCATGAGAGTGTAATTATAGAAGGGTTCTTATTATATATTCTAAATAGTGCATTTGAAATTCTAATTAAAGAGTTCCAGGATTTTGCTTCAAATTGGGAAAATAATGATTCAAATTGTAAGGAAGCTTTAGACTGCTATAACTACAACGCTGGGTACCAACAGATTTTTTATTATTATGAGACATTCAAGTCAGAAGTGTGTTCTGTATCAGAATCACTACTGCAACAACTGGAGCACAGAAATATTGACCTGGTTAATTGGTGCTGACACACTGCAAGAAGAGTGGGAGTGACGCACTGGGTCTCAGGGAAACCATAACAGGAGCTTAAATAGTGTAGCACAGATAAGACACGCTGCATGTCGGCAGACTAAACATAAACACTCTGCAGGTATACATTCAGAGCGGAGGAATCTTTTCTCTTGGGCACCACGACAAAGTTTGTTACAGCTGATGTTCAAAGTGGACCTGGCTTGAAACTCAGCAAAAGATTTAACACAGATTTTTTTAAATTAAAATAATACCCACCCCATGTTGCTAATACCTGTCTCACTGCTTGTATGTGCAGCATACAGAGTTCCATGTACTGTACAGTATTACCAATATACGCAACAGTAGCAGCAAAAACAAAGGCAGCATGAGAGATAATCAGTCTTAAGTCCTCATCTAAACTACACCCAGTCTGTCCAATGCCTGCTGGCCCTGGGGATTGTGCTGGAGTTTTAATCCACTTAAAAGCAGAGGACCTCTGCTGCTGTTTCCAAGGGGCTTGACCCATGTTGCATGCACACACACACACACACACACACACACATACGCACAAAAACAATCAGTAGTACACACATGCAGCACTATGCACAAATTCAGTCTCTCCCTTCAGAGTGCGCACAAGGAATATTTTTTCACACATGGTATTAAGGTTAAAGCAGACAAATGGATGGCTGATCATCTATGCACACATTTGTAAAGTATTTTGGCAATAAGAGATGAATCAGTAATTAAATGTATTTTTAAAAAGTAGCCAAATCTGGTATGATGTTTTATTAGTGTATGAACGACAGAGGGGTCAGAATGAAAACTTTAAATGAGACCTATTATTGAAAGCTGAATTGATTGCTAGGGCACAAACTACTGTTAACCGGATTTAATGAAGAGGGGTCAACAGTAATTCCACCATTGTTCAACTCCACTTTCAACAGTAGGTCTGCTGGAGTGTGTGTACGTGCGTGTGTTAATGTTAAGTGTGTGTGCTAGGGAGATCTTAGTTCTCAACCTGTAATATCACAAGAATTTAAAAAGGAATTTCCTGTCTGTTCACCCTACTGCACTAAAACAACTGCAAAATATAGACAACACAAACAACATTGTTCATGTTATTGTGTTTAAAATGCACTGTTATAAAAATGTTTATTTGTTTAGAGTATCAAAACATTATTTTTCTTCATATTTAAAAGGTTTATTTAGAGCCACGGACACAATGTCATACTTTTTTCTCTTCTTGCACCAACGCTTGTCGTTATCTAATTTGAAATGTACTAATTCCTTATTCTTGCGGAGGGAGGGCGAACCACTGACTTGAACAGCTGCTTCATGACCCAAAAAACTGTCAGTCTTTCCCTGGAATAAATTGTGGAATATACTATCTTTGGGTACAGGGGGAGCTGGAAACGTGCATTTTCACGAAAACGGGCGTTGCTAGCAAATGGTTGCGTTTTAGCCGAATCACATATCGTATCATAACATTAAACACATGAATTCGTGCTATATAACGTCTTTAATGTCTCAAAGAGTGTGGACATATGGTATAGTTTAAAGTACACTTCCCCCGTCTCTCGGCGCTGTGTTTCTGGAGGACCCATAGTAGAATCAATTCAGCGAGAGGGGAGCTTGAAACCGTCCACTCATGCTTTCCTCCGAGTCTGAGAGAAACACAGTTGAAGTGAACACACAGACCAGTCGGCCGCACTACATGCCCACAACAGGCAGGCTCCGATCACTAACGAAAATAACAGCAGTCTCTTTGCATATTTACAAGTGTAGTTATGAAATAATGTGCAGTCATTTCACAATCAAACTATATGCCAATGTCTACAGGTAGTAATGACAAAGGGATCCATGACGATTGTTGATTATCTTTGGAGGTAGAAGGTCACTGAAGTCAAGACAGAGTGCAAAAGATACACTGTAAGCATCTAAGGAAACGCATTAGTCCTTAATACTAGTTATTTCTTATCGTTTGTTCTGTGAGCAAATATTCCTTCGTTTTACATTCAATATTGTAGAAGTGTCATTTCATTTTGAAACGTGTCAGTTTTTGAAGTCATACTCTGACAAACCTCCTGCAGATGTTGTAAATGAGCCTGACACTTAAAGCTTTACATGATGCTCAAGATAGGGGTGTGTAAGTCTCGCGCATGAATGTGCGCGCGTGCGCTTATACCCGTGTAGATCCTTCGCAACCAGTGGGGCCAGAAGGGTCCAATATCCATGATAAGCTTTCAGTCTTTTAAAATGGCTATGTAATTTCAACATTTAGAACACAAAAAAACATTTTTTTTAAGTCACCCAATACAATACAGAATCAGGCAATTTAATAAACCATGATCAATTTCTCTTGCGGAGAAACTACATGTTGAGTACCTCAGCTTTAGTAGGTGTTCATCGTTGCTTTGAGAACTACTGAAAGATGAAAATAACTGAGAATATTCGTGCTAATAACTGCTAACATTCCCAGTCTGCCTTCTGTTGCTTCACTTCATTGGCTGGAGGTGCCTTGCTCAAGGGCAGAATGCTCCTCTATCCTTTATAAACTGAAAGTGTCATGTGTTTGCATCATTGGTAACTCAGAGTAAGACCTGTGCTGCAGATAGGAGTAAAATAACTGCATATAAATAAATAAAAAGTTATTTCCAGGAAAAATAAATGCCATCTATGAGTTTCATGTATTGGCCACGGAGCAGAACAATAGTCATGATTAAGGGTCAGATTAGTGAAAGCAGTCTGACCTTTATGTGTGGCAACACCTGCTGCAGACGTCTGTGTGATCAACTGATGTCAACCAAGGGTTTTAACAGCCACTTCCACGTAGTTACAGCCCTCCATCATGACCGTATCCTGTGAATCGTTGTGTTCATGTAACACATGGCTTGTATGTGTGCGATATTTGCATGCATGTACAGCACTCCCTTGCGTCTGCGTGCATGTAATCTTCATTTGAATGTGTTTGCACGTGTCTCGTTGAAGGGTGTGTTTCCACGCCACCAGCACCATTCACCAATGTCACCTTCATGGGTGGCTCCATCGCAGGAGCATCCTTCAGAATGTAACAGATTAGCTTTGCAGGCATGGATGTTGATGAGGTCATCATTTCCCAAGGTCACACCTACACAAATCTGGCTATAGGGCATTAAAGCCCCCCCCCCCCCCTTCAGATCCTATAGAGGCCGGATTCTACCACCCGCCCGCATACAGACCTGAATAAGGCAGAATAAGCCATATCCAACAGGATAAGCTTTATTGTAATTCTAACTGATAGAATAGGCAGCTTCGGCCCCATCAGGCCCCCTCCACCCTGTGAAAAGACTTGTACAGACTCGATAGCTCTGTGTTGCAACATATTGTTAGTCCCTTACAGTATTTCTAAGCTCCTGTACAGTCTTCAATCCTGACATGAACTTTTTAATATGCTGCAGTTTGTAGTCGTGTTATGTAATAATTAATGATTAGATCAGCATTTTTTGGGATATTTTTCTAACAAGAGAGCACAACAACGTCAGGATCAAGTTACTAACATGCATGTATTGGATATGGATGGATACAAATAGAGAGAGGAAGGGAGAGACTGAAGCTTGGTGTGACAAGTCCCTCGGCAGTCTAAGCCTATAGCAGCATAACATGGGGCTGGTCCAAGGCAAGGTTAGCCCTAAGAGAAAGTTTGCATCCCACTCTTAAAAGAAGAGAGGGTGTCTGCCTCCAGACCCCACCTGTAGATGACACCATAGGAGAAGGGCTTAATCATGGTTCTACCTCCCATACTACTTAAGAGACTTTAGGTACCACATGAAGGCATTCTGGGAGCATTATGTTCAAGAGAGGTAACAGGCCATGATGAAGTCGATAAGACATGATGGTGACTGAATATTGGGAGCTTTGGAAGTGAGAAGAATGATTTTAGAATTTATTGGGAGCCAGTGCAGAGCAGCTAATGCTGCAGAAATATGATCTCTTTCTCTAGTTCTTGTCAGTACCATAGACCGTAAATATTAATGGACGAAGCCTGAGTGACGTCAGCCATCTGTTACAGCAGGGGGCTCCGGAGGCTCGTCGGCAGCCGCCGCCGTGCTGGAAATGCAGTCTCAGCCTAACTTTCAGTCAACCTAACGAGAGGCTGAGAGCTGGAGCTTAGTTGGTTTAAAGCCTTTTGACGAACCGTTACATCGCGCCCACCTGTCAATCATGTCAGCTATGCGCCTAACTATGGATAACACGTATCATTTTTAAAATCAAAAAGGAGCCGTTTAAAAGAAATTCACCCCCTGTACAGTACAGTGTGTGCCAGTGACGACAATAACTGATCAGACCTATTTTGTTTTTTTGTACCAGGCTGTAAACATGTTTATTTATTCGGCTTCATTTTTCAAGACCGGAGGTTGCCGCTTGGTCAGTACACATGCAGAAGCATTTTGGACCAAACCTGCATGGCCTCCTATTGCACTTTCAAATCTCAGGCCCAAAGATGTAGAAGATCATGCACCAAAAAGCTTAAAGTTTTTCGACAATGTAAGCAAAACAACTAAATATTATAGATTTCATAGATGGCAGCAGCATTTCTAAGTCCCTTCACCTCTTCTGCTCCATCACAGCACCACTCTCTCCTCCATCAGCTCCATTTGGAGTTGTGTAACGGCTCAGCATTAGCGCAGCAAGCATGCAAAAGATGTACTTGTACAAAAGCTACATCTGCATGTGTGCAGATTTTCTTCCACCGATTCTCTATGAAAGGCAAATCTCTGCGCTGTACAGTGCTACATCTTTTTCTGTACTCCTCTCCTTCTCATGAGACAATGAAGGCATTGGAAAATCTGTTTCCACAGTCTGTGAATAAAAGACAGTCAGCTTTGTCTTGTGTGAACACTCATATGAACATGAACAAATGGGTTTGTGTACGGACACACAAGTATTTGCGCATCCGTGTGCAGACGTGTGTGAGATACTTGTGTCACGCGTCCGCCAAGTGAGTCACTTGCTCTGGTTTTTCGGCTGAAAGTAGTGAGTAAGAGCCCTCGTTTGTCTCCGGGGCCTTCAGCGCACACAACCAGAGCTCTGTTCTGCAACATCTCCTATCATCATCGCCCAACAGGTTGCTCTGTCAATAATGAACAATCACAACGCACTTTATATCCACGAGTTTGAAATCTGAGAGCCTTTAAAGCGAGACAAACATACGACCACAATCAAGTGCATGCGTATTATTCTAAAAGTCGGAAAGCAAACATTTCTTTCTTCTCCACTACTCTCTTCTCTGTCAGAAATCACGCCATGATGAGGCAACTCAGGCTCTAAATTTGAATAATGGCTGTGTCTTCTTTGGCGTCCTGCTGGGATAATTGCAGTTGAGCCATGGAGGAGATGGAGAACAGCAGTGCAGAGAAAGAGAGAGAGAGAGATTAGTAAACACACAAGTGATGCGTGCAGTTTGTGACTAACGATAGTGACTCCAGTCTCCTCTGTGTTTCTCCAGGACTGCTGGAATTAAGACTGATGTTAAATCTTTAATCACTCTCTGGACAAGCATTCTGTACCCAAACAGATCTAATCAATTAGTGGGGCATTGTGTCATGCTTGATCAAAATGTGAGCCAATTTGGAGGCCTTTTTTCTTTTGCTCTTTCTTTGTTAGTGTTGTTGAAGTTCTCTTGCAATTTTTTATTTCTTTTTACAAAGAAAGCACAAAAAAAACATCGTTTTGTTGAGGACTAAAGCTGTTTTTGGACTTATTCCACCATCTAGTGGCGGTGCATGTGCTGTGACATACATGAACAAAGCACATCTGTGGCTGTGTCCTAATCACTGAGATCACAAGAGGTGAGAAATAACACAAACACAAAGTGTTCATGAGGACAAATGAGAGCACACCGGTAAACATGCACAGAAATCAACTTTTTTTTATCATTAACACACTTGATTAACTTAATTTTTTCGAAACATGAAACACTCGTACAGTGCATGCACTCATGAAAAAAAAAATCAATGACATTGAAAGAAAAAAAAATGGCAGTTTTGAGTGAAACTCCATTGGCACATTATAATGAATGAACACATGAGGAAAGTGCTAATTCAGACACGGACAGAGGTAGACATATAACTCGGAGAAGAATTAGAGTTTACAACACTGAATGTCTTTCAAAGTTCAATGTGTTAATTAAAACTGAACACTTAAGATTACATACAGCTGTGGAATAAAATGAGAACTATTTTTAAATAGTACCAGTTTTTCCAGATTACAGCAATAGCACCGTTTTCCATTGGAAAGTTACTGTCTTGCTTCCAGTTTTTTTGTTTGTTGTTGCATCGTTTGCTCCCCAGCAGATGTAGAGATCTGATCCGTTCATACAAACTGTTGGTGGAGGACTACGAAGTGAGATACAAATGAGATCCAAGTTCAAGTTTTCATGTTTTAGTGATATTTTTTATTTCTCAATGCGCTAAACCCTTCTGTTGAAAAAGCAGCACCACTTACGACCGTCTTTTCTCAACCTGTTGACGTTTTAGCAGGTTTCTTCCTATGTGGCTCCGTCCTCGTCCTCCTCTTGTTCTGGCAGGCTGCCGGGACAGGGCTCCATGGTAACAGCGACACCCATGCCGCTGCGTCCGACAGGCATGTCTGTGACATGGGTCCATTCATTCCTCTCAGGACAGTAACACTCAACGCTGGACTGGAAGCCGTGCTGGTTAAAACCTCCTGGATAGACACACAACAGTTTGAATGAACATTTAAAGAACTGATGTGTCAATAAATGTTGAAATGAAATCCTTCTGTTAGATCCATTAATCTATCTACTTATAAATAGACTGGTATAGTCATTTTTAAAAGGCTAATTGAACTTTCTATTAATCATTTGAGTGTAATTAACCACAGGCTGTTTCTGTGTCTGTAGCTTTGTTAACTGTTTTTGACCACGACTCTCTGGAAGGTCTTGTGTGGCTTGAGCTTTCTTGCACCATGCCCAATTTTTCAAGGTGAGAAGGCAGACTCAGAGGGCAAAGCAAACACCTAGCTGTGGGAGTGTCACCCACCTGGGGGAGGGGTTACTGCCCTTTGTGATGTCATAAAGGGAAAATCTTCAAACCGCTGGTTTGAGCGCACATTTTCTAAAAAGTGGAGAAGGCAGAAGACAGAGGGAATGGACTTTTCTCATAATTGGGGGGTTTGTAGACAGGCTAGGGACACATATTAGTCTACGAAAAACATGTTAAAGTTAATTGACCTTAAATTTCATTTATGTTTGAGCCTTCTTTTTTTCTTTTTGGGCTTTTATGCCTTTGTTTGAGAGGACAGTGGATAGAGTAGGAAATTGGGGAGAGCGAGTTGGGAATGACATGCAGAAAAGGGTCTGACTTTAACACAGGCTGCCCGCTTGGGAGGACTGTAGTCTGTAGCATAACATGGGGTGCGACCTAACCACGAGGCCACCTGGGCCCCGAGCCTACATTTTTTTTGAAATAATGATTTGACTGACCCAGGACAAAGATGCAGCCCTGGTGGACGGTGACTCCATGAGCACTGCGGCAGTACTGCATGGAGGCCCTGGGCTCCCACTGGTTCCTGGCTATATTGTAACGCTCAACAGTGCACAGCTGGTTCTGCCCGTCGTACCCTCCTACTGCGTACAGGTAGGAGTTGACACACACCAATCCTGCAAAAAGACAGACAGAAATTTAAAGTACATGTTACTGGAATCAGCTGCCATGTTGCTATGCTTAGCATAAAGACTAAAAACAGGGGGAACCAGCTAGCCTGGCTCTGTCTGAGGTTATAATATCTGACTGTAAAGACATTTAAAGATAAATAACACACATATATTTTCAACTGGACTATATCTTGGCTGGGTGCAGTGGCGACTCCATGAATTACATGTTTATCAGTACGTTTTAGAGGTGCTGATTGAGTGGATGTCGTGAGTAAAATGGCAGAATGCACCTTTTAAAGTGAGAAAATATCTTCACATAAATTAAACTGAAAATCATCCTAAAGAAGTGGAAACAACATCAGGCCCTAATGTTGATTTTATAATACACACACACATACCTAGTCCACTGCGTATAGTGCTCATGGGTGCCAGCTGGTGCCAGGTGTTCGTGTCAGGCTGGTATTTCTCAGCAGTGTTCCAGCGGTTCTGCCCGTCGTATCCCCCCACCACATACAGGGCCCCCCCACAGGCCGCCACTCCAGCACCCAGACGAGCCACAGACATCGGGCACACAAAGGACCAGCGATTAGACTCGGGGTCCCATCTGCAAACAAAACCAAGACAATGAAGTGAAAAGGCACTGACATTTCTAAATAACTTTTTCCTGTTAGTCAGTTAAAACAACCAAAGGGGAGAGTATGACCACTGCTCACTTTACAGGATTCAGAGGGCAGCGGCTGTGTGAGCAACCTTCTCAATCTACACGAGCCGGTCAACTTTAAGTGGATTAGGATAAGCTGGCAACCATGTTTGGCAACTATTGACCAGCTTTATTTGAAGCCAAAGAGATCGTCCCACGGCTGAGAGAAGACTGAGAGAAGAAAGTCTTCATTACACTGTAGTCCAACCGTCGCTTAAGACTCAATTTGTAGAGTTTTTACCGGGAGCCCATAACATCTTTGAAGCTTTAAAAGGTGTAAGGTCAAGTAAGTCCTATCAGACTGTGAGGTAGATTTCATATTTTAAACCTTTCTTTGCTTTCCTACTGAGAGTAAGATAAGAGGATTGATGCCATGTTCATATCTGTCAGTTAAACAAAAGCTATAGCATGGAGACAGTTAGCTTTGCTTCACTTAGATTAGTTTAGCTTAGCTTAACTTGGTTTAGCAGACTGAAGTTAGCGGGTAACCAGCGTGCCGTATCCTAAAGGTTACAAAAAAAAAATCTGCGACCAGAACTCTGGAGCTCACTAACTTTAAGTCTCCTTTCAATCTGTTAAAAAACAAGACTCTGAAAACTATTTTAAAAATACGGTTTTATGTTGGAACACGATTTGGCCACGGGCTTGACTTACCCTCTATAAAACCAAACGGAACATTTTGTACACTTCAGTGTTTGCGCAACTTAAATAAAGAACATACCACGTGTTCCTGGAAGTTGTATTTATTACCTTTGGACAGAGTCAGCCAGACTGGTTTGGCCTTGGTTTTTAAGCTAAGCTAAGCTAAGCTAGTTTTCTTTTCGCTGTAGACGCATGTATTACACACAGATATACGAGGAAGCAAATCAAAACCTCTCATTCAATTGTTAAAAGTAAATGAAGCAAGAGCTCACTAGATAAGGCAGGTTGGACTGGAAGTTATCTGTCTGGTTAATGATTAAAATGATTGTGGGTTGAGAGTGTAGTCACTCTCTACACTGCTGATAGGAAGGTGTCTGGTATTACACCATCAGCCCCTAAAACACTGGCAGGGTGCCCTTGAGCAAGTCACTTCACGGGTCACTGTGAGGACACCCAAAGGTGCGTAGTGGACCGTGAAACCACCACAAGGCAATTAAAAAAGATAAAAGAAAAAAACTGTATATTACAAGAAAAAGCAGAAGAGGCCGTCGCTTCCTGTTGAATCTCTTACATGTTATTATTATTATTATTAGTTTATTTAAAACATGTTGCTTGGATTAAATTAGGAAGCGTCCTCAGGAGACGTTTCTGCCGGCCGCTTGTTGCCGTAAACTGCTCTAATCTCCTCCAACGTGTTTCACGTTGAACTCCCATCTCAATACTTTGATCAGCTTTCTTTATATTCTTGAGCAGCTTCTCATGAAAAGACTTCCAAGTGGCGTCTGATAAGTTCTAATAATAATAACAATCCTCTTGTGTATAGCATCTATATCTTTAAATAAAAATAAAGGACCGAGGCTACATTTGAGGGATGGTTATTCTTATATGAAGTGAAAGAAGCGATCAGTATATTGTTTGAATTTATTTGATTAAAACTGATTTTAAAGCATATTAAAGTAAACTCCTCCTTGACGGCAGTGGGAGAAAAGCATTCCCAACTGGATCGACATTCTTCGGATGTGTGTTTCAACATGTTTTAGAGCAGTGTGTGTCGTCGTCTAATTGGTTTAAGAGGAATACCTGCAAACTTCTTGACTGCTCTTTAAGTTGAATGGAAGCTTTTCACTTCAGCCCTCTCGTGCCATTATGCATACTTGCGCTCAGGTAAATGCACGGAGGAAAAATCTGTGCTCATTAAATTTATCCTACTGAATAAGATGTCATTAAATCAAATTACTTCTCGAGTGTCTGGGTGAGTAAAGAAATCCTCTCACACACACACACACACACACACACACAAACCTCAGCAATGTCTCACCTCTCCACCGTGTTGTGATGCGTGGAGCCCTGGGAGCCTCCAACAGAGTAGATGCAGCTATCCACCACTCCCACGCTGACCCTGTTCCTGGGGGTGTTGAGGGAGGCTCGCTGGCTCCACTGGTTGGTCATTGGGTTGTAGCAGCATAGGGAGCTTGACTCAGTGTTGGTTTGAAGCGACAGGTTCCTGCCCCCAACCTGGATTTGCAGCACAACAAGGATTAGAGCAGAGATTATGTTGGTCTTTTAAAATGTCTCAAAACAAACACAAGTCCATGCACGACTGACAGGCAGAAGCAGACAAGTGAGAAAGGGAAAGATGGGGAAATGATAACTCATTTAGATGTTAAATATACACAGGAAAGTGCTGCTCTGGTGGATTTACAATCATTTTTCAGTCTTTAAGAGCCATTCAGGACCGTAATAATGACATTTCTTTGGTTGTATTACATCATTTGTGTAACCTACAGTGTAGAGCAGTCCAAACAGCGCACAGGCTCCCAGACCACTGCATGGAGCCGCCATGTCAGCCAGTTTCAGCCACACATTCCCCCTGGGATCATAAGCGTCCATGGAGGCCAGTGAATGCTGCTGGTATCTGCACAGAGATATGCATGTTGCACTTAATGTTCTCTTGATTTGACATGCACTCTTTTAAAAGAACACATATAGAACACACAGTAAGGAAAAACTAAATCACTTTATATGCAGTCAGAGGGGCGTGAAATTCAGCAGCAAAAATGTGTTAATGTGAAACTGAAGACTCCTCCCCCTTCTAGAAGTACACTGCACATTCTGTTTGCATCTATGCTTACTTATACTGAATTATTTATATGTGTTGCGCTGATTTTAAAGGTCCCAACACCTTCCTACTGAAAAAGGATAACAGGACCAACCCCTAAGCTGACGGCATCCATACATTTTAATGACTTCATTTTCCTGTAATAATGAGTAGAGCCCGATTGATTAATCGGCCGATATTAGCATATTCAGTGGCAATCGGCATTGGCAGATTTTTAGGGCCCCGAGCACCGACCTCGGAGCGAGGACCCTATTGAAACTGAAGGAGTTATTATTCTCCCTCGCAACAATTAATCGCTTATTTTGGGGCTTTAACGTTCATGAAAACTCACCAAACTTCACCCAAAATTCAGCCTGCCGTGAATTTACTTATTCAAGTGGTTCTGTGCATGGGCGTCGCCGAATAAAGTCACTCAGGGTACTGCTGTTAACATACATGCACGAAAATTGGTGAGCCATATGTAGCTTGATGAGACGAGAAAAAAATTACGTTATGGCCATAATCTTAAACATACAGTATGTAAAATCCGCCGCTAGGGGGCTCTCAATCAAAACAATAACAAAAGATGACGTCGAGGTTCGTGGGGTATTATGGGAGAAAACGAACGAACTCCGTGTTGAATCAATACGAATGGGCGAAACTGACCTAAGAAAGACAATATGTGTACTGACGATGTATCCAAGTATAATTTACATGACGTTTTTATCACTGCAGCACATACAGCGACAGAACGGCAGCTTTAAGTAGAAGCTAGCGCTAGCTTATGCCGCGGTCTTTGACGTAACATCCGGTGTTTCCTTGACAACGATCAACATTTCCTGTCTATCGTGGCGGCTCATCATGGCGGCCGCCTACAAGACACGTCCCGTTACAACTATTAAATTACGGATTTCTCTGGCTTTGATAACTTTTGGAAATATTTGAGGTGATGTAAGTACTCAACTAAAAAATATAAAAAATGGGTTTAGTCAATTTTTAATTTAAGTTAAATATTTTAATGTAAACATTAGCATGCAATTCTACATACTGTACCTTTAAATGTACAGGAAGTGCGCTACGTACAGTCAAAGTCCAACTTTTGCGATTTTTCAGATTTCACAGCATCCCTATTTGAACGCACGTGTCCGAGGGCGTATGCCGCGGCACAGCTAATATGCGGCATATGCCGCATATTAGCTGACGTGCGCGACAAAATGAATCTGGAGATTGTTGCATTTTAAATCAAAAGTGGGGTAATAACAACAACAGTAAGGCTATAACAAGTTATTTTTAGCATGGGTAACTGTAATATTATTACTGGAATTGTATTACTAAAATGTATTACTGTAACGGGTTACTAGTAATGCGTTACTGCCCAACACTGGTAACCACTGATTGTGGCGGATAAATGTTATTAATAAGACTAATGAGATAACTACCCGCCAGCCACATAGATGAGTTGAGTTCCTCGGTTAGGAGCAGGAGGCAGCTTCCTCAGAGTCATATCCTGGAAGATTTTAGACAGGAAGTCCTTACAGGAGTTGGCCTGGAGTTAAAAGAAAGTGCAGAAAATGAACAATGAATATTTCTTCTGAAATTATGAGTAAAAGAACACAATACAATGAATGTCACGTGACCATTCATTTCCATAACAAGAAGACATAAAGCTCGACTATGTTTCACCTTGCTGAGTATGGGGCAGGACAGAAGCTGGTTCTTCAGGAACTTTGGAGGCAGAGCGTAGATATGAACGGCATTCAGGAGGGCATGAAGATATTGAGCTCGACCCTCCGTATCCCAGCGTACCCAGTCTGTACACGCCTTATACACCTGACACGAAAGCATTCAGACATAGCAGTGGAGTTTGTTATGCACATACAGATGCACTATTTGACAAATAGCATGTGTTCCATTTTTAACCCATGTTGAAACTTGGTGAAATGAAAAATTCCTTTTTAGTCATGTTTCAATTAGTCCTTTTTATGGCACACACCTCAGACTCGCAGAGCACCTTGAGACTGTCCTGACTGATGAGCTCAAGCAGCTGGCAGTGAGAGAGGCTGAAGAACTCATCTTCTTTGGTCACCTAGGAAAACAACACACCACAGTATAGTCAGATAAATGCTTACAGATGATTGCATATTTACATTACAGATGAGAGACCCGGACACAGACGGTGTATTTAAAATGTAACATTGACTTTTTACATTTACAAAAGGATGTGAATATAAACACGTTCTGTTACTGATACGTGGATGCAACCAAAGTGCAAACTAAGGCCTTGAGAAACTGAATTCAGTTAACCATAAAACACTGCGGCTGGTAACAGATTTCATAACTGGACCACGTGCATCATATCAGACAGCGTGATCTGGCTCGGTGAGTAAAGCATGCATACTTTATAGAGAGGCTGCAGGTTCAACTAGCACCTTTAAAGTGCAGCCGACCTTTGCCCTTTGATGCATGTTTACCCCACTCTCTACCGGATGGCTCAGGCTCCCTTCGTGAATGACTCTTTTTTATTTATTTTTTGTCCCCAAACATGTCTATGTGACTGGCTGATTAGAGAGTCGATTTCTTCCTCTTCTTTTAATTTTTATTGGTGTTTGTCAAACCAGCTCAGAGGTGCATTACTTTTGCAATCTGGACCGGAGTGGACATCGGGAGCAGATTTAAGAAAGGTGGTGAAATTTTGGATGTAAACTTGAAAAAAAGAACAACTTCTTTTGCATCTCACCTCATTGAAGTGTGTATTGATATACTCTCGACTTCGCAGTTGCAGCTCTGTGCAGCCGATCTCCTCAGCAAAGCGAGCGATGCCGATGACATTAGCGGGCTCAAGGTGCTTAATGAGAAAATCACAACATGCCTTGGATACATCCTCCATTTGATACCTTTTAGAAAAAAAAAGAAGAAAACAGGTTTAAAACCAATCCTTACTGTATTTTCTCCCTAACGTATTCATTTTTTAAATGAAATGCCTTTTAACTCTTGAAACCTTAAAGATAAAAAGAGTTTTCGAATAAAGAAAAACAATGTGTCTGATTTTAAGTTTCAGCTGTTTTAAGCAACTCAGATATATCATTTCTACAAAAATATCTTGCAGATTAAATACTGTAGATTTACCTCATTGCAGCCAAAAGAACATGCAACACACACTTCTCTCCCACTGTGATGTTGCCAGTGTATGCAAAGTCAATGAGTCTTCCCACCACCTGGGGGCAGACATCGCGCAGTGTGACCTCGGAGGCTCGACACTCTTTGAAGCTGCTGGTAAACATGGCTCTGAAGTAGGGGCTGCAGGAGGCCAGGACCACCCTATGAACCTGGAATGAGAGACATTGATTGATTTATTAGAAAGAGACGTTTATAAATCAGCGCATTCTTTTTTTGAGGCACATAAACTCCCCAATACGAACACTAAAAATACCCTTTTTAAAATGTAGGTCCTAAAAGTTGTCAAATGCAATTAAAGAAGAAATCAGAGATATTTTAGGAGACATTATGATGGCGGATCAGAGCTACGGGACTGTGACTCCAAGTGGGCATGCTCTACGGGCTCAGTAACTCGGAACTCGGAAGATCCTGGTACTTTTACACGCAGCACTCTGCCAATGCTGTGTCCATTCTATAATACATCCATGGGCAGATCGCTGCAGGGCTGCCAGGGGAGGGCTGCTCTCCAGTGCTTGGAGAAGACAGCATATGTAAGAAATTTCTGCGGCTTACGTAGAGGTTTGAAGCAGTCTCGTAAAATGTGTCGATTCATCATTTGATTTGCAGAACTAGCAGTTTAGCGCACTCTGCAGACTTATCCAGGGATTACTCCAGCATACGTTTACCTCACAAGGTGAAACTTTGCCCACATTTAGTATGGGCATCCAGCATTGTAACACTATATGTACGTTTTAAAACGGGGGTCAACTTTAAATGAATAACTATGTTCTTGTACTGTATGCTGTAGAAGTCATAGCAACTTGAGGGTGTCTCACCTTAAAGTCCACCGTCCTATCCTTTTGTGTCACATGTAGCACCAGATCACACAGCATCTCATGCTGTCGGAACTCCTCCATCACTTGGAGGGATCTGGAAGCGTGGGTCTCAACCGTGTAGTCAAGATACCCGGAACCATGCATGGAGGGAACCGCGATGGCTGAGAAATCTGAGTCACGTGTGAGACGTTTCTTCCTCAATGGGCAATGCATCCTGGGAGAGAGGTGGTGGAGAACTCTTCTTTCGGGATCAACTTGTTTAGATTTAGTCCTTTTATAGTTCAATATGTGTTTACTCCTTATCCCATTGGAGTAAGGATTTTTAAGAGGAAACGCAGTTGGTCTAATTGTTTATGTAAAAGCTCCAATGCGCAGATGTCCTTAGTTCCTCCATTTTTCCTCAAATTTAACCTCGAAAATCTTTTCAACAGCAACAACACCACATTTCCCAAGAAATTAGGGTTGAGAAAAGTGTAATGGTACTAGCCGTCTGTGATCCCACCCGTAGCCAGCAGGCAGAGCAAATAGTCCAGTGACAAAGCCAGGTGAAACAAAAAATATGTCCAGCTCACGTGTTTCTCTGCAAAAATACAGTCGATAAAAAACCTTGCTGATTCGTCCCCCATCCACAGATCCAGGCTCCAACATGGCTGCCTTCATGCCTTTGAATCAGGATTAGACAGTTCCCCGCACGGCAAGGGTCAAACCATGAGCATTGAATGGTTGTTTGTCCAGTTTCGACTGGTTTCGGGGTTTTGAAAGTGATCCATTCTGAAATGTCAGAGTCCTCTGCACTTTAGAGAGTCACAGGAAAAGGGGAAGTGGTTGGCATATATGAGTAAGAGAACAATGTGATGTATCCTAGCAGGAATGTTGGTTAACCCCTTCCTTCGTGACGCTTATCCTTCAAAAAAAGGAGAAGAGAAATAATATTAAGTTGATATTCTTCACAGACTTTTAGTGGTTTAAAAAAAATGAATGGCAACATGTGAATACTTTATTTTTCCCTAGTGTGCGGCGGATGTGTGTGCGTTTGTGTCATAATCCAGTTTCACTTCCTTGCATCTGAAATAGAAAAGATAAAAAAATCTAGCTGCTTTATGCTGCAGGTTTCCCCAAGGTTCATGGCTAACGAGCTGTTTGAATAGATCTATTTTAGCCTCCAAGCTAAATTCCATCTCAAATCCTGATTCAAAAAAGTCATTTGGAGGTTACCGGTAGCCTAGTGGTTAGTGCGCGTGCCCCATGTACGGAGGCTGTGGTCTGCCAAGCTGCCGGCCCGGGTTCGAATCTGACCTGTGGCTGCTTTCCCCGCATGGTATTCCCCACTCTCTCTCTATCTTTCTCTCTCTCCTTGATATCTGACTCTATCCACTGTCCGATCTCTAAATAAAGACATGAACAATATTTGCATAATCAGGGGCGTGGCTGAGTTGACAGGTGGACAAGTCATTAGAGGCTTAAGGCCCGCCTCTGCTCTGCCTCTCTGCCTGTTTCTAGATTGACAGAAGGTCGAGACAGCATTTCCAATATGGCAACCGCCATCGTTGGGCTTCATAACAACTCCTCAGAAACCGACTACTCTATGTTTAATACAGTCTGTGCCTCTTACCAATACTACT
The DNA here is from genome assembly GCA_020745685.1 of Tautogolabrus adspersus. Taxonomy (NCBI): domain Eukaryota; kingdom Metazoa; phylum Chordata; class Actinopteri; order Labriformes; family Labridae; genus Tautogolabrus; species Tautogolabrus adspersus. The sequence continues at coordinate 9,603,830 of CM036552.1, forward strand.
ACCTTGTGATTATTCGTCTGAGAAAGGGTCACAAGTATGATTTGGATTCTTGCAGTATTGTTTCTTAATTTTTGGTAATTACAAAGGAAATGTAAAAAGGAAAGTTGAGAAATTGTCTGTTTTCGGTTTTGTTTTGAAATCCTTAGTGAAAAGTGACTGCAGTTGCTGCCTCAGATGACATCAAACACTGAGTTGCTTTATTGCCTACCAAAAATTAGCTTTAAAACACGACATTCACACTTTAAAGCTCTTAAATGTACCATATTTCTTCAAAAGCTCTGCCAAACAAAAGTCTCATTTAAATCACACTCGCAGTCTGAGTTAGGGAGAAGGGAATGAGACGGCAGCCGGCTGACCAACATAAAGAGAACACACGCTCAACGTATTTAAAGCAACAAGAGGCATGAATTAAGTCCTACCTGACTCAGAAGCTGTGTCTGACACAAACACTCCACTGTTTCCTTAATTTCTTTAGACACTTCTATGTTCACACTTATCTTCTGTGCGTGTAGCAAAACCACTCCCTCAATGTCGGAGCAGGCAGGAGTCGCCATTCCAGCTCATTTGAATATTAACTGAACCAGTTTGACCGTCTGTGCTAGCTAAATGAAACAACAAAAACATAACTATGACTCGGATGAAAAAAGCAGAGCAGTTACATTAAAAGGAAACAAATCAACAAGTTAGAGGATTTGGTTTTTCAACATCTCTGATATAAAGGACTGTATTTCTACATTAATCCCCAACCATTCTTGAGTTACTAACTGTGAGTAAAGAAGCAGTATCAGTGAATTACGATGCGTTTTTGACAGTTCCATTGAAAGATCTTTATCATTCTAATGAGGTGACTGTAGACAACATAGGCGCTGTAATTAAGTTGAATGTAATTACTGTATATAGGTTGAAATGGTGCACCTGTCTCCAATAAAGAGCTAATTAAGAGTCTCATTAGATTCTTTCAATTAATAAGCCCCTCGGTACAAGTGTAATACTCTCAGATGTTAGCATGCAGGCTAATGTAAACTGATGAAAAGAGCCGGATTGATTCCTGTGACCAGTGACGATAAGAAATAGATCATAAATCGAATAGATTTTCTAAAGACTAGTTTCAATATTTTTTTAATAAGCTTTTCTGTCTTCAATGCACGATTCTTACCATCCACATGTCTGTCTATTTGAGTCACGGCCAAGAACGGTTAGCTTAGCTCAGCAGAAAAGACACTCAAGCGGAAGAAACAGCTACGGCCAAAAGGTTATGCTCCTCTGAAGACCAATATAAAAATACTTGAATGAAGTACATGAGGCACACTAGCACAATTAAAGTGTAGCCTTTTCTGCCTCTTTCTAACGTGACAATAGTGAGATTCGCCGTCTCATTCGTTTATTATGTACATGTAAAAAAGATATAGGAAACAGGGATTCAAAATGGATGGGAAGCTAGGCATTAAATCTGGACAGAATCAGTTAGCAGTTTGTCATGGGAAGTTATATCCTCTCACCTTCTCTGGGTGTGTTTAAAGTGTAGGTGGAGTGTGGTGAGGAGTGTGTTGGATTGGTGAATATGTTTATGATGTTACTATGTAGTCATTGTATGGACTTACTGTGATGTGTATTTGGCGTTAGCATTACGGTCCATGTATTGTTGTTGGTTGTACTGTACTGTGATGTTATGTGTATTGTTGTATTGTCAATTTGGAAATCATGTTGACCGTAGCATTTTCAGATTAGGAAAAAAAAAACATTTTCAGTGCTCTGTCTCTGTCTCTGTGTGTTATTCAAACAAGAGGCATCGGTGCTACTTTTGAACCACCTTCTTATTGAGAGATATCAGCCAGGCCAATGTGTTAGTCATGCTCTAGTAATTAAAGCAAAAACTCCATTGTTAGATTGAAAAGGAGCATACAGTACACCAGTGGTTCTCAACTGGTCTAGCATAGGACCTCAGATGGTGCAAAATATGTGACGGAACAAAGAGAAGGAACAAAACAAACATGTTTTAAAAGCGCTCCATAGACTTTTTGACACGTGTTTTTTTTTCCCAGTCACATGTTCGCGACCCACTGAAAACAGCTCCGCGACCCAGTTTTGGGTCCCGACCCACCAGTTGAGAACCACTGCATTACATGATCAAAAGTGTCTATAAATGTGGAGTTCAACGAGGTTTAGCAGACTCAATAACCTATATTATGAACATGCAGTAGCTAGAGAAGCTAGCTAGCTGTTGTCCTTTTGGTTGACATTCTTTCTAATTGATTTATTTTTGTGAGTTGGAAGAACCTGAACATTAGTTGTGATGACATAAACACTAAATATTGAGTTGTCACAGCATTTACACACACTTCTAGTTAAGCTGACAATGAGTTATAAGTTATCTTGACTAAATAGTTTTTACAGTGTCAGTCAAGTTGAAAACAAATAGTTTGGAATATTTATGTAGAATTTAAAGTAGTTGTCTTTGGAATTAGATGCAGATTATTGAAACACATTTTTCTTGTATACATCTCTAAACACATCAGAACAAAACAAAGCCATTGCAAAACCAGCAAACATGAAATTCTCTGCATTTCACTGTGTCACTTGCTACACAGTGGAATAAATAGCAGAAGGTACATTTCTTAGCATTTAATAGAGAAAAAAAACACTTGATCTTTCTTGTACTAAAACCACTCCGACCACTGTGAATACTTAACTGTAGCTGGTGGTTTTAATTAGTTTTTCCTGACTGCCAGCTTTCATCAGACACTGTTGTTTGCCAAAAATGTTATGTGATTTACTAAGCGGGCACAAGACGGTTAATGAAAGTTTGGCAGAAAGGCTTTGCAGGGTTACACAATCAAATCTGTTCGGCCTCGAGCTCCCTCACCTCTAACCCTGCAGTCAGTCATATGACTAAAAGTGTGAGAGGTGGAAGGAGGGGGGCAATGCAGGAAAAAAAGATTTTTGAGGGAGAGAAAAACAATGTACGAGGAGGAAAATGATTGTAGTAAGCTAAGGGACCATTTAGGAGGGAGGACCAGTCAAGAGAAAGGAGTGAGAGAAAGGAAGCCTGACTTATTAATACAGCAGAGCTCGTCTGTTTTCCATAAAGGCCCATTGTTTTTTAAAATATAAGCCTACGCTACTCCCCTGGTCAGGCTTTCAGGGGGTTACAGTGAATTACTGTAACCCCTGTACTGTAAAGTATTGCTTTAGACCTCTATGAAAACACTGCAATGACAAGGTCCTGACTGCCTACACTGCAGGTTTTTGCACTGTTTAGTTTTGTCAAGTTTGACCTTATAGAGCTGAAAAGGAAGAACAGATTAAAGATAATTTTTTGGTAAAAATTAGTCAGCTTTTGAACGATTTAAACAGTTTGCTGTTCTGGAGATGAAATCAGATATTTGTGAAAGCCCAAATAAACACAGAGTCATTTTAATTCATTATTTTAGCATCAAGAGTGTTTGTCTTTCACTTGTCGCAGCCCTAGCCTACGGCAGATTTATAAGAAGCAACAACAAGAGGGAGAGTTAACCATTTACAGGCTGTTACTGTCATCAGAGGGGAGACAGCACAGCAGTCTGTGAACATCAGTCAGAGCATTCAGCATAAACCTGAGCGTATGACATACCACAGTACAGGACTGTGGCATCTTCTCCAACATGCCCTCGATTAACCTTTAAAAAAAACGTTGGGTAAAAGTGCTGAGCTGTAATGTCTTTGGTGAAGTTTTGTAACAGCTGTGACACAAGCTCCTCTGCTGTTTCATCCTTAAACTGCTGAGCTAAAGCTGACTGGGATCAGAGGTTAAAGATGACAAGGGGCCTTTTATTAAACAACAGAAAACACTTAATGGGAGTCTTACTGTGCAAGTAATGTAATATGTTGGTAATTATAAATGAACGCACTGTGTTGATCATTGGAAAATTGTCGTGAAACAGCCAAGCACACACTACTGTTACCTAAAGTAACACTTGCAAAGAAAGATGTTGTCAGAAACACTGAACATACAGAATGCTGAATCATCAATGAACACTGTAATCCCTTTGTTATAAAACATTACCCTATATTAGTGTTTGGAAACACACAGAACAGACTTCCTGACACATCCATCCACGTGTGGATTTCTTGCAACTTGTTGCTGTTGTGTTTAGTTATAGGTCTGTAAACATCAATAAAAAAGTTGTTTTTTAAAGTCCAAGACATCACTTGTTTGTTTCAACTAACAGCATCAGACACACACACACACACACACACACACACACACACACACACACACACACACACACACACACACACACACACACACACACACACACATGGCAGTAGTGACAGTTCAAGCAGTGTTAATAAAAAGGACACAAGCAACTGATCAATTAAAGATAGCTGATAAGTGATTTTTAAATCAAATATGGTTTCCCCTTTGTTTAAAGTACTAGGCAGGTATTTCCTCCTCTTTGTTGATAATGAAGGTCGTTATATTTCCCAGTTTAGTTCATAAAGTATTTAGTCGATTGACAAATTACGCAACTTCATTGCTAATAAATTGTTACTTGTTTGGAGCTAACAGCATGCTATGTTGTGCTTGTTGTGTCCACAGGTTTTTGTCAGGTGTGGTAAAGTGTTTGTTGTTATATTTTGGCAACACAAGTACATCACCACTTCCTCAAAAACACAGAGTTTTTTGTTGTTGTTGTATTTATTATGATTGTATATCATTATTTATTTAACCCTCAGACTATCTTCAGGCCACTTTACGGCTTTTTGGCTTTTTTTTTACCGTTCGTCTTTTGATAATTTTGGCTGTGTTAATGCTATTAATGTAAAATTTCAGTGGTAAAGTTTTTTTTAAGAACATTTTGAAATTCCAATTTCAGAATTGAAAATATGTCTATAATAAGCTCAGAACACACTTACTACCCCTTAAGCATCTTCGTGGCAAAAAATGGCGCATTGAAACCCATTGAAATCACAATTTTTGATCCCACAGCCATCACATTTTAAAAACATTAATTTTATGATATTATGCTTTCATTATGGAGCCTTTGCTTTAAAATACAGTTGAAGCGTCGCTGAAGCTTTGCTTGAACTGTTGATATATACAACTCTGCCATCGCTTCAACTGCGCATGTCTAAAAGTTTGCCCATGCTGCTGCAGAGACTTCTATTTTATCGACTGCGTTATGTAGGCTACTGTTGAGCGTGCAGTACTTGCAAGAGGACAAGAAAGAGTAAGAAAATGTCAAATAAAATACAGGCATCCATACTCAGAGATGCGAGAGAGGAGAAGAAAAAAAATATGTCTTTGCACAGCGAGCGGGTGAGCGGAGGAGCAATGTCTGTAGACTTGCAGCGATAGCGGTGTTTGTTTACAACACAGGAGGAGTTAACCCACGACGGGGCTATTTGACTTCTGCTTGAAATGGATCTCACTATGGAGAAAAACTATTTGACATACGTGTACGTGAGAACAGAGATCGATTTCCCACAAGTTATGCACAGTTTTATGCATGCCAACGGGAAGGAACAACATATCTCGCTGCAATTTGTTTAGCCATCACGTTAACAGTTAAGTTGGAGTCCCCAACTAAACGGAGGATTTTTTATTGGATTGAAGAAATGTTGCACATGTTAACACAGCTGTGTCACACCTGACAGTCAGCCTCATCAGATTTGATGACAGGCTGACTAGGCGAAGAAGGAGGGAGGACAATTAGGCTGCTGTCCAGGTACTAAAAGACGAACCATTACCTCCCCATGCGTTTCTACCATAGACTGTATATCACGTTTTCAACCCAGGCTGGGACATCCTGGGACATGTCCTTTTTGAAAGTGATTTCTTATTTTTGCTTATGTGAGTAAAAAAAATTAACTCAATCAAAATGGGAAAAAATATGAATATCTATTATTTTTATTACCATTTCTGTGCAGTGTCTACGTGGGAGTTTGTCTTTTAATCTCACCCTATCAAAAAATAACAATGCATTGAAATCTTATTTGTTGCTCATCTTTGATATATCCATAGCTGCCATAACCCCATTTAAGGAAATCCAATTTGCATTAAGTTTATGAAAAATAATCATTTTTTTGTGTTTTTTACATAAAAAACTACAGGGGGCGCTATGTACTCAAAATGGCATTTAAAGGGTTAAAATCCTGAAAATGAATACTTATTTTATATCAATCAACAGATCTGGAGCTGGTGAAAAAGATGAACTCTGGTGAAAAGCTGGTGAAAAAAATGAACTCAATCAAAGTAGGAAAAAATATAACTGTATCATATTTTTATTGCTATTTGTGTACAGCGTCCATTTTTTGCCACGAAGACGCTAAAAGGAACTTTTAGAATGGATAGTCTGAGGGTTAATAAAAAATGTATATTAAATATGTAGTCTATATTTAATAAATGTTTTGCTTGTTTATCAAAGTGTTCAGAACAGTTGAGTCACGTGTTAAGAGTTTGGTCAATGCGTGTGATGCAGATGTTGTAAATTCAATCAGTAAAAATAATAATTTTGATTTCAAATTAAGGTGAACTGAATCTATTTGGGGTTAGGATTTTGGGGCAGAAAAAACTACCGTGTACGTTTTATCTTAGTCTCAATAAACGTATTATAAGACAATTGTTAGTTCCAGCTGTTATGTGTAGCCAACTACAATACTTCAAGAGCTGCAGAATACTATCATTTCCATTATGACAACGTTTTGGGAAAGCCTTATCGATTTATGCATTTTTTCAAAATAAAATATTAAAAAATCCTATAACAAACATTAAACCTGCTTCCACGTTATCTCCGAGTGTTGTTTCTGACTCTCAGAAATGCCGAAATACCGACTTAAACGAGACAATGTGAGGAGAATGCGACACATTCTCGCAATAATGGAGAACCTAACTTTGAAAACATTTGATAGTGGACTTTTTATATTGTAGTAAATGATTGAAAGCAGCTTAAACTGTGCCAAACTACCTCACAGCTAGCTCCATTTGTCACTCAGCTCTATGTGTTCAGTAGCCTACACACAAAAGCACAGTGGGCACAAATATGTCCCCCGTATGAAAATCTGAGCACTGCGGAGGAACCTGAATGGTCGACAATATTCTAAACTTCCGGATATGTTAGCGTATCGTTAAGAGAAATAGCCTCCTGCTATCATGGCGAAATGCTAAGAAGTAACATAACAAATGTCACGAGTTCTGCTGACGACAACCATGTTCAAATATTTCTGTGTTTTTTCCACCAAAAAGGGTGCGTCCATGTAACGCGTGAGAGTATACTTAAACTTTAAACTTTAACATGTTCAGATTTACTCACCAAAGTCCGACAGCTGTTTAACCCCGTACAGAAAACACTCGTGTGCGTAACTCGTCCAGCCGCTGGGGTAATGTGAGGGGAGGGGAAGGGGGGGTTTCTTTCTACACCAACATGACTGTGCAAACTAGCGAGGAGCCTACCCCTGCATACACTATGAGGGTAATACGCATGTACAGAGACCTACATGGCAACAAGTCAGGAGCAGCATTCCTCAAACTGAAACTGAACCTCAGCCAGGGGAGGACGGCGTTAGCAGGTATTATATAACTGTTACACAGCTGAAACACACCAACTCTTTGTCAATGTCAGAGCGAGAAAGTCTTCCCTACGCGTCCAAACAAAATACACGCCCACACACTAGGGAGATATAGACTAAGAAGGAAATCCATCAGTTCCTATGAAGTTTGATCGATGACTCATGGAGGAAAACTCAAACCGGCTTTCGATCTGCTTATTTCAGTTTTGTCCTGATGAATCATCATGCCTGAGGTTGATAATTTATCTTTCATGGAACAGTAAATCCTTTAATGACACCAGAACAGTTCACGGATTATGTAAACGACACTAAAGGCATATCAGGTGATCGATGTCATGTGAATATATTGAGATTAGGTTAAGAAGGCTACTTGTCAGTTTCTTGTACCTTTATGAGATAAAGATATAAGACAGTACAGTCAATCATTAAAAGATAAGGTGACAACATATAACCTACATTACAAAATGCTAAGCACACAAATCCACAAAGACATTGTTTATGACTGGGAATCTCCTACATTGTATTATGTTATGAGTGATATAATGGATCTGGATCGATATTTAAAAGTTTCTCCCTTGACCCAAGCCAGACCCACCATTAAAACAGGCATGTAGTTTTCCCATTATCATTAAGACAAACATACAAAGACTATGCCAATTGTTTGTAAGTTGGATTCACTTTTATTGCTTGTTGTTTGTGAGCTGTTCTGGATCCACTCATAAATTGGAGAGGTTCCTTCGTGACACATGACACACCCGTCAAGTAGGGGTGGGAATCGCCAGAGGCCCCACGATACGATATGATCACGATACTTGAGTCACAATTTCGATATTATTGCCATTTTAAAAATTTTGCGATGTGCTGAGAATTGCGATACAATATATTGCGATTTAGCTTTTTCAACTGCATGTCCACAAAATTCAACTAAATCAAATAAGTAAAAATTCTCAGTCTATTCATCCCACTTCAGTGTTTTTATTTCTACACAATGGGAGTCTAGCCCACAGACTGACCAACATGAATTGCTTGTTTGTAATTCCGCTTCTGTATTATGGCTTGTTTGTGAGTTGGAATTTGTTCTATTCAAAGATGTATTGGTTTTTTCTTGACCCACGATACAACCTTGCACCAAGTGTCATTTGAGTTCATACAGTCGTTTTTCTGTAAACAAAAAAACAAAAGACTCCCCTAACCCTCTTGGCGATAAAAAGGAGCCATTCAAAACAGAAAACAGTTTAAAGGCACAACACAAACACAGATGAAATGGGACTGTGCATGTTTCCAATTAAAAGGTATTCTTGCATTCAGAGATTTACACTTTGTACTGACACAAAAAAAGTAAGTGCTTAAATGTAGGATAAATATCTGCAAATAAGCACCAGTCCATGCAAATAGATTGAACATAACGGAACGTAATGACGTAACGGCAAAGAAGAGAAAGTATAGTGAGGAGAAACACCAAGTGGATAAAGCTCGTTCCAAAACGAGGGTGAACCTTTGGTTGGCTTTCACCCGTAAAAGCAGGGTTGGTCTCCATTCTGTTGGACAGGCAGGTGTCAAACACCTGCAGGCTTGCTAAATGATCGGCGTTTCATGACAACAAATGGAATATTCTCAGCTAGCTTGCAGTGTATAGGTTCAAGCAGTAAATTTACACACTAAGTCTTGCAGTGGGCGTGCACTTCTGGTGTCGATGAGCCTAGTAGGAGGGGCCTAGTTTGAATATTGTGTTTATAAGCTGCAATGAACAATGCTGCTTTAAATAAAATGAATGAAGACATTAAAACAGCTGGATTAACTTGACAATGTATGTTTGTCCAAGCCAAAAAACAGAGCATTTATTCTTAGCTCAGTAAAATTGATGTTTTGAAAAACACTGACTGCAACAGTAAGAGAAGTTATTCATCTCCATGGTCCAATGGAAAATAAATGACTCCAGATAATCCCTCACTGTTGACTACTCTGAGTAAGTGAAAGACTTTGTAAGACTGACTGACAGTCAATGAAAAGACAGATCTGTCTTTAGAAAAACATGAATTTAAAAGATAATTCTGAAGAGAGAAAATAAAGCTTTGGGGACTGTTTCCAGTGGGCTCACCTTTGTGATTTTTCTTTTTGCATAAACTCTTTACTTAGAGTAAATTCTCCCCCCCTCTGAACCTGGTATCTTTTTCTGTCAATTGTAGACGTGTAATTGCTCTTCCTTACCACATCAGAAACAGCCAGTCTTTAGATGTACCTGAGTATTCTAGACATGGATGACTCAAACAACAGGAGAGGTGACAGGTCACACCCTTGGCAGATGAAAGCGGACTTGACTTAAATCCAAACACAACAAACACAAGTCCTAATATGGACATTCAGACGATAAAAGACTTGCAACAGCAACCAATGAACTCCCTGCTTTCTGAGGGCAATTATTTTGCCTGTTTGTCTTTATTGAAAGGACAACTGAAGAAAGAAGGGAAATGTGGGAAGGAGAGAGTTGGGTAGACAAAAGGCCGAGGCTGGGAGTCAAGGACCACCTTGAGGGCCACCTGCATAATAACTGAGTCAAACCAGCACCCCATGAACTCCCTGTTTTTAGAAGATTTAATTAAATGAACAAGCTAGTATACCAATTCTTCAATTGGAACTAGCCTTTGTTGATTTCAACAACACACAAAACTTAGCATGAAAAACATATTTAAGCGTCAGTAACCTTGTGTATTGTGCACAAGCCCTGTGTATGGAGGCTGAAGTCTTCCAAGTGGATGGCCCGGGTTAGAATCCGATCTGTTGCTCCTTTCCTGCATGTCTATCCCCACTCTCTCTCTCTCTCTTCAAGATTTCTGACACTATCCACTGTCCTATCTCTAAGTAAAGGCATAAGAGCCTAATAATAAATCTTTAAAAATGTTACCCTCAACTACTTTTTACCCCTACCTTTTAACATATACAAAAAAATGGTCTTCTCACTTGCCCCTCTGGGCTTCTTTACCACAAAAAAACACAACAACATGATCACAAAACTAAAGGGTGGATATAACGCCAGGATGACTGGATCTTTCTATGGTAGTGAGACTGCTGTGTTGCTTATCTATTGTCTGTTTCTCCTTTTAAAAACAACACAACAAATCTATGATGACCTATCAAGATTGAGAGCACAACCAGTGACGAACCAAAAACCAAGGTGCTATTGTGTTATTGCTGAATGTTTTAGTCTTCCTGTTAATGATTCAATTAAATATCTTAAGCTCTCTTCTCTCAGCTTTATTTAAAAGCTGAGAGAAGAGAGGGCTGCTTGATCAAACAGTAGTTTATAACTGAGCCTAAACGCATGAAGAGGGAGCTTGTAAAGTGCTTTACTTGAGGATTTATTAATCAAATATTAGCTTTTTTTCATCCAATTTTGTTTAAGGCTGTCAGTTCTTAGTTTTATTCACTTTTTTTCTCTCTCTTGGTGTTTTTCAGTATTTTTTTATCATGTGCAAATACGCATTTAAAACATTTTCCTGGTTCAATATATTTGAATGTGTCATCTTAACTCGAATTGGCAATAAACACCACTCTAATTTCCAGTAAAATGCCTATGAGACTATAAACAAGTTATTGAAGGTGATTCACATCTGACTATCCATTTTGAGATGTGGACAATGCAGTTAAAGGTGTGGTTAGTGAATTTGCAGGATTGTGTGTGCACGCACATGTTCCTATAAATGTTTGACTTTTATTTTCTTCGCTTCATGGAATTGGATGTGAGTTAAACAGAACACTTTAAAGTAATATTGGCATTAACTTCACACTAAAGTTGTACTTCAAAGTTCATTATTGAAGTACTTTAAAGAGCACTCCATAAACTTAACATATCACTTCTCTAACATTTTGGATTGTTAAGAAAAGATCATAACTGGGCCACCGGGTGGCCTGGCAGTTGTGTCACATGGCCCCGTGTGTGGGGGCGGTGGTCTTCGTTGCAGCGACCAAGGGTTAGGGTCTGGCCTCCGTCTTTTTCCTCTCTCTCGTCTCCCGGCATTTCCTGTCTCTCTTCGGCAGAAATGGCCAAAAAAATATAGTTAAAAACAAAAATCATAAACAAGGCTGCAAAACTGTGGATTTCTTTATCCTTGTTTGGCACCTACAATGCTCACAATGCAACATGGTCCCCAACTGGTCAGCCACTTAAATGTTGTAAAATGAAAGTATTAAGAAGCACAAAACTACTGATGAACATATCTCTGTTCAATTTAAAATGAAGCAATGCTTAGATTTATAGGGATGACTTTTACTTTTTTTTAATGGTTTGAAAATGTTACGAATATGTTCCCTCTGCTAGCCTTCTGTATATAAAACTTTTCTCATTTATCATCATGCCCAGCCCATCTACTGGAACAAGGAAGTGATTTAAGAAAGTCCAACAGCACGGTGACACAGCACAAAGCAGACCACATTTCAATACTGTAAAAATAATCACTCATCTTTCTTTCCTCCTTTACTGCAACCTCTGTGTCTTTTCACAGCTCCTTTTTGTTTTTACCATGATGTCTAATCTCACCTGCATTGCTTCATTCCTTCACTTCTATCTTTGTTTATCTTTGATACATAACTAAATGCCTGTGAATTTCCCCTATCCTCTTTTTCCTGCCGGCACAGGAATAGTAATGAGAGAGAGAATCATAGGTTAGATCATTACTGGCGTCAGATTTTATTTTCACAACATGAAACAACTCATGTATGTATCTGATTAAGAGAAACACTTTTTTAATGAAGAGAGGATGTGAAAATGCTGCTGGGTCTCTCAGAGCTGCTTGTGTTTGTCGGAGGAACTGCAGGATTTTATTGACTTTTGTGCAAGAGTGAAAATGAGGATAAAGTTGACATCATGCCCTATGAATGTGCTGCCCTCTGCTGTTTCAACACAGAAACACAAGCATAGGGAACAGTGTAAATAAAGGGGTTACTTTATGGATTAAATGCACATTTTTGGGGGGAAGGCGTAACTCAGCCTGCAAAAATGTAAAAGTAGCAACACCACACTATGAAAACACTAATGCAAATAATATATTGCATTCAAAGCCTTTCTTTAGGTAAAAAATATAAGTATATTTGTCAAAATGTACTGTAGGTATTCGTCTAGCAGGAAAATGCTTCCTGTCAGTGTTCTTCTTTTTGAGATTTATGTTACTGTTGTTTTTTTCCCATGTATAGATAATATTTGGGGCTTTTGGCCTTTATTGGAGAGGGCAGCTTTAAAGAGACAGGAAATGTGGAGAAAGAGAGGGTTGGGGATGACATGCACCAAACAATGTCAGTATCAGGAGTGGAACTAACAACCAGTGAGACAAGGACTGTACATGGGGTGCCTGCTCCCCTTGAGCTGCCCTTTCTACAGATAAAGAACCTATTGCTTACAAAACAATAATCTTATTTTCAGGTGATTATATAACGATGACACATCATTTAAATCCAATGTCTAACTGATCCCGATATCTTGCAAACTGGACCTTTAAGTACAGCACATGATATTGTGATTCAGTAACACTCCACCACTGAAGGAAAAATGTAAAAAAAATCCTGTACAAAAAAAATCTGCTAACCAAAAGATGTCATAGATGTTTTTTTTTTAAATGTCTAAGAGAATTTAGTATCTTTGTTTTAAAGGTGAAGGTCAATGCGTAAAGTACCTTGATCCTTATTCTTTCTCATGGCCAGCAGGGGGTGACTCCACTTGTAAAATTGCAAAAATGAAACCATATGCGAAAAAGACCCGACGTCTCAGATAGTTTATATCCTCTGTAAAAAAAAAAAAAAAACTATTTGATGTTCTCTATTGCTAGTTTCATATTTTGTAAATACAACTTAATGTCTATTCCATGAAAGCTTTCCAAATTTAACTGAAACTGATGATAGCAGATGATGTGGAGTGTAGCTAGTTGTGATAGACAAGTTGCTACTACGTCCATTTGTAATGTGGATGTTGAGTATCCAGCCAGGTGCCCGAAAACGGTCCCCAAAAATTACTGGGCAATGGCCAAAGTTATACGATAAAAAGATGGCGGCATCCACGTTTTATGCAGTCAAGGATTAGACACACTCAAATGTTATAAATTGTGCATCTAATGAAGATTCTAATTCACTGTGAGAACGTTTGGTGGCGATGATCAACTTAATCTTTGCTTTTATCAGATTCAATTAGCCATGATGTGCAGATGAAGGGAGATCACTGCATGAGCAACATGCCAACTTTTAATCATATTCAAAGATGGTAGAGATTTGATTCCACCACCAGAACCAAACGATTCATCTGACAAGATTCCTTTTTCTCAGTTTAATGGCGGTTTATGGTTTGATTCTTGATGCCCATCATCAACAACACATTGGCTCCAGATGGGAGGAGGCAGAAATAGAGGGAGGGAAAGAGAGAGAGACAGAGAGAGAAAGAGAGAGAGACCACGGTTGATGTACATCTGTCATGCATTATTGCAGCGAATGCCAGCACTGCTATCGTGGCTTTAGAAACTATGTGGGGAGGGGGCTGATAGGTCCTCCTTAAATCACAATCTGATTCCTCTTCCTCCTCCTCCTTTCAGCTCCCTTTTAGTAACTATATCAAAACACAAACACACCAGCTATCACACTTTTCAGACACACACACACACACACACACACAAATATTGTCTCCTTCTCCCCCACGAGACTCTTATTTTTCCTTCTGTCCACCTCACACACACACCAATATTTGCACACACTTCACACGATCCCCCCTATGAATTCCTCAGGAAGGAGTCAGCCTTCTTCATTCCTCTGGACATAACTTTTCCTTAACAAGGTACTGATGGTCTTGACCTCTTCTTCAAACAAACCCTTCACTCCAATCAGCTAGGATTGTGCAGCAGGGCTCAGCCGAGGAGGCCTGTGGGTATTACAGAGGAAACGTCCTGATTCTCCTTGATTACTCTCTCTCTCTGTCTTCCCCCTCTTTCTGCCCCCGCTCTCTCTCCAAATATCTCTGTCTCAGTGGCTTCTGGCTCTCCTGTTGTCTCTAACCCAATGTCGAACTTTTCTTTCCTGTCTCTGTCTGACTTTTTTTTTTATCTTGACTGGTCTGCATTCATCCCGGGACGATGTGCTGTTCAAAACCTTGCTTTTAACAAATTAAAAAAATGGTTCAATCAAGATTTAAACAAAGCTGTTGGTATGCAGTTTTTTTTCTCTGTCTCTATTGTCATGCTTGACAAAGCTAAAGAAACACAATACCAAAGTGAATCCTGTTGGAGAAATTCTAAAATCAGCATACAGCTAATAATAGATTCCTTATATTGGTCATTTTCCCACAGGCACACAGCTAGCATGCTGCAGCTAGCATTTTCCGTTGTATTAGCGGCTCACTGAGGGTTTACTTAGGCAGAGCATTGAGCTAAATGCTAACATGTGTTTACTATGTTCACCACTGTTAACACCAAACCAGCAGTGAAGGATCTGTCAGGCTAAAGAAGGAGGCCTTTCGGGCTTGGTTAGACAAGGAGTATCTGGAAACTGCTGACAATTATCGGGGTGCTTGGAGGGCTGGAGCTTCAGTGGTTGCATAAACCCAGGTCTGGGAGGAGTTCGGGGAGGCCATGGAGAGGGACTTTCGGTTGGCCTCAAAGAAATTCTGGCAAACCATCCTACGGCTCAGGAGGTGAAAGCAGGGCTTGCCCTAGCTTTTATCAATAGGGGTGGAGAATTGCTGACCGGGATTGGGGATATTGGATCTGAGCCTAAAGGCAAAGCTCTCGATTTACAAGGAGATCTTTGTTCCAACCGTCACCTATGGTCATGAGCTACGGGTAGTGACCAAAAGAATAAAATCGCAGAAACCAGCAGTCGAAATGAGTTTCTTTGGGAGGGTGGCTGGGCTCTGCCTAGGAGATAGGTTGAGGACCTCAGGCATTTAGGGGGAGCTCAGAGTAGAGCCACTACTACTTTGCATTGAATAAAGCCAGTTGAGGTGGTTTGGGCATCTGAAGGATGCCTCCCTTTGGAGGTTTCCCGGGCACGCCCAGCTGGGAAGATATCCCGGGTAGACCCAAAGCTCACTGGAGGGATTATATTTCCCATCTGGCCTGGGAACGCCTTGGAATCCCCCAGGAGGAGCCGGAAAACGTTGCTGGGGAAAAGGAAGTCTGGGTTGACTTGTTGCCAACACGACCTGGCCTCGGATAAGCGGAAAAATGTACGGATGGAGAGGATCCCCAAAACTGCAACCCTTCCTGAATGAAACATGAATGTGTAGATTTTTCATGCAATACCACCAATCTGAGCCTGGTGGGTGCTAAAGTAAATGTCAGTGGACAACAAAAGATATTAGGAATTGTAGTCAGGGAACCAAGAATGTTCTTTCCCATGGTTGTTGAGATAATTTAGTCCGGCCAAATGTGGTGGATTTAGCAACAGAACAACATAACTATCAACCGAGCGTAGCTAACTCCATGTAGAATTGGTTTACATTGAGCCAGTTTTCTTATGTTGCAGTTGCAAATATATCGTAAAAGTATCATGCTCACATGACTGGCATGATTACAGAGCAGCCTTCCTTGTCTAACTTAACCCTTTATTTGCTCCTTAGACTCCCAATGCCTCACTCTTTGTCACCATCTTTACTCTTCCACTGCCCCCGCAGTCCTCTGCTCTGTCTGTGGTGTTCTGGATTAAAGACAGTCTGTTGGGAAGATGTGGTATTAAAAAACACTGTTTGTGTGTTTGACTGTACTGCACGCATTCATGCAAGTTTGTCTTTGTATCCATATGTAGGCCTAAGAGGAGTATGAGTGTGCAAACATGAGCGATCTCATGTATGTAAATGTGAAAAACGATGTATGTGTAAGAAGCAATTGACACATCGGCGGAGTCAGTGACCCAACATTTTCACTCAGAGAATGAAGAGTATTGACTGCACATCATAAATCAGCTATTCCAACAATGACACTGTGAATAGGCATTTGAGAGAAATGACCGGAAAGTGAGACAACGGCCACAACACTGTCATGAAATTCTTTTCACATTTCCTGGACAGTAACGACCGTGCACGAGCGGTAACTGCCCCTCAAACAAGAGTCCCCTCTGAGCGAGGAGAAAGGGGGACATTGTAGGCAGGGACCCAAAGGTCGTCATGGCTGTCAGGCCCAGTCTCTGTCTGGACTCCTGCTGACTCATTTCTTGTCCCACCCGAGGAGGTCCAGGACTAATTCGTGTACGTCTCAAGCCACCATTAGTCAAACATTAGTCACGGTGCCCATTTAGGTGATGAACATGAGGAGAGTTTCTGTTCTCCAGACACACTCTGGGGCCCAAATGTAGATTTCTCAATCCCACTGTGACCCTGATGTGATTACATTTCCTCTCCCTGCTGGGTCTCCCTGCTCTCTGATTCTACCAATGACGGGCTGGTGGAGTCCTGCATCAGAGGACTCCCACTTAAATGCCATCTAGCTTTCGCTCAGCTGACACCAGATCTTTGCCTGATGGAAAATTTTCATCCTTGGAAAATAACGCTTCTTCTGTGGAAAAAAACAGTTGCCCTTCTTGGCTCCTCCCTCTTCTGCACAATCCAAGGCCTTATTGAAAGGTCAAAGCAGATTGGCCGATGTGTTATCTGACCTTTTATGTTTCTGAGAAAAAAATGGTTTTGTACCATCTCCTTCCTCAGACATTAGGTGCGTTTTTTTGTATTGTATTCATAAAAAATCTGTCGACATTGAAAAAAACTTAAATACCTGTGGAAAACTTTGGTTTTAAACTAGAAAAGTGTTTCCATTAATCTTTCAAATTTATCCATATAACATTTGCAATTCCAGTGCTGCATAAACACAAAACTTTAAATCAAATGTGCCCTGATTTTTTTTTAAACAGCTTGTTCTTAGACATAACATTCGGCAATCTCTGTCAAGCTAAAAAATGAATGCTTTATAAAAGGTTCTCCTTTGAACCACAACTCAAGTGTTAAACTGTTATTCGGTGTAGCTTCCAACATCTAAGCTCACGCTTATGTCCTCAAACAACCTTATTATCAGTTTCACCTATACATCTCACAACAAATGAAGGCTGTCCCTCTCTAGAGAGGCATTAAACCAGCCAGGCTCTTTACAATTTCTGCCGCTCATTGTCATCAGTATGTTCCTGTGAACCATGTATTTAATGTTGAAATAAATTCTCCTCGGAGTAATAAAAAAGAGAAAGAATACATTCTGTCTCTTTTAAGCAGGAGATACATATTTCAAAGCTTCTGTGAGAAACGTTAGGTTTGCATCCATTTCTCGGCCCCCAGAGGACAAAGCGGTTCCTCTTATTGCTGATCTCGTCCTGTGCATGTGTAAGTACTGTTTTCTGATTTGGCATGGCAACAGAGGGCAGCGCACTGAACTCACTTCATCTGATCATACCTGCAGCAGTGGTCACAAGCATGAATCAAACTCCTCACAGGAGCTTTAAAATGTATAATGGCTGAGTTCCATTATAGCTGCTTCAGCTTTAGGGTCTTGGTAATGTGCATTTTGCTCATTGTCATGGCTTAACGGAACAAAACGGAGCCATTGTGGATTTAATTAGTAACACCTGCGGTTTTCCTCGTCAAAATGACTGCTGGGAAAAGGTCCGGTGATCAAACTTTGTGGTCCTCTGATTTAATCTTTTATTATATGTGTAGACGGCACTGTTGGGTTTGTTGTTTACATATTTGATGAAGGTCACCTAGACCTAAAGGGCAATTAAAATAAATAAGACATAAATCAGCAGTGAGTGAGACAGTTTGTGGCTGTCTTGGGGCGTCATGTTTTAACTTGTGCTTAGTCACCGCCTTTAAAAAAATATAATGAGCAACATATTCAGTACAATAGGATTGTAAACAAATGTTTCATCCCCTGACAAGAAACCACAGGGTCATGTTTAATATGGAATATTACAGTGAGGGATGCTGAGTTTCCATTTTAAGACGAACTTTTTAGAACCAAGAGCGACGCTTGCGTGGACAGACCTGTTAACTTATGGAACAGAATCACACTATTTGCTGTTTGCAGACTATGTTGTATTGAGTAATGACAAGGGGGATAGATTTAGGAGCAGCAGAAACTTTTTGAGAATCCAGTAGTGAGAACATTTTTCTTATGTTAAAGGCAGGTATGATGTTTACACGTAACTCATATTTCATGCTAATGGAAGTATTCCTTTGTATTGTAATACTCGACACAGATTACCCCTAAAAAATCTCATTTACATGTTTTCTTCAACATTGTCTGCTGGACTGTGGTGGGATAGGCAGCCTGATGATCAGCCATGATCTTCATTTATGTAGAATTCATGGCAACTTTGTCCCAGAATTAAGCAGTTTAATGATAGTGATGGTGTGGAAGTTAAACCTAAACCATATATTCAAAGTCTGACTAATAATAAAACCTGCCGCGGAGGTCCAAATAACCTAATGATGGAAATAAAATCTTTGTTATACGATGACACAAGTATAGAAGCAACATAAAGCCAGCTAAGTGGCTCAGTAATGTCAGTTCAACAAAAGATCTGAGTCTTAAGCATGCTTACTTTAGCAAACATTAGCCACTGTTAGCTCCATGGTGTTTTAAACTAAGCAAGAGTACATTTGATTTCTTATTGATTCCCCACAAGAGAAGACATGTGTAATATACATTTTTGCCTTATTGTCCTACAGTTAACGGACTCAAACACACACACAACACAAACCAACACACACACACAACACACACACAACACACACTCAAACGCACACACACGCACACACACACACACACACACACACACACACACACACACACACACACACGCATACACACATTGGTGGATTGTGAAAGTCTCAGGCCAGAAAAGGTATGAGAGTTCTGTTGTGACTAGTTTTTTAAGATAACCGTGTTTGTTTAATAAAGCAACCCTCTATTTGTACAGGACAAAATGGTAGAGCTTTCAATTAGGCAGACAATTCTTGGACATAAAGGGCAGATTAACTGTAAAAGAGTTAGGGGGATATTAGCACTACAATGTCCTACGGTTTCACATTTAATTCAACACATCATAATACAGACCTGTCAATCATATTTGGATCAAAACCGGTATCCAAAGAGAAATGAATTGTATTGGGTACAAAGAGTTTCTTGTGTGTGAAAAAACGGGGTTTAGCTCAAAGAGATAAAAGAAAGGGAAAAGGAAAAGGACACTTTAGGATTTGTAAACCTTTGCTGTAACTCTCAGAGGCTCAATAGCCTCCTATGGTGAAAAACTGTAAAGCAGGGACCTGAGGCATGGAAAGAAACAGAGGCAGGGTGATTCAGTGAAAGTGAATGGCTCTGACTCCCCTACCAACCCATCACTGAAGGGGGGAGAGAAAGACGAAAAAAAAGAAAGGAGCAGTGAAAGGACGGAAAGAGGGGGATATGACTGTGACTATGACTGTGTGTGGGAAGAGAGAGGGAGAGGGGAGGGGCCTAAGAAGTATGAACTTGTGTGTGATTGAGCTGCAGGAAGCATTAAGAGGAGAAAAGACTGCAGACAGAACTCGGTATACTCACTCTTTTGGCTTTTACAGAGGACGAGTGGCCTTATGGGTCCTCAGGAGGGACTTTTTCCACCGGGTCACACGTTTTCTCGCGCGCCCCTTCACTCCTGAGAGTTGTCTCGTTCAATAAAATCCGGAGCACTCAGCTTGAACCCGGGCTGTTTTTCCTCTTCCCACTGTGCGTAATTTCTCTCCCAGATCGAAAAGAAGGCGACATCACAACAACACGAGGACGAGGAATGAGGAGAGACATCAAGCAAACTGTGGGAAACATGAAAACCGTCTTGGATATCTGCTTGGTATTCCTCATGCTGAACATCCCCGGCGTGCTGACCTTGTCCACACGTAAGTAGCACACAGATGTCCATCGATGCGCAAAGTCAGGGTCTCACTGTGGCGAATTAAGGGTTGGGGTATGGGGTGTGTTTTTGGTCCACTATGATCAGTTTAATCCATGGGTCACCCAAGGATCTTACTGCAAACAGTTGTATATGTGTGACTATCCTATACTCTGCTATGCATCTTAAAGATAATACAAACATGGATTTTGACAGCAGTGGGACGCATTTCAGCAGGTTATTAACGCATGCAAACACTACAGACTACCTTCCAAAAGCTATTGAACAATTATTCGTTACATCAATAATTTCTGATAACACTTCTTAAGAGAAATATAAAAGAACACATCAGAGAACATCACACACAAGGCTGTAAAGTGAAGGCTGTACTGTTTCAGAAGGTTTTTAATCAATGCAAAATGTGTCGACAAACGTCAATCCTTCATGGCTGTTAATTGAATGTCAGTGGTTAATCATGGGGTTCAAATAGCCCTACAACTTAAAAGGTTATTAGTCTATGCAGTCATAACGAAAACACTACAAGATACGTTAAAGCAACCATGGTGATCTAAAGGATTTAATCACCAAATTAGAAATATATAAGTTAAAAAAACACAATTGACTTCAGATGTGTATAGAAAATATATTATATTGATGTTAACATAGGGTGAAATCAATCTTGAAGAAGGATATGTCAATGAAAATGTACAAAAAACACTTAAAGCAAAGCTACGTTTATCATAGTGGCTGTTCAGCATGAGTTTGGTTCTGCTCAAGGTCTATGCCTGTTAAAAGAAAAGTTTTCCCTATAAATAAAGATGTGTTGATTGATTGATCATTTCAGGGTATTTGTCAATAGCAACATAGGCCATTAAATGACTTTTAAAGTGATAGCAATATGGGATAAAAGCATTATTCATAAGCAAAGAAGAGGTTATTATTATAATGATTAAATAGTTGTCTTAGTATATTTTCAGTGCTAACATTGATTAAAAGTTTAAAGCCTTGGTGGTATTTTATGGGCATAATATTGTGACATTATTGAAGGTTTAAAAAACTCTCAATGCCACTTAAACTCGAGTTTAACCCTCAACACTTGAGGATGCTAAAGATAAAGGGTTTCTATAGGAGGGTAGAATCGGCACAGTTTTATGTAAAATCCACGCAGGCACACAGAAGATTCCCAGCAATATCTAAGTGGGAAAAAATATATTCCCATTGAGAAATAACAGATTCTTTTTCTAAGTTGTCTTACATAATAAGGCCTCACTTGCTTGTGAGATACTGGACACTTAAAGAGAAGTACTTATGCCACTGTGTCCACCTGACACATCGTGTTATTGATGCTCTCCTGTTGAGGTCTAGCTGTTGTATCCCCGCAGAGCAAAACTCATCTCCCAGGAGGCCGAATTTCAACAAGTCGGCCCATAATTCGTTTAACACATGGAAGGGTGAGAGGGCTTCACGGACCGCAACAAAACAGTGACATCACTCGCTCGGGTTTTGGAGAATGTTAACCGGCAGCTTAATGCACAGTAACATAAATAAATCAAAGTTATGTCCGCTTCCCCGTTTAAGTGGCTGGATTAGTTTTTATGGTGAGCTCACTGGCGCAGAGCAGCTTCTCTGAAAGGATCTGCTGTTATTCATCCTGTTTGAAAGGCGCTAATAAAAGAAAGTGTAGTTTCAGGGGCTTAGAGGAGACAATGGGCTGTGATCCCAAGCTGCCCTGCTGTTTATTACAGGGCCTAATTGGTCGTTACTGTTTTATTCACTGTAATAATGAAGGGGTGCTTCCCCTGCCCATACTGTGTTTTGCGGTTTACAGATGCCACTGAAATAAAACAGTTTAAAAGTGGAATTTTCTTGCCAACATGTAATTAGATTTTAGTGCTGCTCATAATTTTGAGTTTATTTGTCAGTGTATAAAGAAGTATTTATGTTGGATGTGATAATATTGTTCTAAGTATTTCACCTTTAAACACTTGAGAAGCTTTTCACTAAAAATTCAACTTAGTGTCCTCTTTGTGTTATTTTTCCTTACTTGTGCTTGCCTCGATTTATTTGAAAAAATATATATATATCCTCTCTCTAGATTGAAGGAACAGCTTTATATGAAAAATGCTCACCTTAATAAAAAAACACATGCATATTTCATCTCTTTTAAGTTGCTGTTGCACGGCTCATTGTCACTAAATGTTGCGTGACTTCCTCCACTTGGCTCGTCCACACCGGCCCCTCAAAATGTTCCACATGTACGTCTATTGTAGAGCACACAGAGAAAAGTTGAAGCTCTCTTTGAGCTGCTGCATGGATGAGTGGAGTGTGAATAGTTCCTCCGACGCAGACGGGGAGGTAGCGTGTAGCTTTTTTCAAGACTTACAGCATTTAGAAAAAAGTGTTTTCAGTCCATGAAAATGTTGTCGGAGACCTCCGTCTTTCGCCAAATAATTCCACCCCCACCCCCCCTCTATATTAACGGAGCTGTGTTTCAAACAGCCTCTTCAAACAAATAACATTTACAAGCCATTTCCTCCAGTGGACGTGTCAAGTAGAAACAATAAACAGCAGTAATTGTGTCTTTCACTGTAGTGTTAAATTTGGTGTGTTGGAGGGGGGCTTCTCTTCACCTCCCTACGCCCCAAATACATAAACACTGCTTGTTATTCAGCTGGATCGGCATATTATTGGCTAATCACTGCACTCTTTGAGTTCACTGTATCCAATAACAAAGACAACCCCCACTTTTTTTGCGCTTTTTGTATGTGTTCTCGTGTGTGCAAAAACTGTGTTGTGTCAGGGTTATGATATGAAAATCAGTGTGGAGATACGGCTGAATGAATTTCTTCAAAGGCGGCTCCTCCATAAAAGAGAACACAATGTCTGTCAGCGTAAGAAGGCTGGCAGCTGAAAAGACATGGCCCCCGGGCGGGGATTTGTAGTGGTCTGACAAAGTGTTGGTGCGCTCACCGCTTAGTCATTTCTGCACAGACGTCATCTTACCTACCTTACCACCTAGGTGGGCAACATTTAAAAAAAATCCTCGATCCGAAGAAAAATATTTCCACTCTTGTGCTGTGTTTACATGTCGTGAGAGCAAAAAGTCTGCCACTAGTTTCTTGTTTGTTACTTTAGAAGACCAAAATGTTGCTTTTTCCCCCCCTGGGAGACCCCTGAATATAAATGACATCACATCAAGATCATTCAGAAACACAAAGCAGTAGGGAAAGACATGTTGATGTCGTTCCAGTTCGTTCGTTGGATTTCAACCTTTCCTCACGTTTTATTTTATTACAGCACAAAATCAACCTCTTACAGCATCAAACTATCTTGACACAGGTTACCAACAACAAAGATCATTTACTTACCTCGATTTACTTGTAGTCACATAACCACAACTGCATGCAGAGACTGTACTGCAGCAAACCACAATATTCATATCCTGTTTAGTAGCATGCGTGTTGACTTTGTTCTCACGGTTCGTCTCCTGAATTAGACAATCAAACAGCACATACTGGTTCACATCACATTTGGTTTCGCAAAATTATTCGAATGCAAAACCTTGAAAATTAGGGAACTGACAGCTATTCCAACCTCCTTGACTGTCAATCTAGTAATGTGTAGTGATGAGAGGCTCCAGTGATACACTTGTGTCACAGCTATAAAGCTTGGCGGCATGAAAAAGTGGGTTTAAAAAACGATGGTCAAAATCAAAAAACAAAGAGGAGGTCAAGATATTCAGATTTTTAGTAGTATGGGCCAAGACCCCCCAAAACTGTATCCTACATATCCAATAATCCACTTGTACTAGCTTCTCTTATTAGAATCCCTTTGCAAGGTAAACACCCATACCTTCATCTCCAAATATTCATGTTTTTTTTGTCCAAACCTAACTCATACCTTTGATGACATCACGATGACGTAAGGTTGATTTTCGTAGCCTAAGACATCCAGACCAGAACTGTGAAGGACAAATGAACCAGGACGAATGTTGTTTGCATGCTGAATATATTTGAAGAGTACATTGGGCTATGTGATTAAAAGCGCTCATCCACTGTCTCCTTCTGTCCACTTTTAGATGTAGCACTAATCTACCCCCAGGACCCCGTCCTCCGCATGGGGTCCAACTTGACCGTCAGCTGCTGGATCCATCCCGACCTCGGGATCCACGCCAGCTCTCTGTTTTGGACGCTCAACGGTCAGCAGCTGCCCAGCTCCATGTACAAAGTGCTGAGCCCGACCAACCTCAGTGTGACACTGGCAGGACTCAACGCCTCAAGGCAGACGTCTGGAGACAACCTGGTCTGCCACAACCACAAGGGGCACATCCTGGCAGGGTCCTGCCTCTACGTCGGGAGTAAGTTAAAGTTCTAGTTTTTGTTTTAAGCTTTGTTTCAAATGTGGAGGTTCATCATTTTATTGAATGAAAAAAAAGGGTTTGAAATGGACTGAGAGATGTTGCATGAATTAATAAAGATTGATTGCATACCATAGAGGTAAGGGGGAGAAGAACAAGCGAGGGAAAACAACAAGTAAAGGGTAGGTTTTTTTAGTGTCCCAACACAGTCAGGTTGTATTTTATGTTTAGTATTCCTGCCTTCAGGCAAGTTAGAGGCCTCCTGTGTGGTCCATTACTCGCACTATCACTCATAGGCCATGGGTCACTTTAGAAAGACACGTGTTTGTACTTCTGTATTTATGAGGACCAGCGTTTACATGATTCATTTCAAACCATTGACTATATTTTTTATTTTTTATTTTTATGTAACCTAACTGTACTTAGGGGACCAAAATAAAATCAATTTAACACTGTTTTATTTAGTCACAGTGAAATTAGTTTCTCATTCGTGGCCTTAAGTTGCTTCCTTGTAAAGACTTTAGTGGAAAGATGGTTAGGCTACAATTTTCATGTTTCAAAGTTTTAGCATGTAGCTTAGCTTAGTTTCACTTTTAGCCTGGAGAAGATTTCCCCTTTGTTTAATCCTTGCTGTCAGTTTCCCTGTAAAAATGTGTTTCTTGTATGGATTAAACAAAGGAGCTATAGCATATTGATTAGCATGCTTTGGAGGTGCTGGTTTGTGGGTTTGGACACAACGAGGCTAGGTATTTCCCCGTTTTTCCAGACTATGTGCAAAGCTATGTTTCTGGTTTCACTACTTCAATTTCATTCATAGTCTTGTTCACATTAGTTGTTAACAAGGCAGATTTTTCTGAACCACTTTAACTCCGGAAATGTAATTGGGGCGCCTCCGGCTCAGTGGTGGAGTCGGTTGTCTCTCAACCAGGTCGGGGGGGTCAGATCCCCAGCTCCTGCAGCTACATGTTCGATGTAGCCAAATTGCTCCCGCTGCTACGTCGGCAGCGTATGAATGGATTAGTTAATACTGATGGACACTTTACATAGCAACCTCTGCCATTAGTGTGTGAATGGGTAGGTGTGACCTGCGGGGTAAAAAGCACTTTGAATAGTCAGCAGACTAGAAAAGTGCAATACACACTCAAGTCCTAAAGTTTACTCGGTACAAGCTAAACCAAGAGGTCTTTTGACATAAGCTGTGATGTTCACAAAGGACTATATGCTTATTATCCTACGGTTTGCCTTTATAAAAGCTTCCACAGAAATAACATCTCTATAATCATCTGATCAAAACTCTGAAACAGGTCTTTGCAAAGTTAGGAAAACATGTCTCTCTCACACCCACAAACCACAGACACACTTTGCTCTCTAACATTTTTTCTTGCAGGTCAAATGAAAAAAAAACAACAACAACAGGCAAGTGATTGTAAAGACTGTGAAAGATGTTAGCGTGAACAATCTTCTTTTTGGATTAAAAAGCTTAGACTATTTAGATAAACATGTGCTTGCTCGATTTAAACACTCCTAAACACACACACATACACACAAACACGCACACACACAAGGAGATGCAGTCAGGATCCTAATCTCTGCGCGACACTGCTGTTGAGCACCTTGTGTTCTGAGAGACGAGGAATGTTGGCAGGGATCCTGAGTCTGACCAAATCAGAGAGCACACACACACACACACACACACACACACACACACACACACACACACACACACACACACACACACACAACACACACACACACACACACACACAGGAAAACACACCAATTAAGAAAAAACAGGCCATTTACTGAGGAACATCACCAGTGGGTGCATTACACTCAGGAGGACAGGGCTGAAGTAATTGCTGGAGGTGACTTTGTAACCCTCAGTTACCCTACTCCCTTCCTCCATCATTTTCTTTTTCTACCATCTCTTCTCTGTATTTCATTCTTCTTTCTCTTACCTAATGTCTCTCCCCAATTTTACCATCTGCCCCTCTTTCTGCCCCAGTGCCGCCAGAAAAGCCGGTCAATCTGACCTGCTGGTCCAGGAACACCAAAGACCTGACTTGCAGCTGGGCTCCAGGAGGAAAGGGAGAGACCAACATTAGCACGCAGTACAGACTCAAGTACAAACTAAGGTATATATATCACCACACACTGCAGCAACATTCAGTTCAGTCACTCACTTCACTACAGAATCCGAAAATGTGCTTTTTCTTAGAGTTACAGAATTAACTTTTGTACCTGATAGAAGTGCCATACACCATTTGCCACCAGCTAACAGCAAATGACCTTGTGTTAATACAGTATGATCCGGTTTTGACTGTAACCAGCCATCGCTATGATGGCCCAGAACTTGGTAGCTTTATCCAAATTAGAAAATCTGCGCTGTCTCGTTTTCGTTGTCACTTTTTTCTTGTGTGTGAAGCTAAGATTGATCAGTCAACGGTACAAACTCTCTCTCTCTCTCTTACTCTCACCTTCTCATTGCTATGGTTACGGGGGACCCTCTCTGTCACCGAAATGTTCTTGCGAGTAGATAAGATCATACTACTCTTTTGTTGAAACATTCGGTTCTCCCATATTAGCTTGTGAAAGCAAGTTGGATGAGGGCTAAACCAATACGTCACCATTTTGAACAACACATTTGTTTTTGGTTGCTGCAGTGTAAACTTCATACCGTATATGCTAACATTTACCTAACTCTCCATAGCATCCAGGAGGGACTTTTGCAGAGTGGGGAATGCTGGGCTAACTCTGTGAAATCTTTAAAAACGTTACACTATGTTACTTTTAAAAGTGATAAACCAGTGTAGGAGCCTGAGCATGGCTTCAGAATAAAGGAGCCAAACAAAGTTTGACATGCTGAAATGTAATGATTGAGGGATTTAGTCAAAAAGTCAGCTGATCACACGTCTGGGTTAACCTTATTTATTCTGAAATAACAGCTTCTAGACATATGTAACTATTCCATGAGAATGTGAAATTAACTAACTACCAAATAAAACCATCCCTGGGGTTAAAATCGGTTTGTTGTTCTACTCGATGTGCTCATTGCCAATGTTCCAACTCCAATTTCATAACATGTTACATGGTAGTTTCATGCCTCAAAAATAACAAGACCTGAGCTGGAAAGAGGACAAAGTATTTTATCTCTTTGGCAGACCATCATCGTAAAAAAAAAAAAAAGAATACGTCCAGCGGTTGCTGGAGGGTGAAAGTGCTTTATTTAGGGAAAAGACACATTTTATTAGAATTACAAAAACGCTTCTTTTTTTTTTGTCTGGGAATGATACATTTTGAAAATGAGTTTCAGATGGGCTGTAAGCGCTACACATTTTTAAATAATTAAATCAGCAGTAACAAAAAAAACAACCAAAAGGGAAACGACTTGACATGCAGTGCCATAGGGTTGCCAACTGCATGGAAATGTCTTACGGCAGTCAGCTTAGTGTAAATAAGGACTAACTAAAACCACTTGTGCCAGATCAAATCTTAACTCGAAACACGTAATGCAATAAATTGGACATCACATGAATTATTCAAGGATTAATATTTTCTGTTCCCCACCAGATGGTACGGTAAGGAGAAGGAGTGTGAGGACTATACTCATTCGCAGCCGTACTCCTGCAGCATCACCCGGGACCTTCATCTCTTCACACCCTACGAGATCTGGGTGGAGGCCTCCAACCAGCTTGGGCAAGCTACCTCTGATGTCATCACTCTCGACATCTTAGACGTGGGTGAGTGTGAGAAGAGGTGAACTTTGACACTCTTTTTTTTTTTAACCAGGCTTCTGTTTTTTTTACAGCTTAGATCTCTGTGTCAATGAAGCCTCGGGGCTATCACGCAGGACAAATGATACAAGCCTTTTAGACTCGTAACCCATTAAAACACAATGCAGAGACATATGGCGAAGACTTGTCAGTCGTAAATCACTGACAGATTTAGTAAATGTACCCTCTTTGCACCTTTATACTCCTTACTTTAAATCAAATACTCCTTTTTACAATAAAGATATTCAACATTCCTGCAGTAAAATGCCTAAAAAAAAACCTGACTTGTTTTTATAAATTATTTGAGCTGTGTACTTCGAACACAGAGGAATCTGAATTTTAATGAAGGTATCAGTGCATTTTATTTGGTCGACCTGTCTTCCTAAGAAACACCAGGTGACATATCACGGAGTGAGAAATGGAATATGGTGAAATGTTTACTTTAGCTGATCCACGCTGGTATTTAAACGTCCTAATGGTGAAAACAGTTTAAAACATCATTTTGTCCCTCATCAGTTTGACTTGACAATGTCATTAAGATACATCTTTTGTTATGTCTTTACCGAGAGACGTCTGGCAGCAACAATTAGTAAAGCCTCATTAAAGTGGTTTCTGGTTAAGAATCACATTTTCAATGCAACAGGAAAAAGAAGAATGAAGCTAATGTAAATAAAAGCTTTTCCCGTACGGGGTCGCGGGGGGGCTGGAGCCGATCCTAGATCTCGTTGGGCGAGAGGCGGGGTTACATCCTGGACACAGGGCTGACATATAGAGACAGACAACCAGCCACACTTACATTCACACCTACAGGCAATTCAGCGTCAACATGTCTTTGGACTTTAGAGAGCATGTCTTTGGACTGTGGGAGGAAGCCGGAGAGGCCCTGTCCGATAGGGATTTGAACAAGAAACCGTCTTACTGTAAAGCAACAACACTAACCACTGCACCAACGTAAAGCCCTCAATGAGTTTTCTCCTGGTTAAATAAAGGTTAAATATAACAAAAATGTGAGCCAGTCAAAGTCATCAATCCAAATCCTCATCTAGCGAATTTGGCTCTTGAACGCAGTTTAGGGATTAATATTTGTTTGTAATATTAGCTGATTCGAAGATAAAGTAAGACATTTAAGGAACGTGCTTCATTCCCCATGAAAACAAGAGTTGGATGAGATCCACATCACTCTCATGTCTCTGCGTTAACTTTGAAGCTTAGCATTAGCTGAACATTGAGACTGTAGGCAGGGGTTAAAAGCAACACAAAACATAAAAGTTTAGCTTCCAGCATCTCACAAGTGTTTTAATTAACATGTTTTTACTTGTTTTATGAAACCATTTAAAAAAACCTAAGCCTTAATAACAACAATTTGTGGTTTTACAGGGAGTTTAGTGCCAGAAAATCTCTCTCAGCATTGAATCATTGAATGTAGCCACGCTAGCTGTTCCCTGCTTCTGTTCTGAATCCTAAATATAAGATTCCTAAAAAAACAATTGTGCATTTATATAGAACTGCATTTCAAATTCTCAAATATGACAAATAGAAATCCTTCTAAATGTAACCATACTACACTGTAAGTCAGCTGAAAACATTCAAACCCCTGCTTATCATCTCACGAGCCCTCACATTATCTGAGAGAGGACAGTCTTGCATCATCTTGTTGATAGCCATGACTAACTCCAACTTTAGCCTCTTGAAAGTTGAATACGATTATCATTCCCCATGCAGGTACTCCTGCAGCTTCCCGCTCGTAAGAGCTGAGCTATGTTTCCTTTTAAAGCTTTGTTCTGGGGTTCCTTGCCTAGCTTAGTGCGGTTTAAGCTAACGGAGCATGAACCAAGACGGATTCTTCTCTTTTCTCATTAGGCTATCCCCTAAAAAAAACACACTCAGTCATACACACACATGCAAACGCACACCTGGACTGGCGTAGGTGTGTGACAAATGGAAACGCCCTCCCTTTTGATGAGCTCATTTTCTCTTTACTCATGCTCACTGGACACACACACACACAAAAACACACACACACACACACAGAAAACACTGGCTAGCTCCTTTTATGTAGCATTGGAATGTTCCTGACTGATCCCCGGACCTAATCCCGTCTCTGAGACGGCTGCAGACCCCCGAGGCCAGAGGAGTTCGAGCTTTGAGGCTTTAAGACTTGGACCTGAAATAATACAACATGATTAGCTTGGAGCTCTTCACCTGGTTGACTCCTGACACGCTCCAAACAAGTGTGTGAGAAATGTGCTGAGAGAAAACCATATAGAGTTTTAGAGGCGAACATGTCACGAGCGAGGAAACAAGCTTCCATCAAACTGTAATCCTTTTCCGTACCCTAATGTATGCACACACACACACACACACGTACTCACACCTGTTTACACACCCTGAGGGCAGGGCAGGGCCTGGTAACAGTATAGAAACACACAGCCAGGCGAAGTGTAGGCGGTTTCTGGACTCGTGTGTATTCGTTTTGTTTCGCTCAGGTTGCCCTATCCATTCTTAAGCAGTTTCCACAACAGTGGCGGGTCATAAAACACAGCAACCACACCTCGCGTCGAGCTGCCGTGAGTCACGTCTACGGTCATGTCTAATCAGTTATGAAGGCGAGGCGGAAACACCTACAGTTTTCTCTGCATTCCACAGTTACAGGGGGAACCCTCTAAACCAGGAGACTAGAGGAAACTTGAATTAGTGTCTCACTGAGATGATGATGTGATGACGAATGACACAAACATATGTTAAGCATGATTCATGTGTGATTTGTCATGTTTCGTTGACTTTAATGTATATGTTGTAAAGGAACAGTCCAAACAAAAACTGCTACTTCAACATTTTGCAATTCTTACCAGGGCTGTCAGCATTAACTAGTTCATCGATTATTAAGGTCTGAAATGAATGCATTAATATTTTTTAATAGCGAGATTAAACGCATGATATTTTGTCCCTTTTGTCACTCCGTGGATAAGCCTCCGCAGTGTCTCCCTGTAGTCGCAGTGATGGAAAAGAACACTGCTGCATCTTTGAAAGTCTCAATTCACTTTGTAAAAAAAACTCTCAGCCAGCTCTGCTGACGAGTCAAAAGTGATATCCACCTTATGACATCAAACTGTTCACTTTTTTTTTACTGTTTCTTTGAGCTGTTTTCATTCAGATTTGGATCCATAACGAGTTCCTTTTTCGGTGGTTAAGTTAATGTCCTAACCTTCGATCTACCAGAAGGTCCTTGCTTATTTTAAAACAAGTAATAACGCCAACAGCAGGTAAAGTACTCTCAGCTTAAGACAGTACGAACATTTAAAATAAGAGTTTTAATTTTTAAATGTGAAATAATTTAATTTCAAACATTCAGGACAAAAAAGCGATTCGTCACGATGAACTATTTAAATGTAGCGATTAATCCCGATTAAAAAATGTAATCATTTGACAGACAGCCCTAATTCCATCAGTCTAGTGAAGGCAATTGTGGCCTTTTTTTCCCCATATTGTTCACATCATTTAATCATCTTGTTATATTAGAATATCATGAGCTCTCTTGAAAACTACAATTTCTAGAAATAAGAAAAACTTGATCAAATACCTTGATATCATAATTTAACAATGTAACAGAGAATACCTTTATGACATTCATTTATATTTATATATGAGCAGGTTTTTTGACAAAACGTGTTATCATGCTTTAGATAGTCGTTCCAGTAAAACAGGACAAATCAATTTGATATATAACTCATATCCTTACTTAAACTTTACTATCTCATCTTCCAATGGCTACAATTGTGTCCTCCTTCTATTCTTTGGGACTGTAAACAGTTTATTGACTCATTTATTTATCTATGTTTGAACTTAAATGAAGTGCTGAAGTTTATGAAGTATTCTGTTGTACGGAGAGTCCTTCTCTTAGGCTTATAGTAAAAGCATCCACAAATCACTGAGACGCCCCACAAGTCAAAATCTGAAAATCACTGGCTGCCTCTTGTAAAGCTTAATTGCTGTGAGCGCTGGAATTTCGGAAAACATGTCCGAAATTCAATCAGTTCTTTTCCTGAGTGTTGTTACTGAAATGATTCATGTTTTAACGGAATCCTTAAAAAGGCTTTTTTTATGCCTTAATTTAGAGATAGGACAGTGGATAGAGTCAGAAATTAGGGAGAGAAAGACATGCAGGAAAGGAGCCACAGGTCAAAAATCGTACCAGGGACGTCCGCTTGGAGGATTATAGCCTCCATACATGGGGCACGCACACTAACCACTAGGCTATTGATGCCCCTCTCAGAAAGATGAGAGAAGTGGTAAAGGAAGGGGGACAAAAACACCATGAGAAAACAACTTTATGACCTTCAGATAACACACAAGTTATCCAAAGCTGGTCTCAGCTTTGTTATCTTACTTTTTAACTTGATAAAGCCATGGGTTTTTTTATCCTGTGCAGTTTGTAAAGTAAACACATGCAGGTGCATCAATTATTTTATCAACTGGAGCACTTTGACACTGTTTTGTTTTTTTATTGAATTGCATATTTTCTGAACGAGTCATTAATTAGGACATCTATTCTCTTCATTGTAATAGGTTTTTTTGCTATGAGCTATGACTTTAATTTCCTTAAATTTTTCCCTTACTTTTATTTTGAAAATAACTATATTCTTGGGCGTATGTTAGTGCATACCACCATCTTCAACTTTTCCCTCCTCTGAATCGTTCTCATTGATGTCCTTCCCCTGGGTCGTCTAGTTTGTTTACTTGTAAAGGATGACATTATGAGAATAAACTCATGTTGAGGCTTCATGATTTAAAAAAAAAAACACACAGAAGAAAGAGAAGAGAGTTAAAATAATGGTCTGTCACCATATGTTTGTTTGTCGAAAAACATAATCGTTATCAGATGAAAAAGCCTCTTCAGGCTCACACAAGACAACTCTTTGGAAAGCTCTCAGGACCAAAAAAAAACCCTCCACTAACACACAACAAGCCTTCAATGTGCTCCTACACATTAAGACATCACTCCTACTGCTTTAAATTGGAATTGAATGGATTGCTTGACCCTGCAAATATAACCCTGAGATGAAGAAAGAAGCCCCTAAGCTATGGAGCTTTGGACGAAAATGGTAATCAAGGCCATCTGTCCACCAGAAGTGTATCATTCAGTTCTTTGGATAGAAATAAACTTGTAAATGAATGTCAATTTAAAAAACAACAACCATGTGTCCCCCTCATGAATTCTCAGTTTGTATATTTCTTGCACTGATTATGACATTACAGTCAACATACAGCCCCCCCCACCCCTCAAAAACAAGCTTCAACTCCTTTAAGATTTATCAGTGAGTGGGTTTACATGGACTTGAGTATCCTGGTTATGAGCCTTACCCCTGTTTTGGTCATATTCGGGATATGGCGTTTACATGCACACATTTATTAGCGAACGACAAAACTCGACACTCCAGAAATAAGACGCTCTCGTTGCCGCCACCATGTGTTTTGCTGTCACTTGGCCGAGGCCGCGCCTGCGCAGTTAGTCGGCAGCTGTCCGGCGTTAAGGCGTGCCACGGTATCCCGTTTTCTTTCGAAGTTCTCCAGCTAGCAAAATTGGGTTTCTCTAAACCAGGATAAGTGACTATCCCGTTTTCTGAAATTGGGATATGGTGTTTACATACACAACACAAAAACGGAATCCTTAAAAATCCTGATCAACACCTGGATACTCAAATCCATGTAAACGTACTCACTCATGTCAAAGACATTTATAAATCCTTAATGCTACACTAATCCTTTTTTATTCAACGACTGTATTTAACAACGACTTGTTAAATATGTGCTCTAATTACCCTCAGCTTTACAGAGCGTTTTAGTGTCTTTCAGCTTATTGTTCACTCTCACAGCTCCTATTAACCTTACTCTAAGCAGCAGACAGGAGCTGTTGTTAATGTAAAGGTTTTGATTTAAAAAACCCCCAAAAAAAACAGGCAGGCAGGCAGGCAGAGTAATTGAGTAGCTGGGGAGCATAGTGGAGTGTTTAGAAGAAGTAGGAGATGTTGTCCTCAGGGGTTGGAAGACACCGAAAGATAGTTATCAGACAAGTGTCTTGACTTCGAATGCATGGTTAAAGTTTCTCTGTGGGTAAAAGAAGCAGCGTCGAATGTTGTTAATGTGTTCATTTTGTGGTTTAACGTGGGGTTTTATTTAGCTATCATTTACACCACGAATAAAGGCTTACATATCAGGTGAAGTTTAAGAGTCCATGTGTTCTTACACGATATTATTGTTACAGAGTTTTTATATTTTTCTAGCATGTTGAAAGTGGAAAGTCTAAGTCTCAAACATTATGCAAAAACTGGAAATAGAACTTATAGAACACACTCCTAAAGACTTTATGGACAACTCACAAAAATAATCATCAGAATAATTGTGTCCCCTGATCAGCATTCAGCATTCAGTTAGTATTATTGTAACGTCAGAGACTATTACGGTTACCTGTTTAGATCCCTCCTGGGACTGACTTGTTGAAGGTGGATTTAACTGGATAAGGGCTGCATTCAGTTTTTATTTCATAAATCCTTTTCTCTACATTTTTCACAATTTTTCAGAGACCAGGACGATGTACACATGTCTCAAATCAAAAGATATTTGGTTTAGTATCACTAATGACCAAGAAAACTAGTTAATATTCATATTTGGTAAGGGAGAAATATTTCAATTTGGTGGTATTTTGTATTTTTCAGCTCTTAATTTCTTCCTACTTAAAGACCCTTTCCATCTCCTCTCCCTCCAGTGACCACAGACCCTCCAGCAGGTGTGGCAGTTAGTCGCGTCGGGCTGTTAGAGGACCAGCTGAGTGTTCGCTGGGAGGCCCCGCCTGCTCTCAAAGATTTCCTGTTTCAGGCCAAATACCAGATCCGCTACAGACTGGAGGACAGCCAAGATTGGAAGGTAAAGGACAAGGACACACATAGTTGTGAGGACATAAATCTCTTCTCTTTGTCTCTCACAAACGCGCCGATAAAAAGCACTGTTCCAGCTGTTTCTCATCGTAATGCTGTGATCTCCTCTAATCTACTCTGATTGAGGCCTCCTCTGCCAGATGAGTTAATAGCTGGGCTGTTCAAAAAACTTTCATCAGTCATGAATCTACAAGTACGGTTTTGATCAGGAGAAAAACACAGGCCAGAGCCACTGTGTATACTTCGGCTCTAGCTTTTAATGAATGAAAAATACAGTGTGAAACCTTTAGCTGTGCAGATGGCGCTTCCCAGAATTCATTCGAGTCCTCTGGGTACGGGTGAAGATTCTCCAGTAATTAAGGGGGAATTACACCGATATAATATAAGCAAGTCTTTGCTCGCAAAGTGGAAAAAAGAAAAAGCGGGGAGTGGAGCGAGGTGGTGGACGGATGAGACTTAAATCCGAGTGGCTTTAAGAGTTTGGTGGTGAAAACAAAAATGCCGTTTCCCTCTGAAGCGGCCCTAATCATGAGGTCATGCTGAGGAATGGAGGGATACATCTCTGCTGTTAATGTCTTCAATATGGCTGCAAAGACACTCCGAGATTTGGCTTCCTCGTGTCACATCATTAGCCCTCTGATGCCTGTAATTTCCATGTT
Source organism: Tautogolabrus adspersus (assembly GCA_020745685.1). Classification (NCBI taxonomy): domain Eukaryota; kingdom Metazoa; phylum Chordata; class Actinopteri; order Labriformes; family Labridae; genus Tautogolabrus; species Tautogolabrus adspersus. The sequence continues at coordinate 9,639,972 of CM036552.1, forward strand.
CTGTTTTCTGTTTTAGTCCTTCTTAATAAGTGTTTACAGACCGAATGCCAGAGAGAAAGTGGAGCCTATTAGACAACATTATTAGCTGCAGTTTCTCTCTCTATTTTCCTGTCTTTATTTTTTGCCGCCTGTGTGTTTGAGTACCTGCGCACGCTCCTGTGTTCATTTCTCTGTGTATCCAGCTTTGTAATAAGTAATAAAGAGCAGATTTTTACCCAGCAGGCACCATTTCATGAAAATATTTTTATAAACATGCTGATCAGGAGCCACTAAACAATGTGGTGTGCATGCGATGTTTAGGTCTGTACATGGTTTGCGGTTCTGTTGATCCTGCCCTGTGTTTAAGTCTTTGCCCATTGGTATTTAATACTGCGGTCAGACCTCCAGCGCTCAAATCCTCCGTGTTTGTGTCTCTTTTTTTCACCTAGGTGATGGATGACGTGGGGAATCAAACATCGTGTAGACTGGCTGGACTGAGACCTGGAACAGTATATTTTGTCCAGGTATGTTATAGTGTATGTCTGTTTTAGTTCATGTAAAAAAAAAACATTTGATATGGTCGGTGTTCACGACTTTTTCTATTTTCTTCAGGTTCGCTGTAACCCTGTGGGCATCTACGGCTCTCGTAAAGCCGGGATCTGGAGCCAGTGGAGCCATCCTACTGCTGCTTCCACACCACACAGCGGTGAGAACACACACTTACACGCACATTGAATCTTCTTACAAAGGTTGTTTATTCTTTTTGGGGGCATTTTGGTCAATTTTAAAGGAGCAAAGTTGCCTCTAAAAGTTGTTACAGATTTTGGTTCACCACATTAAAGCAGCAGGTTTGAAGTAGAATGAAACACACACACACACACAATGAGATTATTTGAAATAGTGGGGTCCCCTCTTCAAACAGGGGAACAACAAAGGCGGATTTCAGATTTGTGTAATGATATTAGTGACCAGAGAAGGATTAAAAATATGTGTCAAAGTTGGAGCAACAAAATCTGTAGCTAACTTTAAAAAAGTAACTTTCCCGTCTATCAGGGCTGCTTATTTTGTTGCATCCAAGAGCCTGAAGGCTTTGTGTACTCTTACTAGAAGTGAAATTGGAATACACAGTGAGAAAAAGAACAGTGAGTGGGATTAAGAGACTCAAATAGAATATCTGAAGCTATGAAATGTTGATGAAAACAACCAAGCATTTTGTTCTTGTCAGAGATTTTTTTTAGAATCCTTGACAATTCATGGAGGAAGCTCTTAACCGTTATTATTTTCAGATAAGGAATTGACAGTCATCCAATATTTTGATGGATTATTTAGATTTTCTGAGGTTTGTGAAAGGAAGTGATCGGCTTGAGCTTTTCTGACTTTGACTCTGCAAGTATGCACACTTGCCTGAAGACTAGCCAGTCAGAGTTCTGGTTAGTTTTTCTGGCTTTCTGCCAAGTCCCGCTCATACAGAAATAAAGAAGACATTAAATTATTCCAGTTGTCAGATATCCTTACATTAAAAAATGTACAACCAGGAACAAAGAAGTAGCCTACAACATTATAACATTCCAGCTTTCCACCTTGGAGCGTGTTGTCAGTGAAAATGGCCACCATGTGAATATGGGCAATTACACAAGAATCTTTGTATTGCGCTATTTTTTGTCCCTTGGTTGATGAGATTTTGTCAAGAAATGGGATAGAGGTTGAATGCAGGGGGGGGGGGGGGGGTCAAGAGTTTGCTGAGCAATCACAACAAGTGGGAATGACGGACACAGCTAGGGGAAAAAATGTAGGTAGAAAACAATGAATTTTCCTTGAATGGTTTCCCAGAAGCTTCTATGAAAGCCAGCAATTTTTGGATATGTCCTCGACAGATCAAATTGAGGTCAGGGGGTAGTACTGCCGGAACATTTCATGGCTCAAAGTGTATCTAATACTGGCATAGACATAGAACAAATTCAATGTCTAAGAGTGTATTTTTCAAAACTTATTTCACTCCTTTCCGTCTGTTTTTATTTTCTCCTATTACTCTACGTACGTATGTGTGCTCTGCTGTGATTGAATGTAACTCCTGACATCAGCGTGTGTTTTTGCTAAAGAACACAAAGGACTGACTCCAGCCTAATTCTCTCTTTCTGTCTGTTTCTCCTTCTTTCCTGCAGAGCGGTTGATGTCGGGCTCGTGTGACTCGAAGTCGAGCGGGGACTCAAACTCCACCCTGCGCAGGGAGCTGAAGCAGTTCTTCGGCTGGGTGCGGAAACACGCCTACGGCTGCAGCAGCATGTCCATGAAGTTGTACGACCAGTGGAGAGTGCTGATGCAGAAGTCGCATAAAGCTCGCAACCAGGTAGGTAAGCATCACTAAGCAGGGACTCGCATATCTACAGTGTGCAGACATCAGGCTGCACAAAGTAAACACACTTAAAAAAAAATCTGTCCTGCAAATGCTTATTTGTAACAGAGTTGTCTTTTATTTTTATACAGGTTCTTCAAGGGGATAAATCCTAGCACAGGCTGACTTAACAGAAAAGAAGACAAGAAAAGGACTGAGTGTGTGTGTAATTTTGTCTGTGTGTGTATAAGAAGAGAGATTGTTTTCTTATACGGGAATTATAAGACATTTTGCTCTGGACATTTTGCGCAAATACCAGCTGTGGATACGAGAGGACATCCAAGGAGGAACTGTGGGATTTTTCTTCTTTTATGCGTCTTTTCCTGTCGACATGAGAACTGCTTTTGGTCTAAAAAGGTGCAGCAGAGAGAATGATGGACTCACCACAGATATCCTGGTATAATTTTTTAAAGAAAAAGAAAAAGAGACAACAAAGACCACTCAGATTTGTCAAAGGATGCCATTGCATGATTAAAGACTTTTTTTTTTTCTTCCCATATTTGCTCTAAACCTGCACAAAAAAAGATGAGAACACACTTGGAAGCGTTGTCCAAGCCTCTGAAAGTATTCAGGGATCTTTTATTTGATTTCTCCCGTGGATCCAAAGCACCATCTAGTGGGCGTCGAGCATCCAAGGACATTCCTAACCCAAAGCGTTCACTGTTGTTCTATGTAAAGAGAAAAAAATGACAAACCATCGCCCAGTATTTCTAATTCATGCTTTGTAGTAAGAGTGGGAAGTGTGCCAAACTGGTTCAGCCAGTGTTCATGTGTTTCTGAGTGACAGTATGTGACTGACACGTTGGTGTGTGCGTGTGCGTGTGCGTGTGCGTGTGTGTGTGTGTGTGTGTGTGAGTGAGTGAGTGTAGACGTTTCACTGTCTTTATTTTTGTACTGAATTGTACCAGCATATTTAAAACTGTATAAAGTTATGTTTTATTTCCTAAGTTATGTTTAGTTAGTAAAGACATATTAATGACTGAAGTTGTTAATGATCTTTAACGTTGTAAAAAAAAAAAAAAGACCGACAAACAAACAGTTTGGAAACGAGCTGTGTGAAAGTCCGATACATGATAAACAGACCTCTTTTTCCTCATATGTGGACAGTACATTTCTTTATCTGCTACACCTAAAACATCTTCCTACTTGACCTATACCTGTTGTAGTGTATTGGTAACAAAAACACAATACATCAACCAATTAACAAATAGCATTAATGAAACTGGCTTGGACTGCTAAGGTTAACTAGAGCAGTTGGAGTCAAGCGCGCTTCATTTTGCAAACTTTGAAGTAAGTCAGGGTGATCAAATGGGATCTTGTACATCCCATATTAATTTAGTTAGAGTGACAGTTGTGTTTAAGAATATAGCTACATGTCTCAAACAGGCAAGTGTAACTGTTCAATTATTGGTGTGACTTTAAAAATGTCATTGGCAGCACATGGTTGCTATTCGTTAAGGCCAACTGTCCAAATAAAACCATCAGAGGAAAACAAAAAAAAATGGCCTCTCTTTATGGATGTGGAATGTAGAGCAGTATAAATGATAACTACTCACATAACTATTTCCATTTAAGTAAACTCAAGAGTACATGAACCTACGGAAGTTATCCTCCACAAGTGATTTACCAGCAAACAGAAGAAAAACAGCAGAAATGTTCTTTGCCGTTTCTGATGCATATTGTCTTTGATGGTTTGTTTTGCTGTTGGAAGACAACTCCTGGCATGTTGTTATTGTTATCTTACTAAATTTGCAAAAGCTACTTTGGCAGGCATCTTTTAGAGATCTTGCACTGATCTTGGAAGTATTTTTCCCTGACTAACAAAAAGCAGGCCATGTTTTAATTCTCAGCAGTCCACGGTTTCATTACAGCTACCCTGAGCTTGTCCGATGACCACTTTCAACAGAAGAGCCGTGTAAGTCCTTTCATATTTAATGGCTTTTGTACGGGGATGCTATTAGTTACAGCATACGTACTGTAGTTCAGTTGTAGTAACACAATGCCTCGGAATAGGGTGACTAATGAATCACATTATGTGATTATAGTTGCCTTGCTCTGGGACTTAAACAGAGCTTAATCTTTATGTTCAATTATCTTTGAACAGCCATCAAATGACAAGACATCACAGAGAAACAATGAGTGGACATCCTCTTGTTAGCCCGGACAGTGTCGACCTTTTGTCCTCCGGGGACCTAAGGGAAAAGAAGGTGGAGAACAGGTCGGGGCGTACCCGAGGCCTCGGTCAAGATAGGGTTTCTTCACCTCCCTGGTCATGTATTATTTAGCCTAGGAGGCCGAGGATGATCTGGAGAGAGTCACACATAAGTCACAGAGGTTTCGAAGAGGAAGAGAAGCAAAGGCTGGCAGAGAATGCAGGAGGTGGTGAAGAAACGGCCGATCATATCCGCAAGAGAAAGAGGTCAGTTGTGGAAGTCTGTGTGTGTGTGTGTGTGTGTATCCACATGGACTGTGTTAAAGCTTAACTGTTTTTTCCTATGACTTCTTTCACAGCATTATACAGCCATTGCTCCACACTTGTTTGAGATTTCCACTTTGTTTAGAATCCATTCCCAAACAAGCAGAGGAAGAACGTTAAAATGCATAACCATAGAAAATTAGTCAAAGAGCTCCATATGGAAATCATCAGAGACAATACCCCCCACCCCCCCCCCCCCCCCCACACACACACTCCAAGCCAAAGAGCAGGGGGGTGGTGGTGCTATATACAGCTACTCAAAGCTGGCCCTGTTGCATCATGTCTATCTTCCTTCTCCTCTCCTCCTCCTCCTGTGGTCAGGCCCGGGCCCTGGACGCTACGCTCTGCCCCCTACAGTCGGATACATCAACCATGACTTCACCAAGCCCAGCAGCCCGGCTTACTCCTTTCACAGTCGGCTGAGCAGCGCCAGTGAGTTGTTATGTATTAAGATGCCAATCTGTGTTGTGTTGGATCATTGTAAATGGATCATTAATGTTGTTGTTGTTTTCTTACTTTTTATGACAACCTTTTTTATTTTTACGTACCAATCTTTCCTTAAACATTAAATGTATCTGAACTAGACCATTGGCCAATTTCAATTTGCCTATGATGCTTGTGTTATTACTATTTTCTTTTAAATACATGTAATCATTATTAAACAGCTTTAGGCTATCCTACTAGGTCTTTATGGATGTGATAAATTTAGGGCCCAGGCATGGAAAGTGATGCGAGGCCTCGAGGAATTTCTTTCTTTGTCCAAATCAGTTGCATATAAAGCAACAGCAGAAGTGGCATAACATGTGATAACTTGTGAACCTTGTGAAATGTGAATTTGACTTTGATAAAGACTGTCTAAATACCCGCCCTTGCAGTACATCGAATCTAAACTTTTGAAAATTGGTATACAGATAAGTCATGCCAAGGCCTACAATCCATATCGACAATTTGGACTTTATTGTAAAATGATTTTTTTTTTTGCCATTTCCAGAGGTAACGGACTCCTCCATAGAGGCTTCATTTGATGCAGCTCAAAGCATTTTTAAGGCACCTTCTATACTCTTTAAGTGTCGCCATGGCAGGCCCTCAAATGTGCATGACACCACTAAACAAGAAGTGGTCAGTAACTCCTCTGTGCATGCTCCTTTTTTTACCTAAACATGTTATGTCACACTGTTGTTAATGTATATCAGTAGACATAAGTTACGATATTTAGTCATACACATAGCACCACCTAGTGGCAACGAGAAATGTCATGTATAACACTTGGTCAGAGCAGGAAATCTAAATTAAATATTTTTTCAAAATAGCCTTAAGACCTTGATAATGCTTGACTGCAAAGTGTGTGTTTCCATAGAAAGGCATGTTCTGGCTTGCCAAACTTCAATGTCTATGCCCTGAAACAGAAAGTCGTTTTTACTCTCATGTGCAAAGTATCTTCTGCCCCAAATTTCGGAAAATCCCAAAGGTGTCGTCTGAAAAATGTTTAAAATTCTGGCAAGTTTCTCAAGATTTCCTTTGAAATTCTCAGAAGAAATGGGTTAAAAGTCCTACTGGAAAAATACCTAAAGTTACCAAAAAGTCCCAGTGAACATTCTCATGTTAACTCCCAAAAGTTCCTGAAAATTCCTGTGTAAAGTTTCCTCAAATTCCCTCTGAATTGAACAGTTTCCAAATACCCTATATGTTTCTGAAAAATCCCGGTGAAAATGTCTACACCTATTAAGCAGAAGTAGCAAGTGGTGGCCATTGGTCGCAGTCATTAGTGATTGAAGTTACTGTTGACATTATGCTGTTATAATAATATAATACAATATAGTTTAACTGTGTGGCCAACTGCTATATAGATATCGGATAAGATAAGATAAGATAAGATAATCCTTTATTCATCTCACGAACGGAGAAATTTACAGTGTTACAGCAGCAAAGCAGGATAGTCAACAGAAGAAAAAGCACACAGTGCAAAAATAAGTTAAATAAAAAATATTAAAAAAAAGAGTGTAAAAAATATACATCAAAAAAGTTATAAAGAAAGCCAGTAACAGTCTGTATAAACAAAATACTATCATGCACACAGTGCATATGAGGATGAACATGTTATTGCATGTTACATGTTATGAGGATGAACATGATATCACAAAAATAACTTACATCCTAGGCAGTATGCCATACCATATGGGTATTGGAATGGGAACACCTTTAAATGTATGAGATCGTAAGGTGTCTTGGTTAATTATTTGTGTGTTGTGTTTTCTCTAGTGGTCTCAGTGGACTCCAGCCCAGGACCTAGGTACCACATTGATGCCAAGGTCACCCGTTTTGGGAAGATGGAAACACCCTCATACTCCATTCTGGGCAGAGGAAGGCGCACCGGAAAAAAAGGTGAAAAAAAAAGGTTTATTTATTCTGACAAACCTTCTTTGTCAGATACTTTAGTGTGTATTTGAAAGGTATCATCTTTTACATGTTAGTAAGCAGAGAAACCTCTAGTAAAGATAATAAAGAAAACTGCCTCTCAGATCAATTTCTGTTGGCAGGTGAGGTTTTCCAGACTCCTGGGCCGGGGGCCTACAGCCCAGAGAAAGCTCCACCTGTCAATGCTCACCACAGACCACCATCCTACACCATCGGCAGCCGCAGCAGATACCGCTCTGTGGATGCTGTGCCAGCACCAAACAGGTGAAGACAGTCTAAGTTTCGGTCCAGAATGGTCTGTATTTGTTTTGAGCAGAGAAGGTAGGCAGTTCTAAAGCCCCCCAACACGGCCCTTTTGGACACCCCTAAGTTTGCCAGGCAAATGGCAAACCAACAGGTGTTGCAGCGATAGAAGCGCAATCTGGTTCAGATAAAAAACTGATTCTACCCAACCTAAAAAGCCTCCGCATTTTTTCGAAATAAGCTCCACAACTAGAAACGTGGTCAAACTAGGATAAATATTGGAGATGCTTTTGAAAAATTGAGAGAGGTTATAATGTAGATAGGTTTCAAGACATTTCTACCTGTGTGTACATCAACTCTAAGGAGGAGGGGGCGGGGGGAGACATCTCTCTCAAGTGTTTTAAATTTGGACTGCAGTACCCATTTTAAACTTGATGCCTAAATTAATAGTAGAATCAAACATGTTTACGGTCAGTTACAAATGGTTTTGGGCTTTATAGGTCATGACAACTCTTAAGTCAGAGTTTGTATACATTTCCGCTATTTAGATAATGACTGTTATGGCTTAGCTGCTTTGAGTGACAGGTGGTTGGTGCTAGCTGTGCGCTAGGAGACACCTCAGCTAATCCAGTCACTGAATTTGAATTTTTGATACCGCTGCACTCATCCAAACGTGGTCACATCTGTCCCCTTTTAAATTTGGATTACTACAACCAAATTGTTGAACCCACAGTGGCTACAACTTTTTCTTGAATACAGTCTACGTGGCTGATAATTACCATTAGTGCTAGTTTTGCTGTAGAGTGAAAATCTGAAATAAGACGTCCATAAACCTTCTCTACATGCATGTATTGTTCTCTTTCCTCCAGATACAGTCTTCCTAACCTGCTGGGCTGTCAGGTTCCCCATAAACCATCCAGCGCCAGCTTTAGCTTCTCAAGCCGCAGGAAGATTGGAGCTCCATCAGAGGACCTCTCTATGAGCCCTGGACCAGCGAAATACAACAGTATTCATCCAGATGTCTACCACCAGCGTCAGCCCTCCTTCTCCATGCAGAGCCGGACAAAAAGGCCAAATAATGCGTCTGCTATTCCCGGGCCCGGCACCTACAGCCCAGAAAAATCTTATGTGCACCTCCCTAAACCTCCGTCCTGCACAATGGGTGTCAGACATTCTGAGTTTGTCACGCCACTTGTGGTGAACGTAGTGGACTGAAAGGACATACCAGTTCACTACAAATGCTTTATATTATTTATTTAATTTTTCATACAAATGTGGAGCAGACACAAAATGATGAAAACAATGTAAAATTCACTTGACTTATTTTCACAATGTCTCACAATACGTTAACATTATCAACTGCACTGACAGAATTACAATAAATACTTAAATAATAAAATGTGTGTCCTCTTCATAAATAAAACAAGATATAAATAGCTACAGCTTGCATTGACCATGTAGTTCAAACAACAAATGTTGTAAACAAACAGGAAGTGTGAGGGACACTCTACAGATTCCCTCATGATATGGTGATGTTTACAGGTGAGCTCCAGTCGCTACACTCCCCAAGATCCAGCAGCTCCTTCGCACACACCTGGAAAAAGTAAGGCCTTCCTGGTGTCAGCCCCTTCAGTTCAGCCTTGGTGCTCTCAAATGGACCTAGCTGGAGGGGTAAATGAACAATATTCAACCACTGGGGTTTCAAAACACACTCTTGAAATGAATTGGGATGATCGGATTGAAAATGAATAGGTTGACTTTTTTGAGAAATAATGTTATTCACTTTCTGGCCATGGGGTTGGAATCACAGCCAACAAGTGGTTAGCTTAGCAAAATAGACTGACTACAGAGTACAGTAACAGATAGCTTGAGTCTGTTATGATGTGAATGATCTCTCTAGAAGCACCTAAAGCTCATTAATATAAAGCCAGTAAATGTTGGATGCTGAATTAATCCTTTAACAATTGAGTGTAGTGTATAGTTTATATGAAGAGACAAACTGCTTTCTAAATTTGTTTCTAAATCAATGGAAAAGAAGTAAAACATATATATACACTGCAGAGTATAGTTAAATAGAGAAGATATTTTACAAAAGTTGGGACATACAGAAAATGTTTTGTGGTAGTCAAAAGGGTTTCAGTAACTCTGAACTTCCACATACGTGGTATCTGTGTACATTTTCCCTCGCTGTTGTTTCTACACCTTTCAAGTAGTGTGTCTGTGTGTGTGTGTGTGTGTGTGTGTGTGTGTGTGTGTGTGTGTGTGTGTGTGTGTGTGTGTGTGTGCGTGTGTGCGTGTGCGTGTGTGTGTGTGTGTCTGTGTGTCTGTGTGTTTGTGTGTTTTAGCAAAAAAAAAACTCTTACATTGACAGACTTTGGGGTGCCCCTCTTTACCCACTGGTACAGGATCTGGTATTTTAGGGGGAAGATGTCCATGTTGGTCCAAGTAGGGGGAGGAGACCACTCCACTAGCAGGTTTCTGTTATTATGAGGGGAAACCCGGACTTGCACAGGAGGATCTGGTTTCACTGCGCAGAGCAAGAAAAAGACAGATTAAAAGAGACATTTTAATCCAAACAAAATTGTCTCTCTTTCTTCATATCAAATATAATTGGTCTGTGTCACATCCTCTTTATTTTTAGACTGTGTTATTTAAAATCTCTCACCTATATCCTCCAACATGAAACTTGCCAGATGGGAGCTGCTGGCGTCTGAATAAACCGCTGTGACATTGATGATATAGTCCGTGAGAAGCTTCAGGTTTGGCAGGTGGCAGTGCCAGAACTAGAAGAAAAATGATAATATGGGATGCTTGGTAATGTTTGTCATTGGTGTCATTGTTGTTTAACCAATATTCATTGCAGTTTAATTAGATTTTACAAAAAAGTAACATTAACAGAAATGATTTCCAATAAAGCCGAAATTAGCCTCAGAGGAATCCTTAATAGTTAATGCATTAATGAATTCTTAAACACAGACACAAAGCCATTTGTCTTTCTTTTTCTAAGTCTATCACAAACCTCAGTCTCAAGAGACAAACATGAAACTGTTAAGTCATCTGGTACAGCGAAGACAAGGCATGTGAGGTGGGGTTTTCCAAAAATCAGCCGTAGTTTAATAAGTTTCATTTATACAGTAAAACACAAATTATCATAATACATTCCACTACAATCATTACTGAGGTTTGTTTGGTTTCTGTTTTGTCTTAAAAAAAACAGAAAGAGCGTGAGTTTTGGAAAACAGTCCAAACTGTCTGTGACAAAGGAATATAAATCTTACCTGTTGAGACGATGAAGCTGATGTCTGAGCAGAGAACGGAGAGCCAGGTTGGATGAGATGGCACTGCTGGGTTGACGCATGTCTGTGTCTCTCACTGGCAAACACATTTACACACACACACACACACATTAATGAATAAGCTCACAATGACACTTTTTTCTTGAAATAAAAGACGTCAGTGTACTTCAGTCACACAGGTCACAGTAAAGAGAGGGGACACTGGTTTTACCTGTAGGTGGCAACATAGTGTAATGGTGGGAATTGAGAGGGTTCAGGCCAGGAACAGAGAGTAACATTTGGATAGCTGGCACACCAGCATTGCACTTGGGGAGTGGAGGGAGGATCTATAGGGAGAAATGACACTTTGTTACATCCTGTGCAACATGAGCAGAAATATTTGTGCTTTATTTTCCTTTTTTTTGTTGTTTGCTTCTCACATTAAATTTATAACTGTGTAGCCAACTGGTTTATATATAGCCGATAACTTACACTACATCTTAGGCAGCATGCCTAGAATGCCTAACCATAGGGTATGCTTAGGTAAAATGTAAAAAAATTGCATAATGCAAAGAGCATCTACAGCTGATACTTAATCAAATCATCATTATCTTCTTATAGGACACTTTTGAATTTTTTTTCTGTTTTTGGTCGCTTTCAGCAAAAAAAACTATAAACACATTTTCACTCAGATTGGTACTTACTCCCTGATGTTGTAGTAACTCTCAGCAGGTCCACTGCTTGGCCTCCGAGAACACACATGAGGAGAGTCACAGTGGCGCACACACCACCGACCATCGCAGCCATCAGTGATTCAAGAAGGAGAAACTGATACTTCAGTTAAGTCTGTCTTTTTTTTTTAAATACTGCAGGCACGCGTGCAAAATGTCTTCTATTCTTCTGTTGTTCTTTGTTCTGTTTTTTTCTCTGCAGCTGTCTGCTTCTTATAGCATGTCAAAGTTCAGAGATAACAAGCCAGGTTACACTCCGCTGATGACTCCTCTCGCTGTCTGTGTGTGTGAGTGTTGAAGAAGCGGCTGATCGTCACTTTAAAAGCAGCTGTGGTTGTAGTGAAAGAGGAACAGCAAAAGTGAGTAGGAAACCCTAGCCTTCTTGAGAAAGAACCTCTCCGGGGTTATGTCTCTGCTGATGAGTCAAGTTTCCTTATGTCACAAAAAAAAAACATGAATCAGATTTTATAGTTTCTTTAATGCACGTCTTAATACATTTACAAGTATAATAATCATGTACAAATAACCTTCATGGCACATACAGTCGGTTACAAGCATTAAAAAACTTAACCAGAGTGCAAAACAGCTGGAAAGTGGTGAGCGGACATGAGAGTACATGTCTGCCTGCACCTGTATGTGCTCTCAGGTACTCTCCTATGCTCTTTGAATGCTCTAGATTGCCCTCTAGTGTGCAAAAGATAAAAAATAAAAATAGCAGCTGCAATATATTGCATTCACAATCCATATCTGTCTATTGTGTCCAGTTACGTGGGATCTGCACGGTCTCAGTCGGACCCATCAGACCTTCTCTTGATTGTCTCTGTGAGGCCACGACAGCTTCTTGGCGCTCCATCCAGAGAGGGAGCTACTGTGGAGGTTCAAGCCTGCCGTGCTGGATCCATCTCTGTGTATGCTCATAGTGGAAAGTCCTCCTCCACTTGAAGTCCGCAGGGAGGTGAAGGCCTTGCTGATCCAGTTGTTCTTCGCTTCCTGGAGGTCGTTGGCCAGTATTCCTCTCTGGTGCTCCAGGTCCTGTATGAGGATAGAAAAAGGAAATGTAACTTATCCATTCATCCATTTCCATTCACATTTTTGCGACCATGCTGATTATGTTCTCATGATCTTGTGTTCTGGATTGTATTTAAAGCCGCAGACAGTAAGCACGTCCTTAAGACAGTCTATCAAGTTACCTCTAGTACTGAGAAAAATACACCACAACATACAGTAATGATCTAAGTATCAAATGAATTATATACAGTCTTTTATTGTACTTAGGAGGAATAGGCTCATTTACAACTCAGGCAATATAAACTATAAGTACATTTATTTTAGATACTACGTACTTCTGGGATTTGTTTTGAAGGGAAGAGCCTGACAGATACATCTTTTGTTATCGGGCCGATGTTGGTCTGATATAGTGGTATCTGTGTAAATGTTTTCCAATATGCGCCGATATAGCAAATATAATGTGGAAAACAGTACTTTTTAGTAAATTTTGATATTGATATTAGTATAAAATGGGTGTACAATCCCCCTAGAGAAAAGGTCTATTTTCCCAACATCTCAATTTTTTTTTACATTCTTTTGTTAATCCCCTAGAGAAATTCTGAGGGAACTGCTACACACTTCAAAACAGGGAGCATACCAGAGATGTTGGTGGTTTGGTGCCTTGCTCAAGTGCACCTCGGCAGTACTCAGGAAGTGACCTGGCACCTCTCCAGCTACCAGACCAAACTTTCATATTTTTGGTCCCTCCTGTTCCCATCGCAAGTCCCTACAGATTGAGCTACTGCCGCCCCACAAATGTTGATCATACTACTGGTAATTTGTCCATTTTTCTCCTTGAATTAGTTTTGATATCAGGCTCAAAATCCTGTTTGGGTTCAAACAAAAAGATATGTGTTTCAAGTGTGAACAAATAATCAATCTTGGATGTATGTTTCGAGAATAGCCACAGTGATAGTGCTTATCATAAACTTTCGTTTGGTTTTCTTTAGAGAATCCTGATAGAAACTACTCATTTTGAGAACACTCATACACTACTTACGAAAGATCAGAAATTTCGAAAGCAGTGAAAACACAGTTTTAACATACTTCCCCAATATTTAAATTTAGCAACAAAAGTATGAAACAAGCTTGAAACCAGTCAGTCCTTGGATGCTGTTCTTCCACCACCCACGTCTTGACTCTGGGGAATCCTGTCCTATTTCCCAATCTCACATGGGCCCACATTTAATGAGGATGCTTCACATCGATGGGGTCTCAGAGCCAAAGTTTTGCTTTGTTGCTAACCTCAATGAATATTCCTCTGCAGTTGATGTCCTTATATTGTAATAAAATTGGGCAGATAGTTGAAATAATTATCAGGCAATGAATGCATTCCCAGGAAAGTTTGCTCTGTTTTTTTTTTTTAGTTCCAATTATAGTTTGTAGATATAAAGGGACAGCTTGGACGTTGCATTCCCTCTAAAAAAATGTGCTTGTGCACTGTATGTCCCAATATTAGTTTTGTCATGTGACAGTTGAGCGGTCTGCTTTACCTGAATCCTGCACTTGGCCTCCACCATCTGGAGTTTGGTCTGTGCTAACTCCTTTTCCAGCGCCCTGATCTGGGCGTTAAGGGACTCCTTCTCCTTGTCATTTCTTCTCTGCTCTGCCCTTTTTGAACCTCTGCTGTCCTCATACTGGTCATATTCTGTCACTTGGTGGCCGCCTGTCGCTGTGGAGCTCGGAGCTTTTGCAGATGGCTCCTCTGATTCGTCTGTGAGGCGTTGACAGCACGTGCACGCTTTTATTGCACTCTGTAACAGGCGGAGCAAAAGATACAAATGAAGACCTTTCTTCCCCAAATATACTGAGCAATTGAAATCACTGACAACAACTGCTGAAACACATGAACTCTAGAAACGCCGAACAACTGAGCTCTCAACACATATTAAAATGGGTGAAAAGAACAGTTGTTGAATTGTTTTTCGATATGGAAGTGTTGTAGTCCTCGGTATTGTAATTGGTCCCAAAACCACTTATGAAGGTCTCTGTATGTCCCATGATTGATTGTATTTTCATCCGAGCACTCTGCATTTTAAATCAAGACATCTGAGGACCATAAGTGCAGGATTGTCCATAAATTGTCACGGGGAGAAATCTTGAGAAATCTGTGCTTTTACTGTAATGTTCAACTCCAGATCAAATTAAGACGTGCTTTGGGTTAGCATGTTCCACATTTTATTGTACGTTTGTGATCAAGAGTAGGACTCAGACTGATCTCTTGTTGTTGAATCAGTCTTGCCATGGCTTGGTCTTGTTCATGGTCTTGACCTAATCATGTCATATTTTAGTCTTGTTTTGGACTTGATCGTGCCACGTCTCGGTCTTGGTCTTACTGTGCATTGGTCGTGTTCTTAAATCAGTCTTGCTCTTTGGTCTTATCTCATGCTTGGCACCACAAAGCCTTGGTTTTGTCTCAATCTCGATACACTTTTTCTGGATTTAGATGGTCTTTACAACACAAGAACATAGGGCTCAGGACTAAGCACGACAGAGGTAAAAAGCAAACAGGCTGACTGTAGAGCTCCACAGAAAGAGAGCTTTACTTACCTTGAGTGAATCTAACTCTTCTCTGTGGGCGGCCTGCTGCCTCTCCAGACGCATTGTTAGCTGAGAGCAGATCTGAGGAAAAGAGAGTGCATCAACATCATCAATATTCACTGCATTCTTTGCTTATATATCCTTTATAAAGCATACATAATTTCCGTATTACCTGTTTGTAGTCCGCAGTGATACCGGACGACCTTTTAACATCCTGCTCGGCTTTCTCCATCTCTCTCCGAAACACCTCCTTCAACTGAGAAGAGGGGAAATCCTTAATATCGCCATATGACATGTAATCACCGTGAGGTGTTAGAAATCGTCAGTCGCGTCTCATCAAACTTACCATTTCAGTTTCCTCCTCCTTCCCTTTCTTCTCCTCTTCTGTAACCTGCAGTTGATGTGTGGTCTGAATGAGGTCTTTGCTGAGTTCATCCACTCTGTCTTCTGCCTGAAATGAGGATTTAATTTGATATCAATTCATCAAATGTTCTTTTTAGCAGAAGAAGATGTACTTTATTTATCCTGAAAGGGGGAATTATATTTTACATTCTGTTGTTGAAAATGCAAAACACACATAGGCTGAAATACACACACATGGACATGCACAAATGGAGAGATGTCAGAGTGAGGGGGCTGCACACAGCAAGCGCTCCTGAGCTGGTGGGGGTTTGAAGGAAGTAGAACTGGCACCTCTACGTCTACCACACCAATTTCCAGAATTGGCCTGCACTGGGACTCGAACCGGCGAACCCTCCGGTTCACAACCCAAGTCCCGGCAGACTGAGCTAGAAATCCTGCTTCTGTTGGCTGTTATGATTGGTATGTTTGTTCAACAGAGTTTACAATAACCTCAGCTTTGTCTGCAGTCACATGTTGCAGAGCATTTTATTTCAACATTTGTATAGTTAATCAAAAGTGTGACAAATAAAGATAATGGAGTTTTACATATTCTGTCAGAGCATTTGATTTCTTAATTGCCGTCGGGATGTCGAGAGAGTTCAATAAATAGAACACGCTATCTTTAACGGGCTATGTTATAATTGGAACGACAGCATGCTCAGCGCTGCTAACCGGGTTATTTGAGCTGATTTTAAAAATGCAACTCAAGACTAGTTGATATTCCAGGCTCATGCAGAACTGCAGATTGAGCTGCTATTAATGCTGGAAATGTAAAAATGTAATTAAAGTTAGAGTTTGGCCATCTCCTGAGAGGCTCTCCTCAGAGTCTCTGAATGAAAAACCCCCTGGCAGGTGGCTGAACTTTTTTTTTTTTTTTTACCCCTTTCGAGAAGGGCAGCGGCTCATCCTACCTGGTCCAGAGCTTTCCTCAGGGCCACCTTTTCGCTGATGAGTCTATGGGCGAGGTTGTCGTTCTCCTGCTCCAGACGGAGGCTGGCCTGCAGAAGCTGGCGGTTCTCCCTCTGTAAAACATGAAGAGGTCAATCGGGGTCTGTTGCTCACAGCTAAATACAAACTTTAGGAATCAGTCCTGTGAAGGCAGAGAGAAGTCAGACAAATTCAGCTGTTTCACATGGAATTTATCCACTTGGACTTGATAGAAGTGAATTATTACTGACCAGGTATTTGTCCAAGGGCTCCTCTTCATCCTCCATGATTTGCAGCAAACTCTCCCCTAGTTTTGCTTTCTTTGTTGGGACCTAAAGGGGAGCACAAGGGGTTACAAAACAGAGCAATGCCACATATGATTAAGCCGAAGAAAGCAATCTCCGCCGAACAGATCTGGTGCCGGATGCTGCATGAGTGCGACAAATCAAGAACAGGCCCCGAAAAAAAAAAGAGACAAGATAGGGAGTAAGGATGAGATAAGATAGAGCCGAGCACATGGGGGAATGATCATTTGAGATACACGAGGGAATAATAGAGGGGGAGGGTTCTTTTAAAGCCTGAAATGCCAATTCCCATATCTCAGCTATGTTAAATGAACAATCTGAATTCATTTCCTTCTATCTGACATCATGTATTTGTCACACAGAGGAATGTGTGCAGTCGGTTATACGCTTGAAGTTGCCAGTCAGTATGCAGGGTTTGACATTATTTGTCAAACCCTGAAAAAAAATGTATTGAAAAATCTCTACCTTAATCTTATTAAATGCTTGTTTTCACTGTGTTTTAGCTGTTCATATTAGTTGTGGTGCTCTCTAAAAACACTACAGTGAGTGTAAATGACATAAATGACCCTTACCGTGAATTTAGGGCCTGTTTCATCCACCAGGCAGGCCAGGATCTCGTCTTCGCTCATCTGCTCCATAACTTGGGTATCATACGCCATCATGACGGACACCTCCTCCATCATCTTGCCCGAAAAAATGCAGCCCAAAGAGCTGCTGACACATGCACACAAAAAAAACCAAGCGCCTTCTGCAGGTGACGCTTCAAACCCGACTTCAATTCAGAGAAATTGGAAGAAAAAATCACCCAGGAGTGCTTGACACGCTGTCACTCAGAGTGACAATAGAATATCTTAAGAGAATCAGAGATGGTACGCGAGTTTGTGTAGATGTCGTCGTCTTGTTTTTACTTGCAGTGATGCAGGCGAGACGCCAATCAATCCCGAACATGTACAAAACAAACAGGATTTGTCTGAACAAAGTCCAGGTGGTGCCAGCAGAAGGAAACTCTGCTTGTGGTCCAAAGGTGAAAAAAAACAGGCAGATACTCCCAACAGGTAGCTACTCTTCAACACACTAACACCTGATATTCAGAGCCTCTTACACACAGTGTCAGGTGAAGGAGTGTGTGTTACAGGTGAAGGGGCAGTAACAGGTTGAACAGGGTTTAAATGAGACCTGAGCGTGTGTGTTTTTGTGTGTGTGAAGAAACTGCAGCCTAAGACACACCCACTAACAGCGTTCACCTTTCTTCTCTCTCACACACAATCTTACAAACACCTTGTTTATAAGCCACACCTCTCAAATAAAAACCAAGGCATCTAAATGACTGTGATTTATTTTAGTGTTCCCACATTTTTGTTGCGCATGTTTTATTCACTTTCCTTCCTTAATTTGGATTCTTGCTGACACAGATGTTACTAAAGTGCTATTTGTGATATGTCACCTCAGGGTGTTTGCATGACACAGGTCTGTCAGTCTATTGTCGCCTGACAGGAGAGCAAACAGGTCAAGCAGGCAAAGCAGTAGAATACCAAAGCATGAATATAAACAAAAGGGATATCAACAACTCCGCCCGTGAATGACACAAAATGTTCTCACAATACTCTCAGCCTTAATTTCAACCCACATGCTTTTTTTTTCTAAATTAACGTTTTCGCATCATAGGTAGGTATGTCACTGCTCTTTTTGCTGTACGAATATGTTTGTGATACATTGGACAGAACATTTCTCTTTGTCACCAGGGGAAAGAAAAACAAAAACCTAACAGATGAGAGCACAGATGTATCATTTCCCTTTCTTTCCAATCCTTAGCTTTTTTTATTTTTACACTTCTGTCTTTGGTTTTACTTTTGATTTCTATCCCTCTGCACACTTCTTCATATATTTGAGTGTGTGTGGGTTTTTTTGTGTGTTTAAAGCAGAAACTGTGATTTCAACATTTTGTGTGTCTACTATCTGAGTCATTATAACCGGAGTCAGACCAACAAAAAAAAGTCCAGGCAGATAGAAACATTTATTCCTCCTTAAAAAAAAGGAACATTCATGTGAAACTTAGATGATTCCCCCGCCTCCCCCACACACTGTATCATGGTACCAAAACTTTAAGAGTTTCATACAATCTGAAAATATTCCGATTTCAACAATCAGAACAAGGAAGAGAAGCAGAAAATAACATGTCACTTCTGATACAGAGATGGTGCTCAAACTGGTCAGCACAGATCCGGTGAACACAAAGACCAAAAAAAAACAAAAAAAACGTTCACCATGTGGATCACATTTGTTAAGTGAGGATATTTAACACCAACGCTGAGTGGACATCTAATTTATCAAAAGAAATCAATCAATTCAGGTTTAGTTTTTGATGCATATTTCTGTGAGGTGAGGAAACAAAGGCTCACGGCTCAGTGGCAACAATGTGATGTAACATTATACTCTATTATACTTTAATAGGTGTCTCATATATTTCTTAAAATCTGTTATATTAAATACAGTGTTTCCCACAGAATGACGAGATACCTGGGCAGTGGAGTTTATTGTTGCAATAAACAACTTTAATCTGCTCAATTTATCCACGCGCACAGGCACAAACACGACTACGCCTCGCGTTTTGAAAAGTTCCACTCGATATTCCGTTATTTAAAGGAGTTCAGCACAGCATCAGCAGCAAGCAGCTGTACATTAACATTATTCAAACAAAGCCATGAGAAGCTTCAGTTTTGAAAGGAGCAAGGCACCTCAACCGGTGCACTTACAAGAGGGATGTACGGACAGTGGACCGTATCGCTCCTCTCTCTCTTTCTCTCTGCTGATGTGATTCTGCTCTCTTGGTTTTGCTGTCTTATCTTTTCGCAGGAGTCGAGAGGGGAAGTTTTATTTAAACGTGTTGACTGGATAATCGTAATCGAGGGTTGTTATGTTCTTGGGCGGCCAGAACTACACTTGGACGGCCCGCCCAGGTATGGTCTATGTGGGAAACACTGAAATAGAAAATCTTCAGTTACAAACACACATTTCCATTCTCTTCTCATCATGTTTTTCAAGTTTTTTTTTTTTTTTTTTTGGGGGGGGGGGGGGGGGTTTCAGAGAAGCAGAGAAAAATCAAGCTGGAAGAAGAAGTGAAGAGTATGGAAAACTCACATTCAGCATAAACTCTGTAAAATTGAAACTCTAACAGCCCTCACAAAAACTACGGTACTCCTTAAAATATATAGATTCAAGCATATATTGTGGATGAACACTGCATCTTGTTACTGTACTAAATATAACAGATATAATGGCTTATAAGTTATAAAACTCAAGCATCGAGATCAACAAAGTATGGTGTGATGGTAAGTGAAGCATGTCTGATGACAACGCAGCTCAAGAAGGTTTTCTGTCCTTTTCATCCATCTTCATCTGTAAACATGGAAAAGTTAAATACATCAACTTATATGGAAGACAATACAGAGCCAAACGCTGTTTCGGTTTAGTTTCATTTTCACCAGCAGTGAAAATTAGAGGTGGGGGAAAATAATCGATTTATGTCAAAATCGAGATTCTTATCTTCTGAGATTTTAAATCGATTCATAACTTCCAAAAATCGATATCTTTTTGGGGGGGCTAATCAGTTACCCTATGCTAGGGTGCTAAGGCTAGCTCTTTAACTCAGTAGAATGTAGCTGCAAGAAATTCTACCAGTCTCACAGATGACTGGAGTAGATCCTGAAATATGTACTCACTCAAAAATAGACTTTGAATCATGAATCCAAAATCGTTTTGAATAGAAAATAGATTTTGAATCGAATCGTGACCCCAAGAATTGAAATCGAATCGTCAGACACCCAAAGATTCCCAGCCCTAGTGAAAATTAAAGCAACAGTTTTCATACGAAACTCAGCCCATTTCAAAATTGCAAGTTGCACAAATACTGCTTGAATTTCTCCTTCATGTCTTCTCTCAGAAAACCCCCAAAACACCATTAAGCTCCATAACTAGTTTCTGTAAGTGGCGAACAACAACACCTAATAGAAAAACTGTTAGCCCTCATGAACAGTAAACTGTGGGGAGGGGGAGGGGGGGCTAGCACTTGAAACTTTCATGTAATGAAGAGAAGGTGTGTCTGTGTGTGTGTGTGTGTGTGTGTGTGGGGGGGGGACAAGAGAGAGAGAGTAACAGAAACTAAAGCGGAGATGGTGGTTTGTTGCAGACTCAGGTGTATTGGAACTGAGAGAGAAAAGAATTGTCGGTGTCATGCAGCTAGGGTACGGAGATGATCTTATAAAATGCATATGAATTTATTTGTCTGATAGTTTAGAATCGTTGATGCAGGAATATTTACTCGATTAATGAGACATCTAGCAGATTAGCAGTACACGCAGAACAAATGTGAACAGGCAAGCATACAGTCAAACAGCCTGTACACTGAGAATGAATGAGCAACAATGAATGAACGATTGATAAAGTTTAAACTTCGGGTTTTTTCTAGAAGAACATTAGTTCTGATAAGATCTGAATTATATTGTGAATCACAGAAGATATTCCTCCAAAGATGATTTATGAGGCTTTTTTGATTCATGTATTTCTTAATTCATGACTCAAATGTTTTTCTACTGAATATAACATTTATTCATCTTTGTCGTGGCACATGAACAGTGCATATTAATCATATCAATAATAATCTTAAATGGTAAAAAAATATGCGTTAATAATTGTTGGATGTGTTTAATAATCGCATCCCTAGCACCAACTGTGACGATGCTTCCAAAACACTGGAGGACGTGTTTCGCCCGACTACATGTATGGTCATGAGTTCCAACTAACTTCAAATGTTTGGTTACGTTCACGACTTAATTACCACACGACATATGTTGTACCACATTTGATTTAGCTCAGTGTCAAACGAACTCAGGTTTTGCAGAAAATCGCAGTGAATAAAGCACTGTCTATGCTGCTCTCTGCAAATCCCAATGGGCTTAGTCCAAGGATTTACTGCCCACACTGAGGCGCTTTCAGTGGGCTCAGTTTATGGGTCACTCCTATGGATAAATGAGTCTGGATGTTGTGACAGGTATGAGGATGTACATCAATGTAGGCAACTGTGTAATTGTGCTGTATTGTAATCCATCACCTGAATTGGGTCCCACACAATAGGATATGTGCTTAATGTTTAAATGTGTGCAAGTCAGAGTGTGTGTGTCTTTATGTTGCCGCAAAGGTCAGACCTGGGTGCTGTAGGGTCGTGGTGGGGGAGGAAACATGTCCTTGTGGCCGAAATAGCTCAAATGGGGGGATCCCTGCGGGTTGGTGGATAGGGGAAGAGAGACAGCTGGGTTCTCATAGTAGGTGTGGAAGCCGAGCCGCTCCCCTCCATTACGCATGTCATTTGAATGTCCAGAGCGGACCGAGTACGGGGAACATGTGGGGCAGTGGTTGTGGTGAGAACCCGAGTCCAGCTGATCCAGAGAGACGGGGGTGATAGCAGCGCCATCCATGGCTAGGATATCACAGGCATTGCAGGGAAAATGAGAAAGAGGGTCCGCTCCGACTGCAGGGCCCGCGTCCACCTCGGAACCATTCTTCTTACAGCAATAATACTGCCGAGGGTGGACAAAGAAAAGAGCAGGAGAGAGAGAGAGATTGAGTGGTGGTCCTGGGAATTTCATACTTACTGTACAGTGTTGTAAAAAAATAGACATTTCTACAAACACACAGTGATACCTGGAGTCTACAGTAACAGAGCACTGCCACAATGCACAGCAGTATCACTCCGGCGAGAATTCCTCCGGATATAACAACAGTTCCGGCTGACATTCGACCAGCTCTCCATCAAACCCTTCAGAGAGGAGAGCAAGAAGAGGGAGACAGGAGAAGTTTAAAGACAGGCACAGAGAGGGAGGCTAAATCAGAAAGAGCTCCTTAGCCATCTTGATTTTTTTTTATTCCTGGAGATGAAACTCAAATCTGCTGCTCATAATAATCAGCATTCTTTCATCCAACAGTTTTCTATATCGCCTGCAAAGATAATCAATGTAGGCTGAATTAGTATATTCATGTAACACTATGATGAAACTTCAACTGATGAAATATGGTGTAACTTGTTTTGGTTATGACGCAGCTTTTATCAGACAGCTAGGGTCGTTTCAGGACTCACAGATACAGATAGATGATTAAACAAATACAACATCATTTGGTATTAAAAGTCTTTTTTTCATTTATTTTTGATAAACTGCTGTAAGACAACAACTAATTCTAGCTTTCAACCGCTAGCTAATATGGGCTGTGTATTGTCAAGGACCCAGAAAATGTACGGTGAGCGAACAGGATGACGGGACGACGTTTATATGACTGTGACCGGCGCACAACCTTAGACTGTATTTGCCGGTATGTTCTTCTCCCCTCTTTTGTTGATATAACACATTTGTTGAACTAGATGAAGCAATGGTTTAAAAGCAAGAAAACTGTGATTGTAGCGTCTGACTCTGATGCTTTGTCTGCCATTTTCGCGTCATTCTTTTTACGACATCTTGCCTCCTGAGACCCCCCCCCATTCCCGTCTGACAGGGAATAGTCTCCTTCCTTTGAAGGACCAACTCGTGAAGATTTCAGTGGCAGCCTGAATGAAATTATCTAGAAATTTACAGGAGTGCAGGTGTGAAAACTGCTTTTGTCACTCGACCACTGTTGCTTTCTCTCTTGATTGTGGCAGCTTTAAACGTAAGGAGCCAGCTAAGTAGCTGAACAGCGACATCTACAGGCACCGAGGTCTTTTTGCCTTGAAGACAGACAGGAACTGTTGGGAGGAAAGAGAGTGTGTGTGTGTGTGTGTGTGTGTGTATGTGTGTGTGTGTGTTTGTGTGTCGGGGGGGTTGACATGAAGCAAAGGGCCAAGGTTGGATTCTAACCCACAGCCACTGCAATGAGGACTATTCCCTCTGTACCAGCGGTGTTGTTGCGTGCCCCATAAAAGGACATTTTAATCCATTTAAGGATCGATGTATACAGCACCATGAAAACAAATACAGCAATAGTTTGCTGAGTCATATTTTTTGCAAATCCCTACGAGCTAGCCAACGTTACCACCTAATATTATTACAAGATGCTCATTTGGAGGCAGCTTTTAAGATAGCTAGTATTTGAGTTGATGCTCTTGTTAGCAGAGGAGGAGAATTGTTGCTGCTTAAATATGCTGAAGTTGCGTTTGCAAAAGACAGATCCCAGTAAACGTAACTATGAGGACTGAGATGATACCAAATCAGTTCAGAGTTGGAATAATTGGAAAAAGGAAAGAAGGATATAACGCCTTGCTTAGCATAAAGACTGGTAAGAGGGAAACGGCTAGCGTAGTTGAAAAATATACCTCTGAAGCACTTTCCAATTATCTTGTTTGTTTAATCAGTACACCAATGCTCAGTTTGTAAATGACCCTCCTGGCTACGACTCTGTACTTATCACACAGACATGAAAAGAGCTTCAATCTTCTGTTTAAGGAAGACATTAGATAAGCCTCTTTCCAACAATATCAGATTGTTTGTCTAATTTGTCAAGCCCCTGTATCTTCGTGGTTAACTACATGTACTTTTCTCTTTCACATTAAAATGTAGAATCTGTCCATGTGGTAAAAAAATCATTATGGTTTCTGTTTGTTCCTCTGGGGGATGTAGTGAACCAGTAAAACAGCATTTACATTGAAGATACAGCTAGAAGGGCACATTTTCACTTCTGACATGAACATCTCAAGTTGGCAATTGGACTGTAAACAACGCAGCAAATGGAAAAGGAAATCTCTGCTAGACATCATTACGACATTAACCGCTGTCTTAATCTTCATCACTGAGAAACTGGCCATTGTCCCCAGAGGTGTAAATATCGTCATCAGACATTAAAAGTCGATGGGTTCACTGAATGATAGAGTAACACCTGAGATCAAATAATGAAGATGGACACTTACATTAGAAGACAGCTGGAGATGCAGAGACAGAGGAGTGAGAGAAGGTAGGAAACCCAGACAGCCCTGATGAGTTTTACTCTCGAAACCTCCTCTCTCTGAAGCTCCTGCAGGAAAAAGAAAAGAAAGAGGCTTTACTGTCATTGGACAATGAAAGAAACACAGAGCAATCTTTGCACTGGCTCCCAGTCAGGTACAGGATTGAGTTTAAGGTTCTTTATTTGTTTTTAAGGCTTTACATGGCCTGGCCCCCCCAGTAAATATCTCTGACTGTGTCCACCCCTCCTCCTGGCTTATCCTTAAAGGGAAAGGGTGATGGTGCGCATTTTCTGTAGCCACCTCAAAGCTATGGAGTAGTCTCTTAGTATTAAGTATTTGTATACTTGTCTAGGCATTTTTACAGGACCAATATGTAAAATATCATAAATCATAAAATGACCTTACTATATCATCAGACATTAAGAAATAATGCTTTGTTGAACTGCTGTGTGGAATGGTTTGTGTTGACTATAGAAGGTAGGCGGTTTTAAGGCAACCCCACACGGCTGTTTTGGCAAACAGCAAACCAACAGGTGATGCAGCGATGGAAGCAGGCAAGCAAGCTTGTTAAGATATAACCGATTCTACCCGACACAAAAAGTCTCGGGATTTTTCAAAAAAGCTCCATGACCAGAAACGTGGTAACACTAGCGTAAATATTGGAGATGCTTTTTCAAGATGGACAGAGGTTAGAAAGCAGAAAGGTTCCATGACCGATGCAGAGCTGGCCAAACACTGAAGCTTCAGTGCTCGCAACATGGCAACCCACGTAAGGATCTGCTCTCAGGAGGACTGCTCTCCCAATATGTTTTGAATTTGCAGTACCCATTTTAAACACTAGGTGTCAGAGTTACATATTGCTCCTTTAAGACCAGACTGAAGACACACTTTTTTTCCATGCATTTCAGTGTCCTTGAGATGTGTAGGTTTATCCTTTTTTCTTTTTCCAAATTTGCTTTTACCATGATGAGCTAATTTTGTCTATGTATGTTATCTTGTTGTACGGCACTTTAGTCAACAATAAGCTGTTTGTCATTGGCAGAGAAGATTTGGCAAGTTTTTCATGGGCGCAACCCACATACTCAGCTCTGCTGCTCATCCCACAAATGCATGTTCCTTACTAATGTGGCACCATTTAAAAGGGAAATAAACACGCTTTCCAACTGTATATGATTTATTGCCAAGAAGCATTGTTAATGAAGTATTTTTTAGCCTTTAAAATAATGAAGACAATAACTGGTGACAGTTTTAGGTAAAGAGAGAATTACCGAATGACGGAATATTCAGAATTACTGAATATGCTGATTTGGTTTTATCTGGAACCCAAAGTAATTAATCTCTGAATCTGAATCAGTGTCTTTGTCCAGGTGTGTGGAATGTTTTAATACCCACAAACTTAAAAAAATAAATAAATAAATTATATTAAGCACAGAAAAGTAAAAACCATCACCAATGACAGGTTGACCCCAGCTAATGGCTTTTTCTGTCTGTGGGATTATTGTGCAAAGTCATACATCTCAAATGAATCAACTAATAGTAACTTGTCGTACAATGATATACAGTATAGCACCCATTATTTCAGATGTACAATATGAACACTACGAACGTAGCCATAGATTAGATAGACCATAATGAGACAGGAATATTAAAAGCATCACCTGCTGAATTCCAACAGCATCACTTTGGATGGCAAACAGACACTTAGTGCGAGGAAGGATTAGCATACTGAATGCAGCAGCACCTGATGTGCACACTTGCCATATGGCCAGAAAGTTGCATGCATATTTGCAGTACAGTTTCAGCATACTAAATGCCATTTGTGTCTGCATGTCCTGTCACTGTTAGTTCGCTGTGACCAAATCAAGAGCAACTCTCAAAGGTACAAGAAGAATAAGCAACCCCACGATCAACTGGAATCTATACTTTCACACTAAATAAGCAGTAAGGATATGTTCACGATATTCACGAGACATATGAAACACTTTTTGGAGAGATACTGTGGCTGGGTAGAGTCAAGTAAAAATAGAGATATGCACAAACACTCGCTGCAAATTACAGTTAAGTGTTGGGATTTGTCAATTCCTCCAGCACTTGCTCGGAAGTGCAGAGAAATAATCTTAAACAAATAGCTCTGATTGACAGAGTCACATAGGAGCAAAACTGGTGCAAATGAAAAATCATGAGTCCCTACTTATCTTTATCTCAAGTGCACACAGCTAATGCAGCACATAGTCTCAAATAGACCTTATAAACAAGTCCATGTGACAGAAAGCAATAAATAAACTGTGTGCGAGAGATTCGGAATACGTACGCGGCGGTCGTGATTTCCTTCTAGTGGCAGGCACATTAAAACACCAACCACACAGTCTAAATATTAATTCACTGAGAGAGAAATGACCTTTATATCAGTGTATTAAATGCATGATTTTGACTTTAATTCACACTAATTTAAACGGAGGAGCTCCAGCAGAACTGTTAATTTAAACCCCGCCATTATAGTAATTACAACAGCAGAGGACTTTGTGTAACTACTGTTCAAGTTGATTAACTCAAACATCCAGATACTTCTCAGTGGAAAAACATTGCTAAATGGTCCCAATTAAACTGATGGAAAAATATCTAGCTTCTTTCTCATTACTGGTGTATTAATGTAATTTTCTACAAGCTTTGAGCCTCCCAAAGGCTGTAATTCACAGTGAATTTAATTCTTAATGCCTAATGAATCGCTTTAAATATTCTGGCATTTGCTGTGCTTCAACAACTCATGAATCTCACAGGGTTGAAAAACGTGGTTTTGTGCATGACAGTGGAGCCACATGTTCCCCACCTTGCTTCAGTCAGAGCCAAGCTGAGGGTTTTTTTCCCCCCCGTGTGTGCTTTCTTATCTGTCTGAATGGAAACAATAATCAGGGTCAAGCAGGATTACCCCTAAAAAAATGTGATAAGACAGACTTAAAAGTTTAAATAGAAAGCAGATGAATCTCTGAAAGAATCATAGAGAAAAATCTGTGTGTGTGTGTGTTGAAGTGAGCATGTTAGGCTCCCTCGCAGACAGCTCACTGGGTGCAGTATCTTCCATTGCGTCATGGTACTAAATTATATACACCACGGGCCACGATAATGTAGTTAAAAGCGAAGTGAAGTCTCTCTTAGTCCCCATTTCTCCATCCCTTCATCTGCTCCCTCTCTGGCTCACTGCATTATGTCTCCTCATTTCTCCTTTTGCCTCTCATTCACTCTTTTAGCCACGTCTCCTCTATCGCCTATTCAACCGCTGCCTTGCATTTCATGGCTGCACAAGCTAAAGTGGTGCATCACTTCTACAGCTTCTATTGCGTAGTATGAACAAATGTAAGCCTTATTTGATGCACATCGACACGGTCAAAGAAAAAAATGTATCTAGAAACTAAAAATAAGAGATTTAGACTAAGATACGACCAAATGATGCTAGAGAGGGAGCATCGAGGTAAAACCTCAGATTCGAGAGTTTCCAACAGACTGGAGAGACAGAGACACAAAGTGACAGAGGTTGGGAGAGTCTACTCTAACGCTGTCACAGTATCTTAACCAACACAGTTCATATACGACTCTCAGTGGATTTAGAGCTGACAGATTCAACTAGGAAACACACGCATACACAAATTCAAGCATAACCTCACATTTTACAAACCTTTTGGTTCACAATAAAAATGCCTGAAAGGAGTTCGAGGATCTGCCAGAAATCCTGTCATTTTCCTGACTTCAACAAGTGACAGGGATCAACAGGGATGAGACTGTCTCAGCTGAGAAAACAGTGATCATACTCCTATCATATTAACATTTTAGTAATTTAGTGTACTACAACTCCCAGGTGACCAGGGTTAGAAGATATGAGTTACAAAGAGCTTTAGTGCCAGGAGATAAAGGGTCAGATTCTTCGCTGCTCAATTGAAACGTTCATCTCCGAGGTTTACAGGGATTTAGACTGAAGCACAAATGCAATGCTTAGTGGTTTGTTTGTTTGTTTACATGTGCATAGGAGAGAGAGCAATAGAAAGAGAGAGTATAGAGAGAACGAGAGCAGTGGAAGCCATACAGTGTAGATAAGATGGACATGTCGCCAACATGATGTCAGCAATTGGTTTGTGGACAACAAAAGAATGGAAAATAAAGAGTGACTTAAGTTTTTGTTAGACACGTTTTAATTACACTTCAGCCCCGTTTCCACCAAGCAGTTCAGTTCATTTCAGTACAGTACGCATTTATTGGCGTTTCCACAGTCAAAATAACCAATCCGTACCGTACTACTTTGTTTTGGTAGACTTCTGTTGGGGTGCCAAGCGAACCGATCCGACCCTTTAAATGGTGAAGCTGGACACACCGCAGTCTGTTGATAGGTTGTCCCTCTCATCCAAGCTCTCAAGTATCGTACGCCAAAGCTTGACTGCTTCTTGTCATAAACAGACACATGCCAAGAAGAAAGAAAACAAATTGCTGGACCTCCATTGTTTACTGCGCCATGTTCTTCAATCTTTGTTGTATTTATTGGAGGGCTACACTGTGTCGCACTGCTATGATGTCATGATATTAGGTAGCTGACATGGCTATCACCATCCAGAATACACCCGGTTTACCAAGCTGTGGAAACGCAAGCAAGATTAGGGTTATGCGTACCAAACAGTACCAGAAACGGACCGCTTGATGGAAACAAAGCTTTTGTTGCACTTAACATGATTGTGCTTTTTGTGATTTTTTTGTTGGATGATATTCACCAATGTTAAGAAAATCCTCCAGTCATATGTTGGTTTAAACCATATCACACATAACAAATATCTCCTTATTTTAAACACAAACCCCACGCGCACACACACGCACGCGCACGCACACACACACACACACAAACAGTTGACTGGGGAGCTTTTTTTTTTTTTTGATACCTTTGTTCAAATGACCACAAACCTCATTTGGTTTTAGACCTTCATAATGTTGGAAATGTTAAGCGAGGTGGAGAGGTTTCTCCCTCCACTTGCAGAACTATATTTAGCAGTTTTGTCATCTCTTGACGCGGTGAAAAGCAGGAGATGAGAGGCAGCAGAGAGAGGTGTCATATTTTAATTTGTTTTCTCTGTGGGAAATGAAACGATCCTAGCAGTCAGCTTAATGCCAACCCACAGAAACACACAAGTGTGAGTGAGTGTGTGTGTGTTTTACAACTAGCTCACACTCACACACTACCCTTACACAACCACTGGCAAACAAATCTCTAATTGAAAGTTGGAGAGGTAAAATGACTGCATCCCTCGAAAGCTTTCGAGTGGGATGATGTGGTGATGATTTGTGTTTTAAATTAAGATCTCTTTCCCCCATGTGACACCTGAGTGAACCATGGAAATAAAATGTAATTAGAAAACATAACTTCAATCTATAGGTTAAGGGAATAGTTTGACATTTTAGAAGATGTGCTTGTTTGCTTTTTAGGTGGGAGGTGGGAGATTTACTTGCCATTAAATCTGACGCTGAACTCAGCAGTTTATCGGCATAGCTTAGCATAAAGAGCTTGAACAGACTACATACTCTGTCCTCTATAGTGTAAGTATTAGCATTTAAAGTTGCTCTTGGTTCCACACTTAAGACTAAGTGTTAAGACGGCACATTTTTGATTGATGCAGTGTTTTAGATGGGCTACACTTCATTTGGGGCCCGGAGCAGTGACTTCCTGGAGTCTTGTCATCAATCTGAGGTGAGGGGAAATCAGCTGAGACTGCAAGAAGTGTCTCACTGACCCAGACGAAGACATCGCCAAACAAATAAACCTCATATTCTCTTAAATGAGGACCAACAAATTTTGTTTCTGCTTAAAGAAATGCATGGATATAACAAAAAAAAAAGCGCCCCTCATGTATTTCCCAGAGACAAAAGGGATGTCTTATAGTGACCAACAGGGTACCCCGTGCACAGCCAACCTTCGTTCTCAGGTGCCGGTCGGTTGCAGGAGCATACAATGAAAAAATAAATAAACCGTGGCACACTGGAAATTACTTTGAACATGTTTCGCCTGTAGCTTTCTCAGGTTGCAGCATGTTGGGTGAACCTAAGGAAGCTACAGGCGAAACGCATAGTTCACTCACAATAAAGTGACAGTAAAGTCATTTCCAGTGTGCCACGGTTTATTGATTTTTTCTGTGGCTGTCTTATAATGTTTTGTTTTTTTACAACCTACAGTTGAATTCCCTTGAACAACTAGATAATTCAGAAAAAAAACAACTAAATTCACAATTTCAAAAACCTTATTGTTTGACATTCTAACATTATAATTGCCTTTAAGTTGAACAACTCATTTTCAGATGATCAGCCAATCGAGTTACATCTTGTAGCAGAACCTTTTTATCCCTTGAAAGCAGATATTTTGCATTTCATTTCAACCTTGTAAGTCAAACATGGGGTGAATCTTAATTTATTACAAAGGGAATTACAAGAAAAGCGGAGATACATGGCAGACAAGGACTGTACACATACAGAGTGGGAGAGAGGGATGGAGGCAGTGCTGGGCAGTACCCGAGTAGCTTTCCGATATATCAATTCTTAAATGATGAAATGAATATTTTGTTGAGGCGGCCTCGAAGTTTGCACTGGAAATCACAGCGAGTCCCTGCAATTTTAAAGCCCTGGGGCTTCAATTATTCAGGTATCATTCCTTTAACAATATTTTCCCATCACAGGGCAATTTAGCCAGGTAGTAAAATCTGGACTTTTCTGTATCATCTGCCTCTGAAAGCACTCATCTCAGCGTGTGAGGAGAGGAACACATTCACTTCAAGGACAGAGACACCCACAGCTCGAGCAGGATGGAACAAAGACAGCAAAGAGTTGGAAAAAGGGGGTGGAGTAGGAAAAGTCCATGATTACATTTCACAAAAAGTAAAAATGGAATGCAGTCAACCGTTCTTTCCATACGACTGACAAACCA
Organism: Tautogolabrus adspersus; assembly: GCA_020745685.1. NCBI lineage: Eukaryota > Metazoa > Chordata > Actinopteri > Labriformes > Labridae > Tautogolabrus > Tautogolabrus adspersus. Next base: position 9,671,614 of record CM036552.1, read on the forward strand.
ACACTCGCTCTGGTGTCCTTTTGTATTTGAAGGGGCTACTAAGCATTGTAATTTACTCAGGATTAGGCCCGATTGATTTGGGAATTTTGGAGCCGATACCGATATTGATATTGGGGAGGAAAAAAAATCTGATACCGATTTATCTGCCGATATATTTCTTAGATCTATGTTTGATCTGTAGATATAGATATACACGTTCATTAAGTTGATCCCTCAAATGAAGTTATCAAACACTAGAGGAAAAATTATATAATGGAGGCAAAATGGTCAATCAACTGAAAAGTAACTGCGCATGGACGAGCATCAAAACAATGAAACTCAAATGAAAGGCCAGGTGAATAAATCATGTGATATCAGCGCATATCTGCGATAAAATTAGCCAATACGATTGACACTGGATATGCTAATATCGGCCGATATTATCGGCTGGCCGATTAATCGGTCAGGGTCTACTCGTGATTATTTATTTTGCATCATTTACTGTTCAGTAAATAAGAAACCAGATGTGTGGACTGAGTCAGGGTTACATTCTGTGATGATTGCGCCAAAAAAAGGGGCGAGATCCCAGCTAGAGATATAAGAACAGAAACACAAGTGAATACTTTCAGTAACACAATTTGCCAAGGGCAAAGTCCCTGAGGTGCAGAGCAGTGATCAGACACACCACATTAATAAACCTTGTGGGCAAACGGTTTAGAGTTGGCTTCCATTTGACCCAGAAGAGGGAGTGTATAGGGAGAGATAAAGTAAATAAGCTCCTTCACTCAGCTTACCTGCACAAGTCACCATCTGAGGGATATCATCCTCGACTGTGCAGCAAAGCCTCCCGGGAAAGCTAACACAAAAATAAATAAATAAGACATGACATCAGTAAGTGTGATGTGAGAAGATGGGGGCCCCAGCGGTGATGTGGTCAGCAGAACACTGCAGCGCCGGTAAATGAGTCTGTTTGGTTGAAGGGGAGCTCTGTCTCCACTGACATCTCATAACTCCTGATAAGTCTCACTTTCATGTTCAGCAGGTAGGCTACTAATATGAGTTATTAGATGAGGAATTCGGTCAGTTTTCTGTTTAGTTCACCTGTAGTTTGAAGGTTTTAATTCAATACAACATTAAAAGCATAAATCACAGTACAACAAATAGGAACAAAAGTAGCCATTATCATGCCAGAAAAATTAGATGCTTTGGACATTTAGGACTACAAACTCTGCTGTTTCTCTTAGTGTAGCCTAACACAAACAGCGTGCTGTATATTCAATTATCAGAAAAGGGTTGAAATAGGAGTTAAACCGACCTTTAATTGATAAGGGTACCTTACTGGGTATTATCTTATTTAGTCTTGTACATATTAGTCTTTAATTATTTGTCTATTTTTTAGCTTATTGTTGATATTTAATGTTTTACCTTTGTACAAAGAGAGCACAGTCTACCGAAGTTAAATTCCTTGTGTGTTAAACATACCTGGCCAATAAAGCTGATTCTGATTCTGATTACTGTCCAGGATCCGTTAATAATTCAGTATCATTGTAAGTATAAAGCAATACAAGACCATTTAGCGAGATAAAAAACGTGAATTAGTACTTTCTGAGATAACTATAGCTAATGTTTTAACTGAATAGGCAACTGGAGGTCAATTTAGCAGCTGTTACATCACTGATTAGCCTCATTTTCATTCAATTACGCAGATAAATTGATGCGCAGAGCCGTTAAGTGGCGCACGGATGGTTGTAAAGCCAACATGCCTTACCTTTCGGACTGAGGAAAATCTCAGCAACCGGTTCGAGAGACCGTTTGTCTTTTTAATTACTGCGGTCGGTTCAGTGTCGTGGATCCACACACAATAAAGTCCGGTGATTTCCTCTCCAGCACCGCTCATTAAAGACGCCCGAAGCTCCCTTGTGCTCGCTCTACACCGGAACCATCATGTCATTATCCGCCGTCGGTTATCCTCTTTTTCCCGCCGGTTCACTCACAGCCAGGTGCCAGTGAGGAAGGCCTGTGGGAAATCTCATGGCACCCTCCTCCTCCTCTGTGAAGCGCGGGAGACGGATGAGACGAGGCGGCAGTCCGGCAGACGAGTCGGCATGGCTGCGTCCTCAGCGCGGGCTCCCGGGGGGAAGGTACGGCACCCTGCTGCCGCCGGTCCCGGTGGGGCGGGTAGGTGGGTGGAGATGCACCGTGGCGGTTTAACACCGTGTGACATCACTTTCCCCTGGAGGATGGGAGGGGATGGTGATGGTGTCAGTGGACAGACAGGTGGTTGTAACAACTCTGAGCGTAAAACTGGAAGAATAACGCTGTAAAGCCTCACAGTGCCTGTGTTAATATAAAGTGACTCCCAGCCTTGAACTCAACATGAAAGATGTTTTTGACTGTGCAACCTTTTCTTGAGACATAAAACAACAAAACTCCAGTCTAATACCCAAAGTCTGTAATACTATAGCTACATAGCTGTACAGAAATCATATGTCTTGAATTAGTGGTATTTCTTGTAAAACATTGTGATTAAGGTCAAAAGAAGATCAAGTAGACCTTAATGTAGCAATGGTAAAAGTATTTTGAAAATAAAACGTGCTTTTGTATAAAACAAACCCTGATATTACATAAACTACAACCTCAAATTGACTGCTCAGTTTAGAAATGGAAAACACAAAGCTCAGTTTAGAAATGGAAAACACAAAGCTAAAGTGAGGTGCAGTTAGCAGGACATTCATGCAAAAGTGAGTTGTTAGCTCGATGGTTAATGATGGTTATCCATTTATTCTCCTCACAAGTTACTAACCAAAAATCATACCAAACTTGGATCCCTTAAAGGTCACATATTTACCTCTTCAACAAGTTAAATAAGTCTCATAGCTCCCCAAAACATATCTGTGAAGTTTCCAAGAAGTGAAGTTTGTTATAAATCCAATCCGATCTGGTATTTGAGCATGCCTAAAAAACCCCTTCTATTTCAGCACTGCTCAGAACAGGCTGTTTCTGTGTCTGTAGCTTTAAATGCAAATGTTACTGCCCTTTGTGATGTCATGAAGGGAAACTCTCCAAGCGGCCTGTTTGAGCACACACCTTCTGAAAAGTGAAACAGGCATGAGATGAGAGAAGATGGACTTTTCTCATAATTGGGGGGTTTGTAGGCAGACTAGGGAAACATATTAATGTTAGCAAAACATGTTGAAGTGTAAGTTGCATACTGTCAGTGTTGCCAGGCCCTGTTAAAAATAAACTTTTGTGTGCATATGGTTTTAAGGAATCTCTCTTGCTGACTTGTATGCCCCACAGCAGGATACTTTGACTTTTTAGCTCTCTAGCCCCACTGGACCATTTTTCCTCTGACCTTTTGGAAAGGGCTGCAGGGTGTTTATATTAATGTTTGAAAATGCAGACATGAATGACTGTAAATGCTCTTCATCAATAAACTATCGGGATTTTGACATCTTGCCTCAGGAACAGCAAATTTCCTGAGGCTGTTTGATATTTGAACTCCTGAGCACAAGGAGCAGGGGTTGCTGTGAATGAGAAATCTGTAAACCAGGAAGATATAAAGATTTCACAATAAATCTGAGGGTCAAATAATTACCGGAAATAAATTGATGGTCACTTTCCTGATGTTACAACTAATTTCTTTGGGGGTTAAAGCACCTAAAAATGCATGGAAACAGTTCCCAGAAACATCTTGGTTGATTGCTACCTGCCGTCCGTGGTGCTGAAATTTACGTCAAGAAACAGGAAAAGACTTTTGCAATCATGTATTTGTTGGCTCCTATATGTGACAAGGATGTGGTCGGGAGGATTATTTCACAAATCTGTTCTAAAATATCTTCATCTTCCAAATTCCCTAAAGCAACTAGAGCTAACAGTCTCAAACTACTTCTGCAAACATGATCCATCTGGACCATAATACCCCAATAATGAGGAGATTTAGCCTGGCTACACTTGTTTAAGTATAATCTTGATCCAGCAAAGTGGCTCATCTCTTTAGCATGTCTCTGCCTACGTGTGTCTCTGGCTACGTTAAGCTAGCTTTGTAGCAGGGGGCTGATGAAGGCGGACCAGTGGGAGTTCTAAGATTACTCCTCAAATTGAATAAAGGAGTCGACACATTACAGCGGCTTAAATGATACACCCCACTGCACTGCTTAATTTAAAACCAGCACAATGTTGTACACGGCACACAGAAACACACACACACACACACACACACACACACACACACACACACACATACATAAACAACACGCCTACTGGCCAGCCCTTCTCTTTAAAGCCATCTTTGCACCTTCTACCTTCCCTCTCATTTTCTGTCTGACACACAAAAACACGCACACACACACACACACAAAACGGCTCATAACCACTCAGCATGGCCCCTGTCTCATCACTTGAGTTCATTACTGCGTTGGCAGGGTTCCTCAGATGAAATTAGAATGACAACAGGAATGACACAGAGTGTAGCAGTGGAAAGTTTACACCGGGTGAAGTCGAACGTGTGCGCTGAGCAAATCTAATCTTCTCTGATTCATGGGCAAGCTTGTCTGCATGCATTTGTGCTACATTTCCTCTTTGCGTATGCATCCAGTCTAAGAGATGGAGACTGAGCGCGAATGAGAAAGAATGGCTTCTGACAGCGGAACACAGCATGAGAGCAGCTCTCTGGGACAGTCACAAAGCTTTTCTTAGTAGGACCACCAGTTAGTGTTGACAGCACAAGCCTAGTTCATTTACTGGCAATTCTACTTGTGACACAGTTTCATGCCCCAAAGGCTGATGTATGACTTCCCGATCTGAGAGTGGCAAGACACTAATGCTCTCTTTTGCAAAGGCTGACAGCGGGTAGAGGCAAATTCTTGTTTTTTCCTCAAAAGCACAGACAATCGTAGAGGATAAATAAGATTGAGTTGTCTTTTTTTTTAAACTGTTTTCACAAGTTTATTGTTCTAAACTGTTCATTTTGTATTTCATATACAGAGATGAAGGAACGATAGCAAGAAGCTGGGATGTGTGGTGAAACTTCTTGTTTTAGATATCATGATCCCCCTCCCTTCAAATCGACTTACATCATCAGGTTAAAAAAGGTTTAAATTCCTTAGTTTATGGCCAAATACTGATCCATTAGATCCAACAGTAGCCTTCCTCGTGTTTTGTGCTTATTATGAAACGTTTACTAGAAAACACAATGTTCTTGTAAGTAATGAGCTAATTAGAAAATGTTTGCTAGTGGACATGGTGATAAGTGCCAATGAGCATGTATCATCAGTTGGACATGGTATTTAGAGCTAATTTTATTTTATTTATGTTGATTTTTGCTGGGACAGTGCATACTAATCAACATTTCTGTAAGTACGCCAGAGTTAGCCAAAAGGCTAGTTTACAGGTGTAGACCCTGGCCAGATTTTAGAATAGGCTCCCTAAGTAAGAAGAACAAAATAAAATAAGAAATGGTGAGGAACAAAACACAGTATTTAGGGTGCAAGCAACACCTTGTGATGAAACATGGTTAAAAACTAGTAATATAAATAACATGACAGCATTGGAGCGAGCAGGTAAGTAAAATACATGAAGCATGCAGGACAAACATGAAGCATACAATTCACATGAGGCGATATATGAAACACATTGAGTGAGCTCTACCAGAAGCACAACACAATAGACAAGTAAAGCGAGCAACAGTAAGTTGGGGAAGGACAAATTCACAGACAGCCAGTCACAAGGGGGCAGTAGCAGGGGAAAAGGTTTTAATGGAGACAGATTTGGTTAGTAATGAGCTACTGTTTCAAATGAGAACTAAATGAGCGGTATGTGTTGAGCTCTCTGATAATTGTCGAGATATTTTTCTGTTCTCGTGAGGCTCTGAGAGAAAAGGCTGACTGGCTCAAAGCAATTTTCCTTTTTCTTTTTTGTCAAACAGCAGCAATGTAAGAAAAAAAAATCATTGAATGCATGTACGTCTTGGCTGCTTCAGTGGAAGCTTGTGCCCTGAAATGAAGGTTGGAGTGAAGAATAATGCCATGGTGTTCAAATCCAATGCCAAGCTATTTAAATTCAAGGTATTACCAAACATGGGCTAGTGGACATGGTGCTTAATGCTAATGTTAGCTAGTGGACCCGGTGTTAAGTGCCAATAAGCCAAAGCTTGTGGTTGGACAGGTACTGTTTTTAAAACCGTCTACTACACTACTAGTACATACTGACATGGCAAGAATGCAGTTTGCAGTATGCAAACAAGTGCGAGATCTGCAGTAGGCCACTTGTCAGCTTTTTCCGGACCGTAAGTGGATGCTACATTGCAGCAGCGTTTGCGTCTTTACCCGCATATGAAATGAACTGCCAAAGGGTAAACACACGACATAGTTACTAGGGGACAGATGAGGAACAAATTAGGTTTACCATTAGTTTATTTAAAACTAATTGGTCTATTAAATATTTTACCTTTTGTTCCTCATTTGTTCCCTTACAACTATTTCAAATTTAACCACTTAAATAGAATAGGGAAATAATGACAAAGTAACTAGGGATCAAATGAGAGAAGTGAATGAGGAACCTGGCATAAGGTGGTATGGCCGTAAGCGACAGTTGTGTGTATGGGCCATTTAAAGATGTGGTACCCTGAGGTCACTGAATATGTTGAGATCACTCATCACCATAATCATTCTGTTCAGTTTTTGAACCTTGGCTGAGCTCTTCCAGTGGGGAGCTGGAGTGATCTGGGTTTCTCCAACTGGAGAAGATTTATAAACTTCCCTAATGTGCTGAAATCAAATATAGAAACACTTTTGAAAAGCAAGCGCTGGCAGGAAGTAGTTAAGACTGCCACCTCCCAGCCAAGAGGTCAAGGGATCAGACCTTGATTTGGGCCTAGAGTGGACGGTCTTACTCAGTTCCGACCTAAACATTCCTGTCCAGATTGAGGAACCATCTCTCAAAAGATTGTTCTGTCAGAGCTTGACGTACCTGCCCAGAGGGATGATCTCAACTTTATCCAACTTCTTTGTGATAAACTGCAAGCCTGTGTTGGGCCCATGTGCTCCTGCGGCTGGATAGGACTTAATAGTTGCAGCCAGTCATTAAATAATCATGCTTAGAGGAGAAGGAGATTATGGCAGAAGTTTTTGGATTGAGATGTTAAACAGTCACAATGTTTAAATTTCCAAACACATTTGGCCATCGACTGTTTGCACAAAGCTTTTTTTAAATGATTTTACACAAGCTGTTTGACCACCAGTTGTAGAGGTAATGATTTATGTGAAACTACTGCAGGTGAAGACTTTGCTGCAGCGAGGCATCCCTGTGGGCATATTACTCAATTCTGTTAACATGCTCTGCTGTGCTGGGCTCAGGATTAGTTTTTAATTACACTCAATAGTGCAGAGTGTCACCAGCCACGAGCCCGACACAATATCCCGCACAACAACCTCGTCCCCCCAGGGAGCAGAAGTAGAGTGTGTGATTGGTGTAGAATCAACACATTAAAAAAAACCTGTGTAAATTAAACAGCTGATGGCATTCTGAGGAACAAGCTGTTTGTCATGTGTTGTGTGTGATGGGTTTTGCAATGCAAATTTATAATTTAAATTCAATTTACAGCTAAAGGATATGAAAAAGTATTTCAAATTGAAATGCCTCCCACATTTAGGAACAACCTGGCAAAGAAAGTGCCAAAAGAGGTCACATATTATCCTCCTTTTCAACATGTTTAAATAAGTCTCAGAGGTCCCCAAAACATGTCTGTGAAATTTCTTGTTATAAATCCACTCTGATCCTGTTTTTTTTATCATGCTTATTGACCCCTCTACTCCAGCACTGCTCAGAACAGGCTGTTTGTGTGTCTGTAGCTTTAAATGTAAATGAACTGTGTTCGACCACGCCCCTCTCTGGAAGGGGATGTTCCTCGGGCTTTCTCGCTCCATGCCCTATTGTTCACGATGGGAAGGCAGACTCTGAGGGCAGAACAAACACCTAGCTGTGGGAGTGTCACCCACTTAGGGGAGGGGTTACTGCCCTTTGTGATGTCATGAAGGGAAAATCTCCAACCGGCCTGTTTGAGCACACATTTTCTAAAAAGTGGGGAGGATGGACTTTTTTTTAATAATTGGGGGGTTTGTAGACAGACTAGGGACACATATTAGTGTTTGAGTATATGTTTAAGTTTCAGTGAACTGTGAAGACGTCCTAAAAGTGTAGTTGGTAGACTGCTTAATCAATTCACTCATCACTCCTCGATTTATTTTCTTTGTACACTTTTGTACCATGGTGTAATTATTCCAGTTAGCTTACACAGCAGCAGAGTGCAGAGAAGCGCGATCCAGCACACAATCCATCAAACACACACTGTCAGAGTTCAAAGGATTCGACACTTTTGCAGTTTTCACAGTCCATTTGAAAAAAAAGAAAGAAAAAGTATTAAGCTCACTGTGAGCTCCGACACAAACAGAAAAATAATTCAGGGATTTGGTATTCTTATAATAGCGGAGCCAGAGAGCCGAATAATGAGAATTTGATCCAACGATTTTCAGTCAGTGTGGATAGAGAATTAGAAAGAGTGCTTACACACTCCTGCCATCTGAGGATAGAAAATAATTAGGTGTGAGAAAGAAGAATAGCTTATCATGTATCACTTCAAGAAAACTCTATTACCAACTTCAGGTGTTTTGCATACACACACACAGTTTAGGTAAAATCTACAGCCGAGGCTCCCGAGAAGAATCCAGAGAAGCCAAGACTGTTTCAAACTTCCTTCACCTTCACAGATTAAGTGCCTGCATCTCTAATGCGACAGAGTCCGCTCAGTGAGAGGCAAAGCATAACCATCTATCTGTGTCACAGGCTGAGCGTGAGGTTATTCAAGTATCTTGTGGTAGGGAAAGAGTGGCAGGCCTTTAGTGAAAGCTGGTATGTCCATGATGGCTACAGCGCCCGCCATCTTGTTTGAGGCAGGAAGGAAGGTGAGCTTAGACACCTCACCGTACGCAGAGCTGTGTAACTCTTCTTCTTTGCCTTCCTCTCCTCCATGTTTCTTACCACCAGCATCCTCATCATTCTCTTCAGCACCAAAGCCCACCACCTTCAGGAGACGGGGATACATTAAGTAAAAAAAAAGAAAAAAAGAAGCAATCTACCCTTCATGTCCTGTGTCATACATGCATACAGTCATTGCTTACATGCACGCTGAGTTTGCGGCTGTTCTCTCCTCGCTGTTCTTTGAACCAGGAGACCAGCTCAGCCTGGGTCATCTCCTTCAGAGCGGCAATCTGAACACACAGAAACACTATTTGTGAAAACAAGTGGGAGGGCTGAACGGACAAGACAAAGACAACGTTTCAGCTGGTGGAGAAGGCAAGATAATACCCTCAGAAGACAAGGCCATAATCAGAACTAATGAAAGAAAACAGGACTTATGTCCATAAATTTAGATCACAATGTTGCTTAGTGATAACTGCATATAATGTGTCGTTTTATGTCTAATTATTAGCTTGATTTTAAGCAATTTGGAGCAATTTTGAAGCTTTTAACAGGATGAAAGAGGGATTTCTGTGCATTCAGTGACAATAAAAGTTGGTCCCTTGGGCGCTGGTTTAGCTCAGTCTATAGAGCAGGCAGCTTGTATAAATAGCAACATTTTGTGGCAAACATGTTGCTGGTTCAACACTCACCTGCAACCATTTGGAGCATGTCATTACCACCCTGTCGTCCCCACATTTCCTGCCTCTCTTCAGCTTGTATTGTTCCTATAACTGTAAATAAGATGTGGCCTGCATAATACTTTCAGTTTAACTGCATTAACGCTCCTCAAAATCTGCATGTCTTTTTTTTTTCTTCTAGGGGGGAAATGTCTTAACATTTATTGCACAACATTTTCACATGGAATAAAAGCAAAGGGTCTAAAAAAAAGAAATCTTAATCTTAAAAAAAAGTGTGTCCCTCGTCCTCCTCTCAACGACACCAACAGCTTCCTCTTGGATATGTTTTTACAATGAGAGATTGGGCTGCTACATTCTGACAGAATCGTTTGTTTCAGAGCTTTCACATTGTTATAAGCTAGAGGGTGCAAACCCAAGGGTGGACGCAAAACGAAAACCCCCCCCCCCAAAAAAAAAACAACCTTGCACAGCATATTGAAAAAAGAGGACGATGGCAGGGTCTGTGCAGACACTGACATTGCAACACATTTCTTGTGAGTCTTATGTCTATACAGAACTTTTGAAGAAACTCTCACTGATTCTGCTTTTTGTTTGGCAACATTAGGCGCGAGATTCGACTGAATATGATGTCATTAAGGTCGTATGTGCAGTTTGTATTTGTGCAACGAGGATTAAGGTTTGTGTCATGAGTTTGGTTCTCTGTATTAGTTACATGTACATTAAATAAGGTGAAGAGGAAGGCACAAGAAGAACTTGTAGCACATTAATTGCTCAAAGAACGAACACACGGTATTGGCTTTAAGTTGTGTATGTGTGTAGTTGTTGTCCGTACCTCTCTGTTGAGTCGGTCAAACACATATTGCTGTGTAACCACCTCAGCCCAGTTCCTGTCCACCTCCTCTCCCAGGTGAGTGTCCTCACACTCCTTCAGCTTCACCAAAGCAGTCACCTGTATGTACACAACACATGCAGCACACAGGGTTTCTACACACACCGTACAAAGCAGACCTGAAGGCACGTCACGATAAGAATTGTGTTTATTAAACCCACAAAGTAACTTAAGGAGCAACTTTTGACATTTCCCCCCCAACAACTTTTTGGGCTATATGTAAAACTTTCTTGAACTTTTCTTCTTTTTCCATAACAACGAGGAACTCACAAATACACAAACTAAATCACACACAGACACAGACCTGAGTATTAAAGGCGTCCTCAGTCAGCGAATCGAGCGTCTCCCCAAATGAAGCCAAGAACTCTTCAATCTTTAACTCCACCAGCTCGGTACTGAGAGGGAAAAGTTCAGGAGAGGTAAGAGATATATTATACGCTGTGGGCTGTATTTGATTCTTTTAGTCATTTATCAGCTCCACTCGCTTCTCTTTGCAGGGCCGCGCAGATAAATCTAGCTTGGGTTTGGATGAGCAGAAAGATATATTATGCCTAGGTTTTGAGAAAGTGGTTATGATAAATCGGATCTTGCTTTCAGGCGGATGAAAGGTTACGATTGTGTTGCAGACTCACTTGAACTTGGTGGCCTGTGTTTCCACGGTGACAGAGAAACCAAGTACGCCTGAGGTGTTCCTGCAGGTGGGGTAGACATGGTACCTGCAGAGGGCGACATGAAACAAGACAGCAGAGGAGGAGGAGGAGGAGATGTTGAGAAGCAGATATACAGAGGGATCAGAGTAACAACACAAGGAAGAAATCTCCCACCTGTCCTAACTGTTTTTAGAATGTTTGAAATGTGTTGTAGCTAACAGAAGAAGCTCTTTTTTTTTTTTACTGCAGATTCATGTGAATATAATATAATAATATAATAATAATATAAATATAATAATTAGCTTCAGATAAATCCTTCAGATCAGCACAAGCATGTTGCTCTGTCTGGAAGAGAGAGAGTAATCATAATCCACAATAAGACAGAGACGTGCACACGGAAACATACAATAAAACGGGGGGGCGGGGGGCTTTTGCCTTTATTGGATAGGACCGAGGAAGGAGCAGGAAACCAGAGAGCAAGCGGGACATGAAGGAAAGGAGCCACAGGCCGGACTCGAACCTGGGCCGCCCACTTGAAGGACCATTGCCTCCGTATATGGGGCGCGACCTAACCACTAGGCCAACTGCGCCCCATCACATTAGTTATTTAAAGCTCCTTTGAGGAACTTTCAGTTTGTGTAGATCTCCTGTGGACAAAGCAGCCTTCGCTAATTTACAACTGTACATGTGGTTTTTTTTTTTTCAAAATAAATCCCATCCTGCTTTCTTTAAAACAGGCAAATATATCACTCATCTTAAAGCTTTATTTTGAAAATGTATTAATCTGTCTCTGCAGCAGGGTTCTAATCCTCTCGTTTGTCGTCTTCCTTAATGCTGATGATTGCATTTGCTTTTGTAGTTCATAAAGAAGCATCTCGTTTTAATTTCAGTCTTGTGTAGCCAGCTAAAATCTTCTCTAATCTAATCTAATTATTGTTCTTCACTGTAAAATACAGATTCATCAGACAGGAAATTAAAAAAAAAGCAAAGGAGATTTTTAGAGCAAAATAGATTTAAAAAATAAAAAGAAATGGTAAATGTAGGACAATCAACACAGTCCGTTACATGGGATTTATTAGAGGTTGAAGCTGAAGAGTTAATGAGCTCTGATTTGTTTTTTAAAATGTATAACTTTAGGTTTAATGGAAACTGATTCGTGGTTTGTTTTGACCGAATGTCATTCATAAATTTTCATTTTTATTAAAGATGGGATGAAACATCACTACACTCACCCCAGAGTCTCTTTGGTCCTGAGGAAGTCAAAGCAGGGTTCCTCCATGTGCATCTAGAAGACAACAACAACCCAGTCAAGCATAGAAGAATGACGGAATGAAAGAACGTATAATGACACTCACCACCAACAGCTCCATCAGTGTGTGCTCCTTCAACGCCTTTAGGCCAGACTAAGAAAGAAAAACGAGAAAGACGTTCTTTTAGTGAAACAGTCTACTTAAACTAAAATATGTGATATTGTTAGTATGTTAGATTTGATGTATTGCAGATGTGGTCGCACCTGGTAGTACACGGTGACCTCAGAGTTGGCGTCCCCTTTGTTGAGTGATTTGACCTTACAGATGTGGTTCTTCAGGGGAAGCTCCACCACTCGGAACATCACCGGCACCTCTGCTGGCAGCTTGGAAAATTGCAATTTTCTGCCAGAGGTGGGGGAGAAAAAAAAGAAAAAAGAAAAAAAGGAGGACCAAATGAGTGGATGAAGGCGAGAAAACCAAATAGGTTACGGAGAAAAGGATGAGTAGGAAGGAGAAAAAAAAAAGTTTGAAAGGAGAGAGTTAATAAAAGCCTAAATAAAGAAGGTCAAAGGGTCGCCATGGATTGAACAACTGAAGCTAATGCTAATGATTGTGTATGGCTGCAAACAGATCCATCTGATTATATAGTACTGGTGTTTCATTAGGGAGTTCATTCAGTGTGATGGCAGACTTACTCGGTGACATACTGGAGGAACTGCTGTGATTCCTGCGGAGAAATTACAATACAGGTTAATGAAGAGGCTGGGATCACACACACGGATCAAACACACACTCAGCAAGAGGGGGACATGTGCATTAACTGACTCATTGACTTATCAGACGATCTTTTTGTTTATTAATCCTCTTGTCTGTGTTTACTCACCGTGCTGCTAAAGTTGCCCTGCACCAGACCCTCAGCGTACAGCTCGGCCCTGAAACTCCGGCTGAACTCCATCAGATCCTCGCTGCTCAGACCAGCAGTCAGAGCCTGATACTTCTCCACCATTGACCAGCGAGAATGCTCCAGGATAAGCAAACGCACATCCCTAAAGGGAGAGGAGCAGAGGGAGCAGAGAAAGGGGAAGGAAAAAATGAAAACAGAAAGGCTCAAGGTTTTTGTCGCGCATTTCACCACTAGAAGGCATCACAGACTTGAAGATAAGCCAACAATGGGCATGTCAAGAGACACACACACACACAAAAAAAAAGAGAGAGAGAAAAGGGAAACGACTTACTTGCCGAGTTTCTCGGGTTTAATGAGGATGTTGAAGTAGGTTTTCTTGAGCTGCTCTGCGAACATGCTGAAGACGTCAGGGGAGGCGGAGAAATCAGCCAGGTGGTCAATGATCAGGTGGAACAGCAGCTGAGGAGAGACAGACAGAGAGACAAAATCATCACCACCATTATCATGCACAAACACAAAGCACACACATCTGTGTGTCAGGAATAAATATAGGAGTAAGCATGCATGACATTATGTCAATCTAGCTGGAAATGTTTTTCACGGATTGTCTCTTTAATTTGGTTAAAAAGCCGAGAAGGAGGACGAGTTGTGCATAACTCTGTTCTTAAAGGCGCCCCCTGCCGTCTTACACTAAGACAAGTTAACTCACTAAGTACAGTGACTATAAAGTGACTTAATCCAACACTTTTAAAAGACGTTGTCACACCTTTACAAAATTTCAGACATGCTTGATTTTCTGTTACGTAACCCCCTTTTTTTTTTCAACAGCAATGACAGCGATATTGTGAATATTTGAGCTGCAATAACAAAAAAATAACTTTTCGACATGAATCGTCTGCTCTCTTATAAAAATACGTCCTGAAAGAGCAATGTGACATTCTAATATGATGTAAAACAGCCCCAGCCTATAGACTACTCTATCATACACTGAACAGACCGACAGATCACATCTGTCTGCATGAGTGTACATTCTAAAACAGAAGTTCTCAACTGGTGGGTCGGGAACCAACAATGGGTCACGGAGCTGTTTTCAGTGGGTCTCTTTGTTCTGATGCAGGTTTTGTACCGTCTCAGGTCCAAACTTCAGAAATAAATCTGATTGGTTGAAAAATATCAGAAATTTGGGTTGAAATTTCTCATTATGAGTTGTTAGCGGGCCGTGGGACGAGATCAGTTGAGAACGATTGTTTTAAACTATATAGTCTCAGACTTAACTCTGCTGGACAACTACAAGATGACACAGTTTCCTAATTATAAAGGAAGAAAACAATCTTTTCTACTGAGATAATATTAAGCAGTGTGTGGTTACGCACATGCTGTGTGTGTGTGTGTGTGTAGTTTCTATATGTGCATTCACTCACAGGCAGTTTGTGGTTAAACCCTTTAACCTTGATGACCAGGCCGTGTTCACCAGCCGTCAGTTTATACTCCAGCTGAGCCACTTCAGCCTCATAGGCCGGCTCTGCAAGGTTATGTCCGAGGATGTTGACCAGCAGGTCTAACAAGACCACACTGGAGGGAGAAGGGGGAGGGCGGGGGTGAGGAAAGATGGAGTATGAGTAGAGAAAAGTGAAGAGGAAAAAAAGGGGGGAACGTGAAATGGAGATAGGAGGGGAGTTGGAGGAGAGAAGTTGAGAAGGATGAGATGCAGAGGAAAGAGGTGGATAGGGTGAAAGAAGCGCGGCAGTAAAAGAGACAGGAAAGATAAAAAGTAAGGAGACGGCAATAAATAAGAGGACAGGGAGGGGGAGAAAGGTGAAAGAGAAAATGGAAGTAGTGAAGGACAGAAGGTAAGAAGGGTAAAAAGTGATAAAAAAAAGGGAAAGAGGATGAAATTGTAGCAGCAGGGAGAGAAGGAACAGATAAAAAAAAAGAGTGAGGGATGAGAAAGGCAGCTATGTAAATCAGTGTTACAAACACTATTTGCACAAGGTCATATTTAAGCCTGATCTTACTTCTTAGCAGACTGCTGGATTACAGGAGAGATTATGTGGAATCTGATGTAGGCTGCAGCAGGAAAAAGGACAAACCAGTGTCAAAACACTTCCTAATGATACCAGAAGTCGATATAGTGTAGAAACATCGTGCATGTTAAATGATGTCTAGGCTCCAGGCACACAAACAAACTCAAGCATATTTTACCTTTGGGGATTTTGAACTTGTTGTCCTTCTTGTACCACAGGCAGCCTCTGTCGCTGTCGGCTATCCGGACAGGGAGCTCGGTGTCTGGGCAGTCAGAGGGCTTCAGGGTGAAGTCGGTGGCTGAACAAATGCACATAAACAATAGAGCACCATAATTCCACTTGGTACCATCTCATAAATATTTTGTGTGAGCTGAAAACAATGCAATGTGTCCAGTTCGGGATAAACATGCAGCTAGATTTCAGACCCCAGAGCAGGACCAGAGGGGCCTTTGTTTGCCGTGTTTGAGTTTACGTGTTGAACTTCAGACAGGATTATGTTCTGGACGTCACGCGGTCATATTTTAGAAAGTGATATAAGTGTGAAACTCTTACACCTGAAAGATTGCTCACAGCTCGTCTCTGTAGGAGTATTACCCCCAAATTAGAACGTTTTAAAAAACAAAATTCCTGTGGCTCCTCAGGGAGCTATTATTCATCTGATAAATTGACTCAAGTGATGTCACTTGAGTCAATGCAGCTGCTGCTGAAGACTACAAGAACGGGATGGGAATTTTCTCAGGTTGAGTAAAGGGGGCAAACTGAGACTACCTTACCAGCTAATCCTCAACAGATAGCATGGCATAATACACAGAATTAATGAACTTTTAAAAAATGGTGGCTGAGTTGCATTGTGGGCAATGTAAGCACCGGATTTTATGAAAAAAACTAAAGAATGCTTGGAATCAAAACAGATGAGCTCACATTTTCTGCTCTATCAGGTTTGAGAGAGAATGCTATGGTAGCTCAAAGCTAGTTCATGTTAGCAGCACTAGGATTAGAACTATTTACCAATAGGCCTGCAGGTATGAGAAATACATGCAGTGTGAAATGAAACTGTTCAATATTGTGAGAACAGAAGGCAGATTCCAAAATAAATACAAAAAATAACGCTTTTCTTTTCTCACTGCTAATTAGCACTAGCTAATCTCAGGGTAGCTAATAGCTTTAGCTTCTCCTGACATCATCAACATGTGAAGGCACGGCCATTTTGCTCAGCCCTTTTATACCAATAGATGAATGCTGAGGGAGAAAACATGATCTCTTTAGTTGCTGAAATACGTTTTTGACTTCATTGCGATAAATTCAGACCTCTGTCGTTTGTTTAATGCAAATGCTCACATCGCCATAGTGGTGCATGTATGATTTGTTGTGTAGCCATTTACCCGTTATTTTTTTAACCTGTCATTTTAATAATTAACACAGGCAAATAATATTTAACATTTGGCAGCGATGGCGGTTCTGCTCGCCTCATCAGTATTTAAAACATGGAGCTCACAACACATCATATAAGTTTGCTGTGCACAGTTAAAGACCAGCCAAGACAGCATCCACTGTAACCTACTTTTTCTGTCATTGTTTGGGATGACTGATGTTTAAAGTAAAGACGCTTTGTTTTTTGAACTGTGCGCTGAGCTGACGAAACTCAGCCAGAATTAAACTCTTAAATTCTGTGAATGCAAAGTATCTCTAGGATTAAAATCACTGACAAGAACAGACGATACGGAAGTCACTCCTGCTCTTAAGAAGAAATAATCCCTGTCTGAATGGCGCTTGTATCGAGCTTGAGTTATCACCCTTTTTTTTTTTTTAGATCAGTGACTAACAAGGGAATGTAACAGAAGAGAGAATACATTGACCAAAATGCACTATTCCTACAAGTCTGGTCAATATATCTGATTGGTCTATCCGCTGGACGAATGAAAGGAGAGAAAAAAAAAGAAGAAGCTGATGGGCCGAGGCTTGTTCATGTTGATTTTCGGACACTTTTCAGATTCTCTTTGCAGTTCTGGAGACAACAACCCCCCCCCCCCCCCCCCCCCCCTCTCTCTCTTCACCCACCGATGAACTCGTTTTCAACAGGAAGGTGAAGGTCGCTGTTCAGCTCCAGGTTTCCCATCCACCGCTCCATCCACTCCTGCTGGATGTCTTTGAGGACACAAAAAGGTATTTCCAGTTTAAATGTGTGTTTTTGAACGAGTGACCGAAAGACTTTAATGTTGACATTTGTTATTTAAATTTCCCAACACTATTGTTTGTCCGTATAAAAGACAGAGATAAATGCTGGCATTTCTACTGCGCGCTGTCTGCAATATATCAGAGTGAATATCACCACACAAGGGGAAAAAGACAATGTATTCACCAAATGCCTATATTGTGGGGGGGGGGGGAGCTGTAACACATGCAGTAAACCAACACACACACACACACACAAAGAGACGTACCCTCCACGCTGTATTGTGTGCCAAACCACTTCTCCCTGAGGGGACACTGGCCCTCGTGTTCTGGTGACAGCAGCATCAGGTTGGCTCTCTCTGGGGTGAGGAGGGACAGAGCTGCTCTAATAACCTACACACACACACACACACACAAGAATATGAAGTCAACTTTTCATCGAGAACACGTGTTTTTCTCCCTCTCTTTGTCTCTAGATTACTTATATGAGACAATTTAAGCTTCCAATTACAGTCAGATGTGAGCTTAAGTTACAGGCAATATGAAAAACCACAATCACGCTGAAACTTCTGATGCGTAGAAATATTCAGGAATCAAAGACAGCACCCACAACTCTAGCAAATATATTTCTGGCACATTTATGCATGAGCCATAAAAATCAGCCACACATCAGGCGAATAAAAGTGTCTCCCTTTTCCAGTTGACCTGATTCATTAACATCCTTTATCAAAAAAAAAAAAAAAAGGAATAAAACCCTGAACTGGTTCACTCCCTGAATAACCGAACGACTTACTTCTGGCTGGAACTCGAACATCAGCTGATCTCCTGTCAGGAAGTCCTCTTTGGGGAACAGCTGCATGTTCTCGCAAATGTCCTCCACGTATTCTATAGGGTCAATCTAAAAAAAACAAACACACACACAAATATATCGGTTTCTGTGTGAGTCAAATGCTTGAATACAGCAGCAAATTCGTATTTGCATCCTTACTTGCTCCTGGTAGTGAAACTCATTGGCTTCGATATTCTGGATCTCTTCAAATATCCTGAGGGGACGAGCAAACACGCGGAAATATTCGCTCAGAAGCTCAGAAACATCAACACTCCTTTAGACAGATTAAAGTACACAGCTACTGAATGAATAAAAGCTATACCTGTATAAATAGGATAAAAACATATTCGACATATTCACTAGTCAGTATCTGGTGTTAATAATCTCCTGTCCTACAATGGAACTAATTGTCACTACTGCTTGTATTGTTTTGTTGTTGTCAGTGTGTGACTGTGCCTTTGCTGTGGTCCAAGTGTCTGCAGCATCTTCAGGTACTGGAACACCAGCTGAGTCACCTGTGAAAGAAACACAAGCACCAAGAAAGTCAGAACTGATCACGTCACTTAAGCATGAATCAACGACAGATTCATTTTTTTGGTTGAATTACAGTAAAAGTAAAACATTTCGACTGGTCCAGAACTCTGCCCCTCTCATCATCTCCAGAACCCCCTCCGTTAAATCACATCACTCCTGTCCTTCCGCAGCTTCATTGGCTCCCGGTTAATTATGGCACTGACTTCAAGATTCTCAAGCTCCTCACCTTTAAGGACATTCATAACCTCGCTGCTCTGTACCTCTCTGAACTCCTGCACATCAACACACCCTGCACTCACTCTCAGGTCTTCTTCTTCTTCCATTCAACTCAATGCACCACCCGCCTGACCACCATGGGGTCCAGAGCCTCAAGCTGCTCTGCCCCCCCACCCCGCCTCTGAAACTCCCTCCAACCAGACATCCGTAACATTGACTCGCTCTCCATTTTTTAAAATCGCTTCTCAAAACCCATTTTTTTTAAAACTGGCATATTCAGTGTGATCTTTAACCATCCTGTCTCATGAATCCTCTTCACACCGACTTTAAAGACTTTAAGAGACTTTTAGATGTTAATCTTGTCGATTTATTCTTACTCTGTTAATTTTTATCTCTGCTTTGTAAGCTGACCTTGAGTGTTTTGAAAGGCGCCTACAAATAAAATGTACAATTATTCAAGTTTCCCATTTTTTATCTGTTATTGTTTGAGTTGAGGTCAGATTTCACTCTTTTTTTTATATGCAACTAGATATATGGGGTATATCGGTATGGGGCCCAAACCGAATGAAGACAAGATGGTCACACAACCGGAAAGTAACTGCACATGTACGTACATCCCCGCTTGACTCTCTGGAGAGTGATGATGCTTGTTGTAATCCATACAGCACACTCTGCTAGTGTGATACAATGAAACTCACTGGATACGCTAATATCGGCCGATATTATCGCCTGGCTGATTAATCGGTCAACTCTAGTCACTGGGTTACAGTTTTTAAAACACTTTCAAAAAAGGTGTCTTCTTTTAAATATCAAACAGGAAGTAAGATCATTTTCTTTGCCCTCTTTAAATTGGAACAAGTTATTGAAAATGCATCCTCGGCATGCGAGTTGGTAATGTATGAGGAAACAGGATGAGGAACAGGGGGATCAATCTTCCTATATTCTTTAGAGGAAAGCAAATAAGCAACAACCCTTGAGTATAACGAGCTTAATAAAAAGAGAATCCAGAACAATGGCGCCCTGGCACAAACAGCAGCTGGCTCACCCTCTCTGAATGGAGAAGTGGGTGATCAAGTTGAGGCTCTTGATCGCAGCAAACGGCCTCAAGGCTGCTGCAGCATTTATAAAGAGTTGTATGCAGGTTTGTATGAAGTATTCAGGTTGAAAAACAGTCCTCGTATTTAATAATCACCGACTGTGTTCCTGTTTAACACCAGCATTGTCATAGCAACTTGTACAGAATAATCAAGGCTAATCTGCCAGTTGGGTCAATGCAGGATAAAAAAGATACAGACGACACTGAACAAGGATCTTTTCTCCAATAGCTGTATCGCTAACTCAGGCTACCATATTGATATTAGGACAAAGTACCGCTGTTGACACTTTCTTCAATGCACCCTCTCCAACCTCCTTGGTATCCAGAAGCAGCAGGGTGTGTGTCGTTCCTGGATCCTCAGTCGCTCTGCTAACATTAGCTAGCTCTCAGCGTGGGTATTGTACGGCTGTGTCTGACATGCTAACGTACTGCCTGTACTGTCTACGGAGCAGAAAGACTTTAAGCCCGCCCTGTCCTTATTAAAGGCAAGCATCAGAGCGCACTGTGGATTCAACAATCCCCCGGGTAAGAGGAAGTTTGGGCCTGACATATTCAATATGCACTGTCTTTCAAAATGAAAGTGGAGTACTGCAGAAGCAAGTCAAATGCATGAGCTCACTCGCATCATATACCCCCCCCCCCCCGGAGTTTAAATAACACCTTCTGAGCAACGCACACAGCAACACTTTATCGATTTTCAGCCAATTCTGAACGGGTATTAGAGATAACAAGATCCATCATCCGTGTCATTTCAAACGAACTGCTCTCCTTCAGCATCGTCTACAATGAAGGCTTTAGATTTATGATCACTCATGAGTGTCTGACCACTAGGTTAGTTCGGCCCACAAAGTATTTTGCAAGGTAAGCATTAATAAATGTTATCTCAGATTTAAGTTCTCCTCTGATTCATTACATGATTGCTATCCGCAGATAAAAACGTTACTAAAATAAGAGCTTCATTATCTCAAACACATTTGATTGAGCTTTTTAAATAATAAGGTGCACAGCAGACTGGAGTAGATCCTGACATAATCACATCTTTGTAACGTATAGGGGATAAACTGTAAATCAGGAATCGGTTTGATTTGAAAGATCGATTCTGAATCAAATCGTGACCCCGATATATTGAAATCAAATCATGATATATTGATAGAGTCACACTCCTACCAGCCACTGCTGATTTTTTTCTCATTTTCTCGGCTCAGTCCGGAGCTGCAGTGTCTCTACGTTTCCAGCAGATGATGAATAGTAAATAGAAGACAAGCTACAAAGTGTAAGAGCTCTCTTTACCTGATAGAAGTTTTGGAAGCCTTCATCAGTGAGGGTGATGGAAATGGAGAAGATTGAGTAGGTGGTGTTTTGGTCGAAGCCAGTTTCGCTGTTTCCTCCGAACAAAGCCAAGGCCCAGCACCTGTACACACACACACAAACAAACACACACACACACAAATTACCTCGGGGTGATTTTCAAATCAATCTGGCTAATGGTAAAGATTCACACACTGAAGACAGGTGGTCATACACACAACTTGGAGGGCAATTACAAAAAAAAAAGCTGCAAGAAAAAGAAGAAGATCGTCCCATACACACACACATCAATTTTAATGCCAACAAAAATATGAATTCAAAATGTTTCAACCCACTGGTCATCACTGGTCTTCACATGACTAAGACCAGGGGGTCGAAACATTCTGTTTTCTTTTGTGGTTTTCTGCGGGCTTAGCGTCTGTTCTTGCTACAGATTCACACACTAATATAAACGGAAAAATGTTTCTTTATTGTACACTCTTTGGTAGCCCCTCAGAGGCAGTCAGCACAGCTTTAAAAAAAATAACAGAAAAGCCCAGAATGAAGAAATACCACAGATTATTCTGTTATGGCTATGTTCTGCCTTCCTGCCTATGTTCTGCAGCTTTCCCCTTCATTTTTTCAAATGAAAAAACAACTCGCAGAGATTTGAAACTTTTCTTAAGCTGGTGAGAGATTTTCTTCTCTGCTTTTATCTGCATGAGGACATGTTCTAGTGGTACGAGGATGCACTTGAAGGGGGAGGACGGTTCTTAAAGTCTGCACTGTATTACCAACATGAAATGATGCCGACTGCGATGGATCAAACCAAGTGAGTATTAAACCTCTGAAAAGAGTTCAAAGAGTGAACTGGAAAATGGAGGGGATAAAGACAGAAAAAAAAACATCTGCAGGTATTCGTACTGATTTTTTCTGTAGTCTGTTTCAAAATGTACAAAAAAAACGCATGAATGGTCCTTTAAACGTAAAGGCATCTGTTCAGTAGTAAACCAGCGGTTAGTGTGATGGACACACAGATACACAAACCATTCCACAGGCTTCACTGAGTGGTCCAATTTCAAACCTGCACCTTGACGCTGTGATTTTTCTAAATTCAATAAAAACCACCACCACTCTACTGCCTCAGCCGTTTGCTTCAACTGGGAATTGAGACTGAGTACACTCAACATTTCACTCTTGTCATTTATCAACAATTGAAAGAAGCACACAGCAAAATGGGAATATTCTATCAATTGTTCAAAGTGCCACTGATGGCACCGGGACTACTGGATGGGCTCTTGGTACACTGGGACTACAGAAGGTTTGGCGAATCACTTCGCCACTTAGCAACAAGAGGCTCAAATGCTCTTGTATACCGCCGCATCGAGAGAATGCACGAATCACAGCGTCAAGAGGGGTTGATGGAGAGTTTGAAGATTGGGCTTCAGCATTCGGGGGGGGGGCTCGCTGGGAGCTTCAAAAAGCTCATGTATACCCAGTAAATTGAAGACCTTTTAATTGCGTTTTGGAGAACACTCGAATCCCGAAAAACAAACAGACAGAGGCAATAGCACTCACTTCTTCCTGAGCACGGAGAGGATGCTTCCTGTGCCTTCATGGCCAATCAGCCAAGACATATAGTGGAGAGGCTTCACTCTGAAAAAAAAAAAAAAAGGAGGAGGGAAGAATGTGGAAAGGAGAAGCAAAACACATTGATGCAATCCTCCTACAATCAGTGTAAAGAACCCTTTGATTTCCTGTTTATATCAAGAGACACTGCTGTGAAAAATCAGACGGACACACGAGAGGGAATCGAAATTCCATGGCACTTTTTTAAATTAGGGGGAGAACATGGGTTGTTCTGGATTCTCTTATTCTGCATTGATGCTCACTGTGCCGTGTCTTTACTTTGTGGAGCTCACCTGTAGTATTTCTCCTGAGGGGGGAGGGCCCAGGTGATATTCAAAGCATGGACTTTCCTAACAGGGACAACTGCAAACACAAACATGTACTGTTATAGAAACTCCATGTAAAGTTTCTGTGATCCACTGAAAACAAAACTAGGTTTCCCTTTGACATTTCATCTGTTTTCAATGTATAAAAGTGTAAACATCGTGCTGTATCATAACACATCATAATGAACCATAACTTATCCAAACATATCTTGTGTTATTAGGCCTTTTCTTATTGTGCTGTATCATATTTTTTCCACGTTATCAGTAATTCAACAAACACATTTTTGAAAGTGTTAAAATTATTGAGTGTTGTAGAAAAAAGGCAAAAACTGGAAGAACGGCTATAAAAATTTCATGTAAAAGATGTTTTTCAGCTTGAAGGAAAACAAGCTGAAAAACATCTTATTATGCTGATCCATGTTTGGATGTCCGTATTAAACCTCAGCATAGTCTTTTTAAACACACGATACACAGTTGTTGACGTAATCCCCCGGACGTGGTTTCCTGCTGCTCTGAACGAGACGTTACGAGAACTTAGTGAGACTTGGCCAGAACCTGGCATCAGGTTCTGCCGACATATTAGAGCAAGTTGTAGGACATGCCAAGCACGGCAGCTCTTTCAAGGACACGCCCAACCGGGCGCTCACTCAAATTTCCCTGCGACTGCAAACAGAGCTGGCCAATCGGAGGAAAGAGGGCACGTGGGGAGGCGGGGAGGCGGGGGCCTTAAAGAGACAGCAGCTGTAATGAACCGTTTCATGCAGAGTCTGAAATGAGGGATTTGACTGTTTTTGAGCTACACATCTCACAACGCTACTCAATAGGTGTCCCAGACTGACATAAACCCTTTTCACACTTACGGAAATCTCCTGAAAAACTCCGGAGATTATCCGGAGGGGCTGTATGTGTGGACACAACAGCCGAATTTTTCACTCTGATTTTACCCAGAGTTTCTCCTGCCAGACCCCTAGTATTTTTTCCGCAGAAAGTCCGGAGGGGCTGATGTGAAAACGCTGCAGCATATTCTCCAGAGAATTCACCTCGAGCCAATAGGAGCGGAGTGACATTTATTCCCTGTGATCGCTGCACGGTGCATAGAGTGTCTACACGCGACCACTACGATCTCTGTGCACGTGATTAAATGGCTGAATTATGTTTTCTGTTCCCCTGTATGTTGTTCTCCGCTCTTTTGTGGATGTTGTCATTCCGTTGGAATACACATAGCATTGGTATAAAGGCTAATATTCAGTATATTCATAGTCATTATAGCGTTGTGTAGCGAACTCTGTTGCTACGTCCGCTACTTCCGCGTTGTTTTTTTACGTCACATCTTAACCAAGGAAATCCCTGTCCCCCCTCCCGTCTGACAGGGATAGTCTCCAGCTGTGAGGTGCATATGTGAACGGCTAGGTCGGGAGAATCTCCGGAGCAGTCCTCCCGTAATTATCTAGATATTATCCGGAGTGCATATGTGAAAACGGCTATAACTAATGGTCAAAGTGAGTATAATAGATCTCCTTTAACTACCCTTTGAGCTACCTTCTGACCCCTTAAGATGTATTTAAAGTTTGGCCACAGAGCCAGAGTTCACCAGAAGTGATCAGTTTTCAGAGGAGCAGAGTAACATCGATCAGTACCTCTGTACAGCTTGTTGAAGGCCGGCGTGTCAAAGGGATCAGGCATATTAGAGAATTCTGGCTGTGGCAGATTGCTGTAGACAAAAAAAAGAAAAAGAGTTATAGGAAACTACATTGCTTATACTGTACCAATTAAAAAACAGGCAATATGTCACTGCAGATCACTGAACAGGTCTTAAAGCCAACATAATGCGTTAAAGAATCGTTCTCAATTGAGCAAAAGCAAAGAAACCGTCCGTTCTTCATGAACGACAGACAAACAGTCATCTAGTATGAAATCCTAAAACACAAGTTTTCAAATGTTATGTTGATTAAAGAAATGAGTCGAGGAAGTTCGAGAGGCTTGAAAATACTCAATGAGCTCATACATAAGAGAAAATTCAGAAGCATGTAATCCTTTAATCATGTGATAGCCTCAAATCTGAAAGTCATGTGACTTATTCATGACTGCAATATGCATGATTATTCTACTGCCACAGTGACGCATGAAACAAACAGAAGCAGAGTTCTGTAAGCAAACAGCAATTCAGCTCGACTTGAGGGATAAATGATCCCTTTCAGGTGTATGATGTTGATAAAAAGGAAAGGATGAAAAGAGATTAAAAAAAAAGC
This sequence comes from Tautogolabrus adspersus, assembly GCA_020745685.1. Classification (NCBI taxonomy): domain Eukaryota; kingdom Metazoa; phylum Chordata; class Actinopteri; order Labriformes; family Labridae; genus Tautogolabrus; species Tautogolabrus adspersus. Next base: position 9,697,304 of record CM036552.1, read on the forward strand.
GTTGAGGAAGAAACAGAGGAACGCTTGACATTTAGATCCCAGCAAAGTCTCGGAGGATATATCACTCTATATCACAGCCACACGTCATCCCCCTCACAGTGACTGAGAGAGCCTCTTCTTCTATACTCACTTGTTAGGCACCTTGCTGAAGATCTCTCTCACCCACTCCTCCAGAGTGTCCAGCTTCTCTGAAGGGCAGAGCGAGTGAAGGAGGAGAAGTTTAGAGTTCAAGTAATGCTGGCTGAAAAACTCGTAATTCTGGGTTTGGATAGAGGACTCGAGTTCAACACAGACTTGTTTTTGTTTCGAAACGACCGCAGCTCGAGTTTTAAACACAGTTTCGTTCATGAAATCAGAGATCAGAAGACTGTTTGATCAGAGCAGACAGCAGTTGTTTCCTGAAGTATGACTGAAATGAACATGGATGAAAAAGCACTAATATCAGTAAAACAAAAGTATACAATTATATACTGCTTACACTACACACTGAAGGAAATTCTAGCTTAGCTGCTGTTGGCAGATGTGTTGGAGAAACCCAGATTTTAAACATAATCCTCTTTTCACACGACTTTTTATCTTCATTTGTTTACCAGGTTTTAATTAAGCCTAAACAACCTAAGAAGGTCATTGGAACTTTTTGCATTTTTTGGTATTTGCTAATGAACAGTTCTTCTGGGGCGGCAGTAGCTCAGTCTGTAGCGACTTGAGTTGGGAACCGGAGGGTTGCTGGTTGAAGTCCCGGTGCGAATCAAATTGGGAAATTGGTCTGGTAGCTGGAGAGGTGCCAGTTCACTTTCTAAGCACTTCTGAGGTGCCCTTGAGCAGGGCAATGAACCCCGGTAGCCTAGTGGTGAGTGCGAGTGCCCCATGTAAGGAGGGATATTCCTCCAAGCGGGAGGCCGGGTTCGAAACGACCTGTGGCTTCTTTCCTGCATGTCATTCCCCACTCTCTCTCTCTCTCCCTCCAATTTCCAACTCTATCCACTGTCTTATCTTTAAAAATAAAGGCATTAAAAGCCCCCCCGTAAACATATCTGGAAGTAATAAAAGGTTAATCATAGTCAGCCATAGTCACAACAAGCCGTGTATTACATTATATTCTGTAACTCTATATCACAACTGGCAGAGTATATTTCCTGTGTGGTATTCAAATTACACACACAAAGGCTTTACACACAAAGATGGATGCATGTTCATCTGATAAAAGCCTCCCTTTTAACTGAGCACTCTACTACTCGACGGGAAGGATCCCTTTTAGGAAAAATTAACACTCGTCTTTGTGCAAGCGCTCTTTCCTTGAAGTGAAACACTCCTCCTCGACACAGCATCGTGGAAGAAGGCCAATTATTGACTTTATTCTTTCATAAAGGCGACGTGACGTAATGAATCCTTGCAGCTCTTTTTTGTTTAGCCGATAAAGAAGTTCTGTTCAAAGTGAGTTTTTTTCTTTCTGCTGACAAAAATCAATACTCTTGTCATTTCGGTGGAATCTTGTGCAGTTTTTTTTTCAAACACACTCCTGGGTACCACAGCGAATCAAAAGTTGTTGAGAAATTAACAGGGGATTAAAACTGAACTCTCAAAGCTGCAGTTATTGGTATTTCTAAATCAATCATTTTTGACGGGGTTAAGTGTAATGTGAACGTTTTCTCTTATGGTGAGAAACCCCCTCATCCCACTCCCCAAAAAATACAGCCAAATAGACAAATATTTGCCTGAGGAGACAACAGAGAGGTAGAGCGAGTACTTAGTACTTAGCTCCAATATGACTAAAACTCTGCTGCGTCTCTGCTGAGTCCTCAGCCGCACCAAGCCCTGGCAGCCTATCACCCCAACACTTATCCACCTCCACTGGAACATAACACCATCCCTTATCCACCTCCACTGGAACATCACCCCAACCCTTATCCACCTCCACTGGAACATCACCCCAACCCTTATCCACCTCCACTGGAACATCACCCCAACCCTTATCCACCTCCACTGGAACATCACCCCAACCCTTATCCACCTCCACTGGAACATCACCCCAACCCTTATCCACCTCCACTGGAACATCACCCCAACCCTTACCACCTCCACTGGAACATAACACCATCCCTTATCCACCTCCACTGGAACATCACCCCAACCCTTATCCACCTCCACTGGAACATAACACCATCCCTTATCCACCTCCACTGGAACATCACCCCAACCCTTACCACCTCCACTGGAACATAACACCATCCCTTATCCACCTCCACTGGAACATCACCCCAACCCTTATCCACCTTCACTGGAACATCACCCCAACCCTTATCCACCTCCACTGGAACATCACCCCAACCCTTATCCACCTCCACTGGAACATCACCCCAACCCTTATCCACCTCCACTGGAACCTCACCCCAACCCTCATCCATCTCCACTGGAACATCACCCCAACCCTTATCCACCTCCACTGGAACATCACCCCAACCCTTATCCACCTCCACTGGAACATCACCCCAACCCTTATCCACCTCCACTGGAACATCACCCCAACCCTCATCCACTTCCACTGGAACATCACTCCAACCCTACACCCACAAACGTCCCGCAACCTCCGGTCCCCGGACACTGACCTGCTGTCCATACCATAGACCACACTCCGCACCTATAGAGACGGGGCCTTCAGTGTCACAGCCCCCACCTTCTGGAACACTCTCCCCTCAGACATCCGCAATGCCCCATCTTTTGACTCATTCAAGAGACTTCACCATCTGTTCTGCACAGCCTACAGCCTCACTTAACTTTACCTCGCCATCGGTCTCCCATCTTGTTTGCTACCTGTCTCTGTTCTGTTCTTTGTTTGGTCCCTCCATCATTTAGAGCGTCCTTGGGTGCCTTAAAAGGCGACGTATAAATTGTATCTATTATCATTATGATTTCTTTCTACTGCCACATTCTTGAAGTGGACAAAAAAACAAGACCCAAAATGAATGTTGTTCCATATTCTCATATACGTCTGCATCAGTGTTGATATTGACTCCAGAGCTGTTTAAATGCCACGCGGGTTTTAAATAGCACTTTGTCCAAATGATTTCTCTGTTTTATGACGAGGATTTTTCTCAGCCCAAATGTCAACACTTAATTGGTACTTAATTAGCTGTGTGATATTATCTGAGAAACACACACAAAAAAAATGTCTCATTATAAGGGAGTTTGTTTGGAGAAGAATTGCAGTTTGAGTTTATTTAGAACTTATTAACCACAGATGGCTGAACATGGATAAGATAAATCATCATTAGAGCCGAGTGAAATCATTCTTCAGATAGTCCATTCATCTACAGATTGCTTTTTCAATTAAATCAATTAATTTTTGAATGAAATGACTGAAATCAGTTGCATTTCTTTCGGTCTACTAATAAAACGGGTATTTGATGTTTAATAAAATGAAATAGATTTTTCTGACCTTTCGACTGCACTGCAAGAGTCATGTAGTGGGCAGAGTAGTGATTCTTCCAGAAGGCACGCAACCGCTTATAGACATTGATCTTCTTCTTCTTTGGCTCATGCTTCAGCGTCTCGGCATTACCTGTTGTTGTTACGAGTGAGTAATCAATCCAGCAGCAGACGATACAAAACATCTGAATAAAATGTTTTACAAAATGCAGTCATATCAGAAAGAAAGGAGCCTTGGCATTTGTTTCAAGGGGCTCCTGTTTGTTATTGCTGAACATACCTCAAGGAGGCCCCGTGTGTATTAAGTGTCCCAGCAGTCGTGTTTACCAACTCACCCCAGCAGAACTTGCCCATAGGGTGTCCAGGTTTGGCCAAACTGCCAAACAGCATCTCCTTCCTGTGGGAGTCTGACGGCTTAGCCAGCTGGTACTCTGACAGACAGGAGGAGAGACAGAAAAACTCGAGACAACAGAGGAAGACGAAGATCAATGGTGTGCAAAAGAGCTGCGTGAGGAGAACTCAGCAAAGCAGCTGATGAAAAGTTTTTAACTCCAAGGGAACCAGATTAAAAAAAAAAAGCACTCCTTAGCTTGGAGGAGAAGGGTACAAGACTCACCACTGTCGACGGCCTCCACCTCCCTATCAATGGCGTCTCGTATCATCAGGGGGCAGATGAAGAACTGAGCCCACCTGAGAGGGTTGACAGGACAAAGAGGTTATAATCAGGGGCCACTTACCAGCCAGAGACACCGGTCAGACTTAGACAATCAGATGTAGACAGTTTAACACCACAGACAACAGCTTAATGGCAGGGGGCTGATTGAGCCTGTAATGTTTTTCCAAGTTATTACACAGCAGGAGTTGGAATTACACCATATCCTAAGACATGAACAGGAATTGTAGCTGTTTTTCCACAGTTCATTTCTTTTTCTCACTTTATTTTTTTCAAGCTGTGTAGCAGTAAATCTGATGTATAGCCATAACTAAATAAAGTAGTACACATTCTATGATTCTCCTATTTGATGAAGATATTACTAGAGTAAAGCTTTGATAATTGTTGCTTAAAGGCAGGGTTGGTAATTTTCGAAAACTAGCATGATTTTGAATGTAGCATTCTCTCCGTGCTCCGTCTTCACCCACCCCCTCCCCTCTGTGCTCCCTCAAAAGCCACGCCCCTCACTTACATGCACTATAGCGCCATTGGTCCAGAAGCGGATATCAGCTCATGCTTTGAGTGTGGGCTCGTGCATGCATGGGGTAGAGAACGAGCAGGGGGACAGGGAGGCATGATTGTTTTATAAAACTCGAACCGAGTGCAGACATTGGTTGAAGTTTTTACGTGTTTAAATCTGCTACAGATGACGGATTTTCTTCGTTTCTTTTTCAGAGCTAATGAATTACGAATTTCTGTCAGGACCTAAAGACAGTTTAAACCAAAATCTTAAAAAGTGTATCTGGAGGAAATTACCTACCCTACCTTTAATGTAGCTAGCTAACTGAACCAGCCGATAAAGCTAATGTTAGCTTATAAGCATCTGTCAAAGTGCTGATATTAACACATCTGTCAGGACTCTTTGTAAATTGGTTTGCATACAATGTGAACTAGGAAAATTCTAATTTGTTTTTAACCCCCGCGAAGACAAAACATAATGTGACTTCACAGATTGGGGCGAGATTATTACACCATCGTGGAATCATTATGAATGTACAAAGAGGTGATGACGGCTGAGCTTAGTTACAACACTTTTGCAACAACAAAAAAGCAGTCTGAAAAGTGCTAAGTGTAAGACATGACAGTGTGTTTTCTCTGTGGACTACTCTTAATATCTTTCTTCTGAGACAATAATGGGATGAGTCTTACCAAGATGTTTCCAAAGAGCCATCAACTTGCATTTTGTAAGCAATAATGTGTGTACACGTTTTATTTTTACTTTTGTATTATGTCTGTGTTTTGTATTTGTCTGAAAATCGTTTGACGGTTATAAAGAATTCAACTCCTTGAGAGCGACTGCTCTGAAGACAAAGAAACTTCTGATCCTTCTTTACCTGTCAAGAGCCTCTTTGAAGTTTTTCCTCTGGATGTCGAACTGGAAGACCGTCCTCTCGCAGTCGGTGGAGGCATTGTCACTCCCGCCGTGCTTCTTGAGGAAGGCATCAAAGCCATTTTCTGAGGGATACTTCTCGCTGCCCATAAACACCACTGGGACCAAACAAAAAGGGGAGAATATAGGAGAAGACAAAAAAAAAAAAAGGACTTTAAAAGGTAAAATCAAGTGTAGTGACTTGAGTATGTGCCTTGCATTTGTGGTTTTGTTGACTATGTGGAAAGCAGGACCAAACACACAGATGTTGTGGCATTGTATTTACCGCAGAGCCACAATAGAATTGTAGAAAAAAAAAATCAGCCGAAGCTCTAAAGATTTCTCTAAATATCACTGTTACCATTTGGTGACAGTTGTGACATCTGTAGGAATAGCACGGTTTTCTTTTCAAACAGACCCTTTAGGAATGAACAATGCTCAAAAACCACATCTATGGAGGAGGCAGACATAACCATTTTTACACTGAGAGCAACATCAGTCAGCCAGAATGCAATTCACAAGATATGTGGCATCTTTAGAGAGGAGAGCAACTCTTGCTTTTTATTGGACTGGAAAAAACTTCAGTGCAACAAGTTCCTGCGTGCGTTCTCTGTGACTTGTTGGAGGATATTCTGGGAAATGTCACAAATTATTAACCATAGTAAAAGTAGACAAACAGGTTAAGGAAAAGAGGGTACACTAAATTATTTAAAATAGCAAAATTACTCCTAGAATGCATCGAATATGGTAGCTGAGTTTGTCCTTGTCTGAATCCAAAACGATGCTAGGTGTTTTTTTGTATGTTGTACCGACTCTGAGGCTAAATTGTTGATGTATAATTTAGGGATAAACAAATAAAACGGAAACTATTTGACTTGATAGTTGATAGTGAACTATGCTGGGGTTCTTGTGTTACTTGTTCAGCAAAGATGAGGATATAAAAAAAAAAAGTAAAGATAAAAAAAGACTTCACGCTCTCTATTTTCTTACTCACTGTGTTCCAGAAAGTGAGCAAGGCCAGGGAGGTCACTGGGGTCGCTGAAGCTGCCCACTCCCACACACAGAGCGGCTGCAGACTGACACACACACAAAAGATATCATATCAGGTTAAGTATGCAGGCGTTTAAAAAGTGTGTGCGTTAAACGGTACTATAAATAGTTTCACTTTGTGCTGACAACACTCATGCATAAATAGTTTCTGCATATGTGATTTCAGCACATTTTTTGGATTCAACATGACTCGAGTTATTTTCACCCTCGTCTGAGACTCAATATGTCAAAGCTTCTAAAACATGAATTGAACTTGAAATTAATTTTCTCCCCATTTGTACCTGCTTCTCTGCATTTCTTTTCTTCTTATCCCCCTCATCGTCATCATCACCGTCGCTGCCCTGCTCATCGTCTTCATCCTCCTCCGACTCATCTTCCGTTTCATCTCCAGATTCATCATCATCCTCTTCCTCTTCTCCGTCCGAGTCATCATCTTCAGACTCCGCTGGGCCGCCATAGTCTGAGATGAGCAGAGCTCGCAGCCCATTGTCAAGCACAACATACCTGGAGGGATCGGGAGAGGAGTCAAAGGTCAAACAATTCAGAGACCATTGAGAAACAGTGTTACATTACAGTTTGTTTGTTTTTTCCTCATTTTGAACAGGCTGTTAAACCAACCAGACTGCATCTTACATCCTTAGAGACTCTCTTGTTGAACGCTTTCTACACAGCATATTTCTTTGTATGCTCCACAGAGGCCCGAGGCACTGGTGTGTGCTTATAGCATGAAATCGGCTCATCGCACCACAATAATGCTGCTGGAAAAGAGGCTCGATATCTTTTTTGGATCTGGGTTAGTGGATCTGGGTCATTTTCTCAGCACCTTCTAGTTCTGGATAGTATCCTCGCTGCATGTAAAATCGTGTTAATAACAATGACTAAGAATAAAGCACAAAATAGAGGAAGATAAATCACGTAACAGGGTTGTAGCATAATGCATAATTCAATACTAGAGAATGGCCACATGTAGTATGAAGCTTTGTACAGGAGAGTCTTTTACCTGTACTGCTTGGGGTCACTGGGGGACTTGATTATCTCCCTGTCTCCAACATTGTCCTCTCCTCCACCTCCTCCAGAGTCCCCTGTAGTCCGGTTGTCCTCCTGAGCTTCTGCTGAGGGTTCAGTTTGGCCTGAGCCTGGAGAGTCACACGCCGGGGCGTTTCTGGATTTGTTTGTCAGCGGCATCCTCGCCAGAGATGATGATGAGACTTTGGCACTGCGGGCTGACAGCAAGGCGCGACCATAAACAACAGGACAGCTCGCTGCCACCGGTAATTTAGCCCTCAGCACGGCAACACACCGTGTCAGCCTGAACAGAGCTATGATGAAGAGCCTCCCTGACAGACGAGTGTGGCACAGATTTAACCAAAATCCCTTTCTGTAGAAGAGGCCGAGGTTTAAACCTGGGCTGTCAAACACACCATCCAGCGTCCACAATACATCTATTCATACAGGCTGTCTGGTGTTTTCGCCCTATTCAGCGAGATGCCAGCTAAAATACCAGCACCCAAAACAAAACCTGAACCTCTCATCCAAACTGCAGCACTCAACATAGCAAGAAAAACCGTAAAAACAACCAAGAATAAGTGATGAAATCATCTATTACTGTACATACACGTTTAAAAATAAATAGGTGCTAAAGGATACAAGATAATAAAATAAATACTAAAATGAGGGTGAGTTTTAGTGGGTTTAGCGAATGTTCTGTGGCAAAGCAAAGACAAACCGAAACTTTAAACATAACTTCGTGAAGCCGGCTCGATAAGAGTGTAGTCATACCTTCTTCCCTTCTGTCAGCACAAGGGCCTTAGCATATGCGAGTACGGGAGTCTCCTCAACAACGAACGCTGTGATTCGCTGTGGGCAGAATGCGCTTGACTGTGCCGCCTTCTGATTGGTTCTCCAGTTAAAGAGGCGTGTTTTGAACGCGAGCACGTGTGCACCGTGCAGGGTGCAGTCAGGAGCGGTTACAATGTAACAGCTTTGAGGATGGGACAGCGGCAGAGACGAGCAGACACCTGGATGTATCTGGCAGCTGCTAGCCATCTGTTTATGATTATGAGATTGAGACTGTTTCAACCGACCACTTGTCAGAGGCGGTAAATGTCGTAATTTGTCGTTTTATTTGATCTGCTCGGTTGATGTAACCGTTTAGGATTGAATTGGGTGTCAATTCTTTTGTCAGCTAGCCACATGCCAGCCAGTGTCCTCCATGGATACTGTGGCCCTCACATCTCCTGATTCACCTGTACAGGGCTACAAACAGGGAAGGTTAGTGCCGCTAGGTGGCAGGCATAGGCCACGGGGGATGATGGGCAAATGTCACCTGATTTTTTCAGACTGCTGCCTGAGATAAAGCTTTTATATGCTCGCGTGAAAGGGACACCATATCTAGTTTTTATTCAGTTTGAGAAGTTTTCTGAGGCATAACATTGACAAAAAGTTTTTTTTTGTTAATGTATGAATACAAAAGTGAGCCATGCCAATCTTAAAGTAAGTGAACTCAGGTGGGTAAACAAAAGAGATGGGATTTGAAGTAAGGTTTGCTGAATGAGACTGACAAATATCAGTAGTAAACCGTGCTTCAAAACCCCCAATCCCTGTCAAATGTTTAAAAAGCAAAATCTTATCATGAATAAGCCACATTGACATTTGTCCAATGCCTGTCCTCAGCTTCCCCTCTGCAGCGTGTTGGCATTTCACCCCTCCGCCGTGCCAATATGTCCTCCCCCTCACTCACCACCAACTCTGTCTGAAGCCAATCTGATTTGCCCCTGGGCTTCTGTCGGCAGAAAAAGAGGTGATAAACACTGCAGCCATGACAACCGGCGGGCCAGACACACGCTTGAGTTGCTGTATCCTAATGGCCTTATTTGGCATCCTCTGCTGCTTTAATTCATTAAGTCCGGCTGCCTTTACCTGGGCCGATATTAAGACAGGTGGGACAGATAAAGGCAGCATGGTTTCACTACAGTTTGAGCTGTCTCATCTTCGCCTTTTAAGAGAAACGGATGAATAGTTTCTGTCAGCATGTTAGATCTAATAGTGTTAACACTGAAACCTCCACATTGCTTAAAATAGAGCCTCTATTAGTCACTGGATAAATATGTTCTCAGTCTGATCAAAATTAACAGAAATGTTAACATATTGATTCCTCTGAAGGGCTCTGAAGCAGCAAAGAGAAAGTGAAAGTGCCAAGCTGTTTCTCACAAATATACCCTATTGATCCCTCATGGAGCCTCTGTGAAAACTCTGGGACTGATGTTTTCAGGGCAAAGTTCTTGCTCCAGGCGTGCTGAAGCCATTGCTTTGGCTTCAATTGAAGGCTGTGGTAATGGCGAGGCTAAGTAGCCTATTAGAAGTGTGTGAAAGTGCCTTAACATGCCCTGCCGGATGAAACTTTCTGAGAAAAATTGACCAGCCTTGTGTTAGTGATCAATTTGACAGGCCTGTGCAGACCATGAGCCTCCCTTTAAATGCCGACACATATGGCCTTTTCATGGTAAAGTGTATATTGTGTTAGCGCTGCTGTGATGTGAGCTGTCATAATTCCTCCCTTTTTTTCCACTACTGTGCCCTGGCTGTGACTGAGCCCAAATTGAAGTGCAGACCAGGCACCTCAGGCCTCCCCACAAAAATGTGTCTGTATAACAAAACACAATGTTGAAAGCAGCCAGCTGAATCATTGTTTGTATGAGGAATTTGTCCTCCTCCTTCTAGTGTCATTGAAGGCAGCAGCAGCTGCAACACAAGTCTTTACCTTAACTTTCCAAGGGGGCAAGGTTACCACAGCAACTGATTTGAATCCTAATTAAAACAGGAGATTCGATTAATTAGCTCAACCATGTGTGTGTGTGTGTGTGTGTGTGTGTGTGTGTGATCATGTGTCTCTGTATGTGGATTATGTGTGGGTGTGGGCATGTTCTTTCTCGTGAGTCACGGTGTATTTGTGTGTAGCGATGCTAAATGAGGAGGGGGAGTCATATGCCTATGTGTGTGTGTGTTTGTGTGTGTATGTGCGTGTGATGTTGAGCCTGCGGGTAAGCCTGTGAATCACTTCTGTGTCTCCAACATTTGTGCTCATATGTGTGCGCGTGTGTTTCGTGTCTCCCGGGAGGCTTGTCCTTGCCTGCGGTACCACTGTGTGAATCAGAGGTGAGTACTCTGGAGTTGCCCTCTGCTTTAATCTGGAGCTAATGACAGAAACACCTGCACCCCTGGCCACCCCAGCTCTCCCACCTTCTCCCCCATGTATCCCCCTCTATCAATTTGCTCCTTATCCCTTTTATTCTTCTCCAAACATCTCAGCCAGCCCCCCCCCCCAATTCCCACCGCTCGTTCCCTCCCTTTCGCTCTCTCCCAAACCCAGCCTGTTATTTCCTTTCTCCTCCCATCCTCCCCCTCTTCCACTCACTTTCTTCTCTTTCCCACAGAGTGCACTGTGCCCTTGCCTGCCTTCCTGATTGCCTCATCTTGTGCTGTAAGAGACTAAGGGGCAATGCGGGCCCTCAAAGAAACCCTAGACACGTGTTCAGGGACAGCACAACAGTATGTGAACAACGTGTAGCCATAAGGAGATATTCTGACCCGTGGATTGGCATGGGGGAGAACTTGAACACGTTCGTACTCTTGTCAGTGTGTTTGATAGTCCTCCAGCCTTGAGTGTGTTTGTGTGTGTTTGCAATTTTGCATGCAAGCTTATCCCAGTGGAAAGGTTGTGGTGAATAAGGCATAATTGAAGAGCGACAAAAAAAAAGATGACCACTTCCTGCAATGTTTTCACAGCGGAAGAGAAGAAGGAGTGAGCAGGGAGAGGGAAAGAAAAAGGGAAGAAAAGAAAGAGAGAATGGCACGTAAACAAGTCTGAGTTGACAAGAGCACACAGGAGAATCAAATATGGAAGCAAAGTACGGCAAAAGAAAAAGACAAGGGAAGAAGAGGAGGAGCATCACAGAAGAAGCTAAGTATTATCTGACAGAAATGATCCAGATGAGAGAAAGAAAACAGCTTTGGAGAAAGCGGAGGAGGAAGAAAAGAGAAGTGGCTGGAGTGAAACAGCATGAATCCCCATCAATTTCAGCACTGGACAGCTCCACAGACAGCACTAGGCCAGTATAAATAGATCCCCTACTTTGCAGGCCGCATCAACGCTCCAAAAAGTGCTTTATGTTCGCAGAGCGGCTCCTGCCCCTGGAGAACAGGCACGCAAGTATCTGATGGGGCCTGATAACCATCTTCTCTCAGTTCCTCTCCGTTTGTTTTCTTAATTTAGGGAGCTTCCACGGTTCAACGACAACACCACAGTAAAGGAAAGAGGGTGTTTTTCTTCCCAGATTCTCCGTCACGGGGCATTGTTCCACTCTGAGGTAGACGATATAGCCTCAGGCCTGCATTGGATCACATTACCCCGGCCAGATCTGGCATCACCAATCAGAGAGCTTGAAAAAAAGAAAATATCTAAAAGCCTCCTTTATATACATCAGCTGCATCCCTGTATGTTAGAGGTGACCCATGTCTTCTGTAAGCAATCTCCACAAATGCATGTGAGCGTGTGGCTGTGCATGCATGCCCTGCGTCTGCCATCCTGATTCCATTGTAAGCCAGCGTTAAGTAGCCTTGTGGGGAGACTGTAATACAGACTAATGCACCTGAGAGCGCTGAAATCTATAACCATCATCTACATCTTCCTGATATTACTGGAACCATCTCTGTTACTGTTTCTGATAGGAATCTCTAGGGAGAGCTCCCCCCCCCTCCACTGCTGTGGGGTGAGGTATGCATGGCGAGGGAGAAGAGCTAGTGTGTGTGTGAGGGAGACATGCACCTCTCCATTTCCTCAAGGTGATTCACCTTAATGCACGCTGAAATCAATGTGAAATTGAACTGAAAATTGAACTTTCAGCTCAGTAATGTGGAAGACATGTTGTTATTAAATCTTTTCCTATAGCCATGAAAGCGGCTGACTGATATTTGAACGCTTTTGAATGCTTGTTTTCAGCACTGTGGCACCACGGTGTCCTTGATGGAGAGCTTGTGCATTCTCCACCGGGACCCCAGGCTTCACGTGGGGCCTGTGCCTGCCACTTAAGAGACAGAATTGATGGAGTAGCGTCCACCAATAGACGGTGATTAGCCGTTATAGGAGGCTAAAATTCAGCCTCGGTGGGGGTGGGGGGGGGGGGGGCTTTACTGCCACGAGTCTCGCGAGGCATCTGTTGCGCCCACCGCCTCCATTTGGCGGGACAGGTGTTTTGATGTATGCCTCGCGCGCATCCAGGCCTCCACGTATACTCTCAGCTGTTCACTTTCTGAACAGTCGCCACACTTTTCCTGACTGATGCTGCGTGCGCGCGTGTATGTGCGAAACGATGCCAGCTGGCACGAGTCGCCATGGTAACGCACACCGGTTTCACGAAATCCGTCGGCGCTTAAGGGCAAGAGGAGAGATGAATAAACTAATGAGATTATAAATTATTGTCGGTATAGCTGAACAGTCGGGGTATTTTTACCAGACTGCACGCGCGGGCAACGTGAGGAGAAAGTTTATGGGGCCCATTGTGTGTGTGTGTGACTCTGCTGTGTCTTCTGTAATCTGTTTATGAAGAGGAGCCGAAGTGAACCCACCCCGCGCGCTCTACGCCTCGTGTACAAACTAGCGAGTTGCGTGCTGCCTTATTGCATGATTAATTCCGGCGCCTCCGTCCCCCCTTTTCCCTCTTCTATGAATTAGCTGGTTGTGTTTGAGATGAAGAGCGGATTCTCCATCACTACGCAGTCTACAACTCCGCGCTCTGCCCGCCTGTCCAGCGGTCCAGTGCCGCAGCTCCCACGGGCTGCACTGTGGAGAAGCAGCGGACCTGCATCCTAAAGCCAAGCGGGTTTTTTTCTCCTTCTCTCTCCCTCTCTCGGTTTTTATCCTCCACCTCATTGCAGTCTTATCACGTCCCCCCTCCCCTTCTCCTCACTCTCCTCTCTCTTGCTCTCGTCCCCCTCTTCCTCCCTCCCTCCCCATCCGCCTGAGCCGCTACAGGAGAGGGAGAGAGAGGGAGAAGAGTGCGGCTGAATGTGAACGACATGTCGACAGTCAGCCTCTAAAGTGTTTTCTCGGTCGTTCCCTAATTCTTTGGCGGCGGACTGAGTGAGTATTACCCGCATCCCGGCTCTGCTAAGCGTCGCTGTGTGGATCAGAGAGGCTGGTGGGGAGAGACAGACAATGGGGAGTGCAATTGGATTGCGTTACTCTGCCAAGGATTTTCATACATAGCCTGGTAAATGTCTTAATAGGTTCTGTTAATGACTAGGCTGTTTAATTGGTCATGCTTTAATTCTACTAACTATCGCAATGTGTGTGCTGTAATGTTAGGGGCTAATTGATTTTCTTGAAGGGGCTTTGGGCTATCCAAGCTGTTATAGCCCCCCTTACATTTGATCTGTGATGCTGCTGCTTTCTTGCCTTGATAGTGCGGCTCTGTGCTGGGAGCAGGGGCCCATGTAAAAAGCCAGAGTGAAGCTCGCTGAGGCTCCGGACAGAGAGGACGGAGAGGTAGACACTGGAATTATGTGACATGAATAATATGCTGAAGAATAAGCAGTGACCGTCATCTGTGGTCCGCTTGCGTCAGTGTGCAGGTCTAGAGGAGAAAGGAGGGATAAAATAAAAAGTCAGAGATACTTAAGAAAGAAAAGGAAGGAAGCCACACCTGTATCGGGCCTCTTTGCAGATGGACAGACGGACAGTTTAACATTCTGCTGTGCTGAGTCCTTTCCTTTCTTGTTACCATAATGATGCAGAGCTATGCTGACTCGTCCACTCGGCTGATTGGAGAAAAGAGGCTCGAGTGTTGACTGTGTTTTTTCTGATTAAGGAGGGATGGCTGTCCACCAAAGCAGAATCTAACAGGAGGGATCCCAGTGGGCTATCTGGACTCGGTATTGATCTCCTTGGTACAGGGGGGCTTTGGGCCCAGCGATAAACAATACATTTTCTTGGACGAAGACAAAGACCTACTGGGACCGTGAATGGCTTGTATCATGTATTGTATTCCGATTTGTCAAACACTATCGAGTAACTTGGCCCTGAATGTGCCGTGTTTCTTGCATGAGGCACGAACACTATAAATGAGGGGAGAACATGCTTTTCGATTCTTCTTTTTCATTGTAGGACTGTCCAGCAAGTATTGCATTTTTACACCGGATTGTTACGAAAGCACACGCATGTCTCGATACCTGCTCCTGTACTTGGCTTGGATGAAAGCACACTTTTTTTGGATATGGTTTGACCTTTCGTGAATTGTTTCCAGCTCTCTCTCACACACACACACATACAACTTGGCTCCAGCGCTTCTTCTCTGTGAGGCGGGCGTACATTGTGTGCAGGGCGAGAGGAGGGCTTTGATGTAATCAATATCAGATTTCAGCTGTTTCACTGTGAGCTCTCATCCTGAGTGGCAGCCTTGACTGACTTCTTAGGGCTTATGCAATCCCACACCCCCATCTCTCTCTCTCTCTCTCTCTCTCTCTCTCTCTTTCTTCCACCTCGCCCCGTTGCCTCTCTCCACTGTACTTACTCTCTGCCCATTACTCTTCCTTTATCTGTCTGTCTCTTCTTCCTCACTCCATTCCTTCACCTTGTTCCCGTTTTCCCTCCTCTTCCACATCCTGTTCTCGTTTCCAGCTCTTCCTTCATCAAAATCATTCCTGTGATTGCTCTTCCTCTCCCGGGCGGTGATGTTTTCACTGCTGCCTCCTTGTCTAACTCGCTGATGCTAGATTATTGCTGTATGATTACAGCTACCATACCATGGTGATCATTATTGCATTCTGCATGGCGGTGTTCGCGCTGTACAAACAGATCGAGATGCTTTATCCAATTTAGATCTCATTAAGACTTGAGAGGAAATATCCTCCATGCAAGACTCTCATCTCAGCTGCCTTTTTTTTTTTTATTTGTCTGTTTTTTAATATTTTTTTGTTGTTGTTTTTTTTGTTTCCAGAACTACAGCAACTCATTCTGTTGTTATTGCAGTGCCGTCTCATCAGCATCAGTTCATGTTCCTCCCTGTCATCGCCTTCACATCAGCCCTTTTGAAAAGCTTGAAGAGTTTGGATTGGCAGCGATGCTTTCACTCCACTGTCATTATCACAATTATGATTATGACGGGACTCGATGGCTGTTAATAACCTAACATACTCTGCTGATTGATAATACGGCGTATTTTGCGCCTCTTCCTTCTGTTCTGTGATTGCCATTCATCTTATTAAATGGAGCAGTTCATTAGGCAGAAAACATTGTGAATCTGATTTGCATCCACCCATATTCATATTGCATACATTAAAACAACACGTGCGCGACATTTCGGCTTCACCGGGCATTCGAGAGTACAGATGAATATATTCATTAACACACACACACAAACACACCCCACACACACACACACACACACACACACACACACACAGCCCAAACACCAAAAAGCCACACTAAGATTGATAGAAATATGATTCACAGGTGAGGTGAACTTGCCCACATGTTTGCACCTTTGTTTTGCATTTTCAATGTCAGTGTTTGAATTTTTAATTCCTTATCAGTATTTTAATTCAAAGCCGTGTTGTAGCAGCAGAGAGAGATTGTTCTGCTTGTTGTTTTAAAATCAATATTTCCCGCTTTGCTGATCCCTGTAGAAACAAAGCTTTGTTTTCCCCACGCTGAGTGCATCTTACATATGTTGAGGTTCTGCTCATATCACTACATACTGTGGCCTCCAGTTGGCCTATATATCATTATAGCATTGTAATGTAATTCATCCCCCGTGGCACTCCAGTCTGTGTGATTTAACTTTTATTTTCTGACTGCTTTATTATGCCTGTGATGTATCATCAATCTGATTCATCCTGAACTGACTTTTGCTGTTGCCTCCCTAGCTGTTGGCTCATTTTTTACTCTGTGTGTGTGTGTCTGTTTGTTTATGTGTGTGTGTGTGTGTGTGTGTGCGTGTGTGTGTGTGTGTGTGTGTGAATGTATGCATGCATGTGCAGTGCGGTGAAGGGCCGATGCCGGGCTGTAGCCCCAGGCTGCTGAGCTGAGAGGGAGAAGCAGCAGCAGGAGGATGCAGTGGGTCGCTCTGGCAGTGGCCCTTGGGTGCGTGCGTCTGTCCCGGACGTCGCAAGGCCCCACCCCCACCCCCACCTCCACACACACGCCTCTGGTGGACAACTCCGAGGAGGAAGTGGACGAGCCGTGCTTCGAGCCGTGCACGTGCGAGGTCAAAGAAGGCATCCTGCACGTGCACTGTGATGGGCGGGGCTTCACTAATGGCAGCCAGGTAAGCCAGGTCGTCCCTGCTCATATTTCTTGCAGTGCACGTGGCCCTGCACTGCTCTGCACTTTATTGCATTCATCACATTAACATAGTATATCTCCAAGTCTAATATCCTGTCTGTAACGTGGCTTATGGCTGTTTCTAACTGTTAGACTCATGTAATTAATGAGATAACTAATCAGACCTCTAATTAATCACTCAGGTGTCACATTCGTGGGTCCGCCCTTTTAAACTCAACCTCCAGAGGAACTCTCTGAGGCGTCTCTATAGCAACGGATTTCAGCACCTTGGCAACGCTGTGTCGATAAACCTTGGCAACAATGCACTCCAGGACATCCGAGTGGGAGCTTTTAACGGGCTGGCCAAACTTAGACGCCTGTACCTGCACGAGAACAAGCTGGAGGTCTTCAGAAATGACACCTTTGCCGGCTTAGAGGCTCTGGAATACCTCCAGGTAGGATTGAGAGTATATTCCTTGTGATGGATGGCATTATTGACAAATTCACCAGAGATTACAATAGATAGCTGTGACAGAAATAGCTAGCAGGTGGCATGAGAGAGAGAATGTTCTCGAGACGTGTGTTCATTTTCCAGCGGAGGGTGCCTCATCTTTCCTGCTGCATTCAGTCTATATTTCAATTGCAGCAATTATCTTTAGCACATTTTCTCCTCTCACCTACAGGCTGACTACAACGTGATCAAACGAATCGATAGCGGTGCTCTGAGGTTCCTCTTCAAGCTCCGGGTTCTGATCCTCAACGACAACCTGATTCCAATCTTGCCAGCTCATCTGTTCAGGTTGGATTCTGATTATTTTACAGCGAAATCTTTTGAATTACACCGCGACTGATCTACAGAAATATTGGTGTCAGACACAATTAACCAGTCTGTACTTTTCCTTTGAATTAATATTTCTGTGGCATTCTATTTCATGTCATAAAGGACGTATTAATCATCAGATAAAACGCAGATTTCTCGAGATGGAATGTGTGAAGCTTTATTTCATCTAACCTCGCTAACTACCCCCCCTCCCCCCCACACACTCCTCCCGCTCCCACTCCAGATCTGTGTCTCTGACTCATCTGGACCTGCGGGGAAACCGTCTGAAGAGCCTGGCATATGCTGGGACGCTGGAGTACATCGGCCGCTTCCTGATGGAGCTGCAGCTGGAGGAGAATCCCTGGAACTGTGGCTGCGAGGCGCTGCAGCTGCAGCAGTGGCTCGGTCAGATCCCCTACACCGCAGTAGTTGGGGATGTAACCTGTGAGTATCCCTTCCACCTTCACGGGAAGGACCTGAGAGAGATCCCCCGCAAGGAGCTGTGTGCGGACCTCCCGGATAAGGAACTACAAGGGGTGGGAGGCGGCTCTACGGCGGGGTCACAGCCCAAACAATTGCAACCAAACTCTAAACCCAATTCTAACCCGGGGCGCGTCCGACCGACTAAACCGTCCTCCATGGTTCATGGCTCCCGTCAGAACACTCACACTTCCTCCACTTCCACGTCCTCTTCCTCAGCCGAGCGTAAAGACAAAGAGAGGAATCCAAGACCAACAAAAAGACCACGACCCTCGAGAATATCTCCCACACCTCGCAACCAGAATCCCCCAGTGGCTGGCTATCAAACCCGACCCCCAATCCCTATAATTTGTCCCTTGGGCTGTACCTGTAACCTGCACATCACAGACCTGGGCCTAACCGTCAACTGCAAGGAGAGCGGCTTCCTTAACGTGTCGCAGCTCACGCCTCGGCCCCTCAACGGCCGCAAGCTATACCTTAGTGGGAACTTAATCCAGAGGATTTATCGCACAGACTTTTGGAATTTCTCCAGCCTCGACCTGCTCCACCTGGGAAACAACCGGATCTCATACCTCCAGGAGGGGGCCTTCTCCAGCCTGAGCAGCCTGCGAAGCCTCTACCTGAACGGGAACAACCTTGAGAGGCTCAGCCCGCACATGTTCCTGGGACTGCAGAATCTGAGGTATCATCGCTCACATGCTGCTTTAACTGCACTTCAGACAAATTCATAAACAAAACTGCACATCAGATAAGCTAATTAGTCATTTGTTCATAGTAATGTTGAAATTAATTTTGAATGTAATCATTATTTTTGTTTGAGTTTGATGTAATGAAAGGTGCCCATTCTCTTCCAGGAGTGTCATTTGTTAGTCACGCTGCCTGATGGCATGCTTCAACTGAGGTGTCATCTCGCAATGAGTGACAAGCTGAAAATTAATGTTTTTTGTATTTGCATACAGAGGTGTTGATAAGGCGCTGAGACGTCTGGATGATGCCAGGAAACTGCTTTTAAGCAAAAAAGGGGTTATTATAAGAAGGATTCGTCGGAATGATGCATATGTATCACTGTCAGATTAAGCTCACAAAGATAATTCTTCTAATATTGCTTACAGAGAATGTCAGTAGCCGTGTGTATGCAGGGAGTTAAACATGGTTGTGTTTGAAGAAGACAACAGGACTACTTCTATACAATGAATGAGAAAGGTTTCCCTTTTTTTCCTCAGCTGTCTATATTTCAAGATAAGGCTAAAAAAAGATCCACAGACCCATTCATTTGACTATTAATCAATAATAAAGATCCTCTCAGGACTTTTTGAAAACTCTTCCTTTTAACCTCCAGGGTGAGTAAGCGGTATATTTAAACCAGATCAATGGCGCTAGATTGGATGAGTTGCATGCAAGGGAAGTTCTCCAGTCACAGTTAATCCTCCCTTAAATTAACGCTGAAGTCTATTATTGAAAAAAAAAAAAACTTTAAAAATTCAAAGCGTATTGAATTTGACATGATGATCAGGCATGCCAAGGCAAGTGAAGTAGTCATCACAGCAGTATCACGAGAGTCCTTTTTATACTGATGATCAGTTAGTCAGCTTTGAGCCGCGAAGGTGCAGATTAAGTCAGAATTCTCTTATGACTTCTTCGCATTAATATTCATATATGTAATTATCATGCTGGGATGCAGGAGAGGTAAATTACCTGCAGAATATGACCAAATAAATAATTCATAATATGCTGTAATCAAGAATTACTTATTTATACAAAGTTAGGACGAAAACAGATAAACAGATGACCTTACTTGCTTTTTGTAATGTGATTATGTTTGTCTCAGTGCTGAGGTATTGTTTTCTTTTTAATCATACTTGTAGCTAGAGACACCCTAACACTGCCCTATCTTCTTTCAGGTACCTTTATTTTGAATACAACGAGATCCGAGAGGTCGATCCAGGAACCTTCGACTCCATGCCATCTCTCGTGCTGTTGTTCCTCAACGCAAACCTGCTACGGAGCCTCCCCCTCGGCGTGTTCTCTGGAGTTAATCTTGCTCGCCTCAATCTGAGAAACAATCACCTCCTGCAGCTCCCCTCTGTGGGCGTCCTGGAGCACCTTACCGGACTGGTGCAGGTTGGTGCAATCCTATTCTCTGAATGAATGAGCTGGTGTCAGTGCAGGTGGATGCTCAGGAGAAGAAAAAGAAAAAGATTCTGATGTGCTAACTCGCTCGTGTTTAAATGAGTCAGATACCTGGCAGGAGGCTGTTTAGCGAATTTAGGCCAAACAACAAACAGAATGAATTGTTGAGTGACAGTTGCAGGGTAAAAAATGGAAATTATTGCATTGGACCCTCCCGTTGATTTACTAAACGAAAATGTGCATAATTATAGACCGTATTTGTTTCAAATGTCAGGCTGTGAGATTAAAAGAACTAATGGATTGCCAAGACACATTACATTATCACAGCTTGATGAAACAAACAAAACAAGCCGAAATCTTCGCATCCAACCATACCCATTTTTAGAACTTCTGGCACCCTCTGATCTGCTGGCCTCTGGCACAGCTGCAGCTCTCTCTCTCTGTCATCTGTTGTTTTGAGAGAGCTGTGCTGTTGCATGTGGGACTGTGGTTGCGCCTCAGGTATTCTAATTGGAAAATTGCAATTGACTTGATTTGCATAAGTGGTCTTAATAAATCAGGAGCCAAAATGGAGAAAGCTGAACCCCTCAAGTTTCTAAACATGGTTGTAATTAACACACCTCTTAGTTAAAAGCTTGCAAAAAAAAAAGTACAGTATGTGTTAAAGGCAGTGTTTGAGTCAGACCTTACCTTGCACATTTGACTGCAGCTCTACAGTATGTGACTGGTTGCCGTACACAATGAGCCGGTAAGCAGCGTACCCGAGGTATTACAAATTTTCATCCTGCCTCCTCTCACTTCAGCATATTTAGTGTACCAGGCTTTTCTTAGACAGCCCGAGTAGAATGAGGTAAGGTGGGTGTGGATTAGCCTGAATGTCATTGTGAATTTCGGTTTGACTTTGCTCCACGAAAAAAAAAAAAAATCCTAATTCAAGGTAGTGTGGGTGAGGCTGGCAGTTCAGAAGCGGCTTCTAAATGTTCGCTCAGGGGAAGGGCGACAGTGGTTTACGGAGCCATGTGGAAGTGTATTATGTTTCTCTGCCTCTGATATCCAAGAGCATTAAAGCATTCACTAAATGGAAGTACACTGTGAGCCACATTCATAGAGCCCAGTGGTATCACTTTTGTTGTCCTTTAACAAAATCTGTCACACAGTAATTGAATTTATTCATTTACTAGGGCTGTTATTACTCTGACAAAGCCACATTAGCGCTGCTCGTGCACTGCACAAAATAATGTGACAATGGTTTCACCTGTTGTCTTACCAGTAGCCTGTTTGAAGCTCGGGCAGTGGGATTTCTGGGCGCCAGCGTGTGTTTTCGTAGCCAGAGTTTGCACAGTAAAATCAAAGGGTAACACAGATGGAGGCAGGGTGAAGCTCACAGCTGCTGTAAAAAAGCAGGCCATTTTGATAATCATAAAGCAGCAGCATGTATAGCTCAGAGTCATTGTCACCATCAAGAACAGGATTATACAGATACACCCACTTACATGCACTGATGTCTTGTTGAAAAATAAACCTCCCTGATGTCACTGTTATTTAAAAAAAAACATTAGTGAGACATTACCGAGCATATTAAAATTGCTTTGGTGTTCAGGATTTCATTAAACAAGTGAATTAATAGTAACACGACCCAAAACGAGTCTACCCTTTAAAAATAACATTATGAAATCAAGTGATGTGAATCAGCATCATCGGAGTGTGTGCCAGAAGTGTCTACGGTTCAGGAATACATATGTCTTTCTCTGGATATGCAAAGAACATGTTGTATAACACAGCAGCTCTCTCTGCAAGCCGCGATGAAGAAAACTTGCCCACAGCTACATCTCACCCCGTGTGTCAGATAAATAAAACAATGTGTACTCTCCAGAAAAGATTGATGAAAACAACACAGCGTTCACCAGGGGCAGGTTTGACGTGGAAGCGTTGCATGAAAGGCCCAACTAATATTCAACTAATCTGTTTCAAAGCTACAATGTGTGACCTTTCCACCTTTAAATAGTGGTTTCAAACGTCGATTTAATAGCACAATGGCGTCTTTCCCATGTCCACAGCATGACCAGATCGCCTGTTTACTGCAGTATGTAACTTTGGGAGCTGGCTGAGGTCATCTTGCGATAAGAGTGTTCGGCTTTACGGCACTAGTTCACACACAAGCCATCGGTTATAAAAAGAAGCCAGCTATCCTGTCTCTGTACGGTTTGTTACAATAGCTGAGGCGAAGATGAAGAGGATGGGGACATGAAAATAAAAAGAGAGAGTGACCAAGCAAGAAGCAGAGTGTACATCCCTGCATATTATTCATAACAGATTGCGATGTAACGTTTAGCTGTATCGCTATCAGTGTCACCGTTGTCTTGTGTTTAGCAACTTTACCGGGTGCAGAAAGTAATTAACCCAAGTTATGTCTCAGGTTTGCATACAAATAAATGAAATAAATCCATCCTACACCAAATAGTTCTCTCTTTCCTTGTCAATCTTCAAGTGAGCTTTATAAGTTTGGACCTAAATTACAAACCTATCTCAACTAGCATAATAAAATACCCTTAAATCCTCCTTAAATCTTTGTTGTTGGGTAATATATGTATGGGAGGGGGGACAGGGGGTGTTTATGTAACAATTGCTATGTGTCTTGCATGTTTATATACTGCTACTGGATGCCTTGAATTTCCCTCGGGATCAATAAAGTATCTATCTATCTATCTATCTATCTATCTATCTATCTATCTATCTATCTATCTATCTATCTCTCCTAGGTAGTCATGTAGCCACAGATTATAGTTATCATGGCAACAGATGAATACACATTCTCCACATGCAAACAGGTTGCAAACAATGGGCTGAAGACACTTGCAGAGTCATACTTGTGCAAAATCTGGTAATATTACTGAACCTTGTCAGTCAATGTGGTTGCTTAGCTACTCGTAATGTCTTTGCAGCTTCGCACCATCTGCTTGTCAACAAATGCACATTGTCTCGGGGTAGCACTATGACAGTGCAGTTGTAATGAGACCTTTAATGGGCACCAAAGTGATCCAAACTAAAATTCCTACATATTGTTTCTGTAATTGATTTTGTGTTCAAACTTCCTCAAGCTACATACACCACAGATTGAGTGAATCAGTGATGATGGTTTTTAAAGGTTAACACTATGCACACATTTATAATTGAGAGAATAATTGACAATTTTGTCAATACACTAATTTACTGCTGACTTAGATGAGAAGATTAATACCATGCTTACGTCTTTCTGTTCAGTCAGAGAAAACAGCCAGCAGCTGTTTACTGTATCTTATCATTTAACTTGGAAACGGAGAAAAAGCTAACCTAGCCCCGTTTGAAGGTATCAAAACCTGCTTTTTCGGGACCTTGAAAGGAAGTTTACAGATTAATATGTGTTGTTTTTGTTAGTTTAATCAGTTGGACTAAGTTTAAACAAAGGCAACGCTGCATGACTTCCGTATCTACAACCTAAACTGTGACTGTGCTGAAGTATCGTCGTCAATGGCAGCGTCATTAGCTTGTAGCATTGGAGCTGCTGAGCTGTAGAGCTACTTTCAAGTTTAAACAGAACAGTACTGATTGATGTTAAAACTCAATGAACTACTTGTGAATTTCTGCTTGCCTTTCAGTCACTTATAAATAGTCCTTGAAATAAAACAAAATAGATTTAAATCAGCAACCAACTGAACTTAGCCCAGTATAAACAGTGATGCCATCATCTAGCTCATGATTAATGAACACTATGCAGTTTGTGACATGAATCTTTGACAACACTGATTAAAATTGATGTCTTCCTCTAACACTTAGTGCTTGCTTAATGTTTACACTCAACCTGCAGTTATCAGTCTAGCATTGAAGATTCAAGCTGCTGTTTAGGGTACGGCATATTGTGGTTAGCGGTGCTAACATGGCTAGCAGCTACTAGCTAGTGGCTTGGACAGTAAAATAATGGTGATAAAATGAAAAGGAATGTTTTGGTTGAGGTGTTTAAGACATGAAAAGCTGTGTAAATGATATTCCTGATGTTTAAGATGAAAGGTATTGAAAAAAGAGCAACCAGGCATCAGAAACATGGACACCGAAAGACTTGCTAGCAAGCTAGTAGCTTAATGAAGGAATAGCGAAGTTGAAACTGTTGATGTTTTTATTTTTTATATACATTTTGATTGATTAGACACATAGATATAGACATAAACCATCAAACAGACACCAAGTACAACAGAAAACAAAAACAACAAAAAGAAACAGGACAGTGCATATACACATTAGAAAATAACATGTATCATTTGAGGGGAATTTAATTCAATTCAATTCAATTCAATTCAAAAAACTTTATTTATCCCCAGGGGGCAATTCAAGGTCACACAGAGCAGGAAATGAACGACAGTGCAGGTATACTAAACATTTAACAAGAAATAAAGTGTCAATAAAAATAAAATAAAACAAAATAAAGTGTCAAAATCCACAGTACATCATTTCATAGTTACGTTTTTAAGCCATAAACATAAACATAACATTAGGGTCATCTGCATTTATTAAAACAGTTTTCAAATTGTTCTCTTATGTTCTCAAGTTAATCGTGAGCCTCAAAATGTAATAATAGTGTCTAAATAGGATACAAATTCCATAGAATTAAATCAAATTCACTTAGGGCTACTCAGATATATTATAAAGTAACAAAAAGAATTCTGAAATATTAATTTACAATGTACTAAAATATACAGTTTCATTCCCATCGCCATTTATTGAAAACTTAAACCAACACATCCCAACTTTCTTTGGAGGTTATAAGAAAATTGTTTTGAAGGTTGTGAATACCACAACAAGAGCCAATACCTTTTTCAAGATAAATACATGACTCAGTTGAAGGGCAACAAAAGACTTGATTAATGTCCTCATCAGGTCACGCTTAGTAATTCTACTAAAAGGTCACCTGTAAGTAGGCCTACTAGTCTGAATATCTCACAATGGCATTTATTAACAGTTGTCAGCTTTACATATGAGAAGTAAATATTGTATGTCTTCTGGGCACAAAAAATCCCCAGAGGATATGTTTATGCACTGACAAGTATAAAAAAAAATTGTAATGTCAGCTAATATTCACTTAAACTGCTCAGCACAGCAAAAACATGAAGACCAGAGGTGTTTAGGACATAAACACATTAGCTCGATAGAAGCTGCTGAAATAACAGGCTTTGAGCAGATCTATTTGACCGTCTGAGAAACATGCCAGCATATTTTGTGTTTCAGGAAGAAAGATGGACTTCAGCTTATACTTGTCCGTCTCTACTTCACCTATAGTAAGAGCCAGAGGAGGCAGTTTACAACAAGAAATGCCGATGTACAGAAACATGATTCTTCTCTCAAAGTAAATGCAGGATTCTTTCTTTGATTTAGTCTTGTTTTCTAAATGTCTTCAGCTCTCAGAATCAGCTAGATTTAGTTATTTTTGTTCTGTATTGCATTTTTATACAATAAAAAAGCCCAAACAGGCTTGTTACATAGCTTTGCAGTACAATACCAACACAGAAATTCCAGATACCTAGTACAGCAGCATTAGAAGATAGTGTTTGTTTTCTCTCAGAATTAAAGATCAAGGGCTTCTCTCAAGACTCATCATGTTGCACTGATGTTCAGTAATCACACATTGGCAGAGAGAGTTAGTAGATTCCTCTACTGAAAATAGCCTCAATGGAGCAGAAGCTCTTGCTCTTTGCCCCCCGGTATTACTACCGCTCTCTCTCCACCTACAGTGCATGAAACACAAACGGCTGAATAGAACAAGTTCATGCCCCTTCTCAAGGGGTTGTTGAAGAAGATGCTCTGGTAAAATATGGGAAACCACTATCAGAGGTAGAAGTTGCGCAGCAGGCAGGTAGGGAAAAGTGAGCGTGAGTACAGTACAGTACGACAGAAAATGACAGCACTTAAAGGAAAAAAAGTAAACCTCTTGAAATGCACTCTATAACCCAGAGGGATGAAGTTAAACAGCGTAAGAGTATCCATGTTTGAACTGCTGTGGCGTTTTTCTCTGGCTTTGTATGTATAATACCTCACGTAAACTGGAGCCAAGAAGATAGTTTTCCAATACACACATTTCTCAGGAAAAAAAAACATAATTTTGCGTACACTGCAGATTCTTCCTCAAATGCGCTCTTTTCATTTTAGCTCTGTGTATTATTCAAAAGACAATGAAACACATTCATCAGTATGGGAAAAGCTTGGCAAGCTGAAGCTCAGGGGCGTCTCGGCACCAGAGACTACAGCAAAATCCCTGCACCAGATCTTCCACAAACCTGCTTATATTGACTGTATTCCTGTGAACTAACTGCAGCAATTCTTATGACAGACAGTACATCGCTGTTTGAGCAAAGTGATCAATTACAAGGCATGCGGCTCGCTGATAACATCCTGAATTTCTCCCTGGATGGGATTTTTTTATGGCCCCCAAATAAATCTTGGGCAATTATTGCCTGATCTTTGATCTCCGTCATAATGATAAAAACCCACAAGAGCAAATTTACTCTGCTTCTGCTGCCAAAGCCTAGCAGTTTCCATCCAAAATTGATGCCAGTATTTAAGACTAGCTGAGTACGTTTTTTGACAAGAGAGTTTTTTTGTTTGTTTTTTATCAACTTCTGTGTGAAAAAAAATATTCAAACAAGCCTGTTGGCTGAGTGTATTCTGTATATACTGGCAGTTAATTACACTGTATCATTTAAATACTATTTGTGCCTTTTGTGAGTGGAATGAGTTTACTAAAAGCTTTCGTATTCAAAAAAAAAAAAAAGAGGAAAATTATCATTTCATTCACTCGTGTTGTCTCCGTTATGAGCACCTGTGGGGGCTAACTGCGGGTCTATAATTTGCGTTCGCAGCAGAGCTGTGATTGACAGGTCGACAGCAAATCACACACTAGGTGATCAGGCGTATGAATCGTAAATGCTGTTTGACATGTTGGACAGATGCTTGCTAAAGAGAAGGGGAGAGATCCCCTGGGGGGTTTGCGTGCAAGCAAATGATACCTGTAACAAAACGCTTCAGGAATTCAAGCAGATGGAAGTTTGTGATAATAAAAGTCATGTTACTGCAAAAACAAGCTCATATTTCTGTTTATTCTAAATGTCACCTTGTTTATAAAGTGCATTCATGCTGGATTATAGCGCATCATGCTGCAACATGGAAAACTGCACCTTTATTGTGGTTCAAGTGTTAACACTGAGTTGAGATTTGCGACTGAGCGTTGTTTCTACTCACTGTCCAGTTGCAATTACGCCATTATTGCAGCCTCACAAAAAGCCCACAGTGGTCTAACTCCAATAAAAGTGAAGGAGCTTCCTGTTATTCAGAGTGAGGCACAGGGAAGTAGTCGTACCACGGCTCCCACAACAGCAATGCTGAATCATCTCGAAAAGCATCCATCTGTATCTGCAAGCCAGGGAGATGGCCTAACCAAATTATCATGACAACGTTTGCACAAGGCACTTGGAAGTGTGACAGAGAGAATATCAGCTTTCATTGCCAGTGTCATTGCTAAAGATACTGAAGAGATCAGTTCTGCAGACAATAACGTGATGTAAGTGATTCCCTTCCGTTCATAATCCGCTTTAGCCATGTGGCAAAGTGAATATGTGACTTTGTTTTAGGACAGGAAATCAAACTAGCTGGCAATAAGAAAAAGGATTTACACACATACCTATTGGATTATAGCGCACGGGAGGATTGCATCACCTCCTGTCTGTTGTTTAAAAAAAGGCCCGTAATACTCTCACATGCTCTTTTCCGGCAGCACCTGCTGCGAGTTTGGTCGATAACCACTCGTGTAAACCGAGTGGTCTTCATTGTCAACTGAAATATTCCGTATAACCAGCTGAAACAGAAATGTGTGAGCAGGTTTGAAAGAGAGCCCTTGTGGGTGTTGCAAGTAGAATTGGTCACTTTTCAGATTGTTCTCTAGGGTTGAGAACACACTGTGCCTGCCCACTGCCATTCAGCAAATGTATGCACGTTAATGTTTCCATGACCCTATAATGACTTTATTTACATTTAATCAGGACTTTTACATCACCTGTATTGAATGAAATATTATGTGAAGACTCTGGCGATGGAAGAGGGCTGTATTCTATTATGCAAATACTGAAAAACTCATTTTGTATATTCTAGCTGGTGAAAGGCACAGGTAGCAAAAGAGAGAAAACATCATTTTTCTTGTTGTCATCTTATTACTCTGCCAGCTCCTGGCTTATTCTTCAACACAGGAAATCTTTACCAAGTTGCTAATATTTCTCACAGAAATGTCAGGGAAATTATCTACTTTTTCTTGTTTACATTCCACAAAGTGATTCATACATTTGCATTGCATGGCACCCCAGTAATTAGTGTGCTGTTTCACAATGACAACATAGAGTAATTTTATGTTTCTGCAGGTGGACCTGCAGCAGAACCCGTGGGAGTGCAACTGTGAAGCAGCTCCACTCAAGCGTTGGCTGGAGGGGCTCAGCGCGGTGGTGGTGATGGGAGAAGTGGTCTGCCATTCCCCGGAAAAGACCAAAGGTGTAGACCTGCGCTCCCTCTCCATGGAGCTGCTGTGCCCCGAGCTGGAGCCGCAGGAGGACCAGGAGCAGGAGGAGCAGCAGACAGCCACCTCCACTGCTGCGGACGGAGGTGTATCAGTTGGCTACCCCGGCTCAGGTCTGGGCCCACTGATACCCCCGGGGAAGGATTCAATCCCTCTTTCAGTGCTGGTGCTCAGCCTGCTGGTGTTGTTTGTGTCAGCGTTCTTTGCGGCGGCGGCGCTGATCGCCTACGCCCTGAGGAGGAGGGACAAGCTGCCGTTCCGCCGCCAGGGAGAGGTGGACTTGGCAGGGATCCAGATGGAGTGTGGGATTTTCACAGAGCAGACACACCACCACCATCACCATCACCACGGCCTTCCAGAGACACCGCCTCTACCTGCACCTGAACATAACCACGTCTATGACACCATCTTGCCCCCGGAGGCTGCACTGAAAGGTCAGAGCCCAGCTGCAGC
This sequence comes from Tautogolabrus adspersus, assembly GCA_020745685.1. Taxonomy (NCBI): domain Eukaryota; kingdom Metazoa; phylum Chordata; class Actinopteri; order Labriformes; family Labridae; genus Tautogolabrus; species Tautogolabrus adspersus. The sequence goes on from CM036552.1 coordinate 9,726,646, forward strand.
CTCGCACATGTGTAGCAACCCCATCTACAAGGAGGAGCAGGATGCAGCAGTGAAGCAGCGACCGCAGACGTTTGCAGCTTCCAAAGAGAGCGGGGAGGGGGGTTACAGTTCTGCAGCGGAGAAGGAGAGGCAGTGGACCCTGGAGGTGTCTTCATCTCCCATCAACACAATCACAGGGGCAATGGGATCGCTGGCTGGCCTCCACGGTAACGGCATCCTTTGCCCCACCGTCATCGACAGCCAGGGTCCCACCCCTAAAGTGGAACTGGTGGACTGCCTCTTCAGACTCCCCACCCCCGAGTTCAGAGACCTGCCAGACAGGTACGCGAGGCCGCCGCCCTGCTACCCCCACCCCCAAGACTCCAAACAGGATGCCAGACCCGACCAAACACTCGTGGTCACCACCGCCAGTTCCTCAGCAGGCGGTGGAAACAGCAGCCAGAGCGAACAGGGAGTGGGAGAGCAGAGACTGAGGACCACTCCGGACTACATGGAGGTGCTGGACCGCTCTTACCAGTTTTAACAATCCATGTCCTCCTTTACCTTATCCTCCTCTTCCTGCTGCTCCTCCTCTCTTGTCTCCCCATCATCTCGCTCTCTGGTGATGAATCATCTGGTAACAATGACTCCTGTATAGTGGCTGGCGTGGCTTTAAGAGGAGCCTGTGGGGGAGCAGGGCAGCGCCACACACCGTGTTTATTCCTGGATAACGAGCTGAGGTCGTATTTTTTGTATTTTCCCCTCAACAAGTCGTTGTTCGGCAAGGATTAGCTGATCCCAGAAATCCGCCTGGAGGCGAAACTTCAGCTGCAGCTACAACAGAAATTTCCCCTCCATTACGCCTCACAATCATAAAAAAAAGTACAGAGGCTCAGTTTTTTCGACTCAGCTCCACATTGAGTAGGAGACATCGTGGTAATATTAACGGTGGGCGTTGATGACCATACTATCACTCTCAAAGGACCTGCGCAGAGGTGAAACACAACCGCCCCTCTGCAACATCAAACACAAGTCGTAAATGTGGCAGGTGTGTGGACATGACAGATCAGATGGAGAAGCAACCGAGACAAAGCCAGAGAAGAGGGAGGTGACTGGAAAAAAGCCAAGTGCCTTAGCAATGAACAGCCAGCAGCGTGGTCAATGCTTATTTTTCTATGAATACAGATCTATTTATCTAAACAAAGAGGTTTGACTACCACCGGATGGGACGCTGATGGACGACCGAGACTGAAAGCAATCAAAGCCGCCGGATAATTGCATTCCCTGGATGAGCCAAAAATAATAATATACACAGTCAATATTGGAAGTTGTTTGTTTGCAGTTCAGTTCATTTTCATCCCATCAAGTTCACTTAATTTTGCTTATCCAGTTGACATTTTTTTACAGGGCTAGATGAAAGACATATCCAGGAATGATGGTGGATTGCAGAGGGAATGATACACGTTTGTTTTTTCTAAACACTTACAAAAAGGAAAGCTGACATACAGTTGGACAGTGTGGCAATGGATGCATTTTGGATTTTATTAATCAGTCAGACTTAATGGGGCCACGAGGACCTCTGCTCAACATTTTTCTTTCCTGGGACAAAGGCACTGCAGTTATTGTATTGATTTTTGAGTATTTCTCAAAGGATAATTGAATGGCAGACAAAAAAGAAATGGACTAAAAAAACTAGGCTTTTTTTTTGGTCCAAAAAAAAA